>JAVBJF010000249.1:0-540863 GCA_033439095.1 Pseudococcus viburni
AAATAAATCAATGCATAAGTAAATTACTTTAATTAAAATTTTTTTAAAAAGGTTTATCATCTGACCTTATGCCAAGTGACATCAGCACTCTTCGAGGTGATTTCAACCTCCAGAATGGCAGTTTGTAATTCTTTCACTTCGACATCCTCCAATTTCTTGATAAATTCGGGTTTTACAGCTTTTGAAAAAAAAAACGAATTAGTTAAAGACCAATTTTTTAGATCAAAAACAAACCTAAATACAATATTTGGAAAAATGTAAGTCACCTTTGACAATAACATTACTGCTAGTCTTCTGATCTTTAACCATACAGCTGTATCAAGAGGTTTTTCCTTTTTCCTCGAAGCGACCGATTCGGAGTTCCAATTTCTATATAATCGTATTAAAATTTAAAAATTGCTCTGCTTCGTAAGCATTTTTATTTTTTTACACTAGCTTTGTTGAAAAATAAATGAGATTTATTGTATTTCGATTATTCGATCTATTTATTTGTTTATTTGTAATTTGTAACTTATTACCAAATAGATTTTAATATCCGATTTATCGACTCATTCAGCCAATAAGCGTTTTTTCCTCGCACTTGTTGAACAGAAAATCTAATCAGCATGTAAATAAATGAAATAAAAAGACGTTCAAACTTCACGCGAGGATCTTAATAATTGAAAAATATTACATTAAGCCAAACAATCGTGTATTTTTTCTGCCTGTTTCAAAAATTTAATTATTTGGATGTTCTTGAAGCTAAACGTGATGAAAATTAAAGTCAAATACTTATGACTAAATCGAGGTGACTGATTATTTGAGGTCCCGAAGAAATCCAAGAAGTCTGTTGAAATTAAATTTCACAAAAAATTGCCATTTTCTTCTAATCCAAACAAGTTGGGGCAAAATCGACCACGGCGTTGGATTCGCCGGGTCAGAATACCCCACCCTAGACACCTCGCACGTCGATCGGTGACAAAAAAATTTTTGGTTTAAAAAAATGAGAAGGGGTTAGTTCATTGATTTTTTCGGATTTCGATGATTTTCAGAAAAATCGAGATAGGTGTCGTTTTCGACTAATTCGAGGTCGCTAATTCCGAAACCGCTGTCCATTTTTTGCACTGGCCCTCAATTTCATCCTCAACACACCATTCGCGAGTTTTCAAGACTCTTGAATTTGGCCAAAATTGGCCTTAAAAATGACGATTTCCTCGACTAAATTTTTTCCTTTTCATAACTTGTGCCATTACGTGATAAGAACTCGGAAAAGAAATTGTGCTGCTGCAAAATTTGAGTTGAGAAAATTACATATGAAAAATTTTGAGTTGAGAAAATTGGAAGAAAACAAATTTTAGTTGAGAACATTGAAAGAGAAAAAATTGAGTTGAGAAAATTACGTCTGAAAAAAAACTTGAATCGATATAACTCTTTGATTACTAAAAGTTTTCTAGCACGAGGAATCCAATGGCGATATTCATTCGAGCATAGGAACAACACTCAACGGAGAAATAACCATTTCTAACAAAGAACTGAAAAAATTTCAACTTTATTTTATTACCGATAATACAATAACTAAATAATATACTATTTACATAATTAAATCTTGGAATATCAATTAAAATAAAAAAGAAAAAAAATATTAAATAATACAAAATAATTTATGTATTTTTTGAGACATAAAGAGAAGAAAAATAAGTAAAGAAAAAAAAACTCGAATCACAAATTTCAAAATATAATAGGTAAGTATAAAATACAATAAATATTTTTGTACACGCAGATAAAAAAAAGAAAAATACGGCACAAACACAAAAGAAAGAACTTCTAAATCATTACACAATGAAAGAAAAAAAAAACACGACAATAAAAATACAAAAGAAAGAAAAAAAAATGCAATATTAACGCATATTTAAGTACGTAATGCGTATTATAGAAATGTCTAAATCCAGGGGGGGGGCACAGGACAGGGAACAGGGAACCGGGAAACAGAACAGAAAATGCTCCAATGTGATCTCAGTTTAACACTATAAATTAAATACGCTATAAAAATTACTATTTACATCGAACCGTCTACAAAAAGTTTCAACGTACACAGTACAATAAGCGTTATGTCAACAAGAGGAAAAACTTTACCGATAATAAAAAGTTTCACATCTGGTACATTTTACAACAATGACTAGGTTATCTCTGTAAAATGACCATGTCTTTGAAAAAAAAATTATACAAAAATGCATCTTAAATATAATTTTTCTTGCCATTCGGTGTACGCAGCGTATATAGACTAATTGTACATTAAAGATATCTAATTTTTAATTCTCACTAAAAAGTTATGGTAAAAGTTAAACTTGTTGATTTGTTATCGACAAATCATCCCATGGATCACAAACGAAATATAAACTGATGAAAGAACATGGCGAGATGATTCGTTGATAACCAGCTCTCTACTTTAGGTTCATTTTACTGCTTCATTAAAAGGTAACAAGAATAAGAAATTCGACCATATTTAAGTAGAATACGAAACTAAAATATATATAGAGTAACAATGTTGAAAGTACAGCGAAAATTGAGCTAGATAATTTGAAAAAAAAAACACAAACAACTTTTAACAAACTTTCAAGTGAAAAACAAAAATCATCATAAAATATGGCGCAATAATGAATTTTTTTTTAAAAAAAATGTCCATTTTACATTTGATTTACTTTATCGATTAGTAGTCTACTAATTTTCATTAAATTTACAAATTTAATCTCAGAAATTAAAATTTTTGCAATTTTTCAAAATTTGTCGCGAAAGTATATTTTGGCGATTCTTTTCCAATTTATGGTCAAATTTTGAGGTAATTTCATCAACCATTAAATTTTTTTCATTTTTTACTCATTTTGGACGTAAATTTTCAAATATTTTGCATTGAAAAATTATCGTTAAAAATTATAAATCACAACGTTGCCAAATGTAACACAATTTTAGGTTAACAAATGAAACATCGAACACAATTATGACTCAAATGGGATTTTGACGATCCAAGTACAAAAATTTTCAACTCTAAATTTTTCTAATTTGAATTTACTCGAAAATTTTTCAACTTTGATTTTTTTCAATTTTCTCTGACTTCATATTTTTATCACTTTTTAAAATTTCTTCAGATTGTTTATTGATTTGGAAAAAATTCTGAAAAACATGAAGTTGGAAATTTCTTTAAAGAATTCGAAATTGAAAAAATATTCAATCAATTTTTAAGTGGAAAACTTTATAGTTGAAAAAAATTCAAAATTATTGGAAACAATTTTAGAGATGGAAGAAATTTTTAAAAATATGAAAAAATCAAAGCTGAACAATTTTTATTACTTACTAATTTTTTTTTCAATTCCAAGATTTTTTCGCACTGAATTTTTTTTTATTCAAATGTTCTTAACATTTTTTCAACTTTGATTTTTTCCAATTTTTTTCATCTTCGTGTTTTATAAAATTTCTCTCAACTCAAACCTTTTAAAATTTTTCCTCTTATTTTTTTCGATTCTCAATTTGTGAAATAATTTTTTTACTTCATGTTCACGTAATTCAACATTTCTATCAACTCGAAAATTGGAAGGGAAATTTAAAAATATGAAATTACAAACAATTTAAAAATCAAAATTGGATAAATTTTAAGAAAATTGTAGTTTAAAAATGCTTTAATGTTGGAAAAACTTTAAAATTGGATACAATTTTGAAGAAAATTCAGAATTAAAGAGATTTGAAAAAAATATGTAGAACTTAGAATAAATCTTGGATCGTCGAAATCTCATTTACGTTAAAATTATTCAGGAGCTGTCTCAGTAAATTTCTTTTTTTTTCTTTTTTTAAAATTAATTTTTCACTTCTAATTTTTAAAACGAATCAACTCTAGAAAAATTTTCAGCACATTGATTTTGTTCATCAACAAAATACGATCACAAACAATATTTAAAAAAAATTTTAACGAGCATTTTTTCAATAAAATCCAATTACATTTCGTCGAGATTTCGAGCACGCAAAAATAACAATTAAATCCGAAATAATAGCACATTTCAAACCCATTACGACCAAATTATCATCTCGATAAATTCCCACAAAAAATAAAACTAATCCGAGTATTCGAAACGAAATCCCTTTAAAATAAATTGCTCATCGAGGAAGTCTCATCAGCAAAAAAATTTGAAAAGATCCGGTTCAAAAACTTACGAGTAATGGTGTTTGGTAACGTAATTATATATTTTTATTTTAAATTTAGTATAGATAGGTGTATGCACGATGCTTGCGATTTTTAGCTTTGTTGCCAATTTCTAAAAAAAATCTTTATTGGTACATTTTTTAATACTCGAACGTAATTTTTATTAGATTTTCATTTTTTAAATTTATTCGTGATAACGTTTTTTTGATACTTGATCGTGATTTTTATTAGATTCTCATACTCGATCGCGATTTTTATTAGATTTTTATTTTCTCAATTTATTCGTGATGCTTTTTTTAAATTGGTTTTTGAGACTAAATTTTTTCATTTTAGAACACTTTTCTGATTTTGAATTCCAAATTTTTAAAATTTTTAGAATTTTGGTTTATAATTTGGCTACCTAGTACCTACTTAACTCCCCTTGTTGTCCGATACTACGACTATAAGCATTTGATACTTATCGGAAAGCAATCATCTGACGAACATGCAGAAAAAAGAGCTGCGAATTTTCCCTCATTTCTAAGATTTTCATGAAGATCATATATTACTTTATAAGAAGTGCCATAGCCTCATCCTTCCCATACAATCCTTTTTGTTTTCCATTTAGCGAAATATTACTATACGTACTTCGACACCTGCATATTTACATAATAAAAACGACTGGATATTGCATTTATTATTATTTTTGGTTGATAACTGTGTAATGATAAATATTGGCGCATGTTTTCTCCTATGACCTTTTTTTTGTTCTCCATTTCAGAAATTGAGAGAAATCGAATTTAATTTCTATATTGCTGATAATTCGAGGTACTTGCAAGTGTACCACTTCTTTTTCATATCACTCCATAAAAAAAGTCCTGATCCATTTTTCCAATTTCAGTAGTATCAGTGTAGGTGTCTATTTGGAAATTGATTATTTCAAGATAGCATCCCACCTTTTTCACATTGTCTTGATTTTTTGGGGGGTTTAAATTTGGGGAAGAAAATCTGGGGTTTTTGAATCAAAAATTATGTCCTACCTTTCCCACTTTGGCTAATTTTGGGTGTTTGGGATCAAAATCAGCGTTTTGGGCTTCAATCAAACGCGCGTGTAACAGGAAGGCCCCTTGGAACGTTGCTTTGATAACACGACTAACAATTAACATTCGTGACGGAAGTGAAATCTATGTCTGCATTCCATTGGACGCACCGGCGCGTCGCGTGGGGTTGATTGCTCATCTCGCTCCTCGAAATCTGCGTTTTGGCGTCAATCAAGCGGTCAGTCTGGGTAACAGGAAGGCCCCTTGGAACGTTGCTTTGATAACACGACTAACATTCGTGACGGAAGTGAAATCTATGTCGCATTCCATTGGACGCACCGGCGTAGCACGTGGGACTGATGCCATTCTCGCTCTAAATCGGCAATGGGTCTTGTCGATGTCCTCAATTTTTCTTAATGGGAACCTCTTTTTGTTAGGCTAGACTACATTTTTGGCTGAATTTTGTCATTACAGAAAATTTTGGGTGTAGATTTTTTTGGGATTGAAATTTTTAATATTCAAATTCAATGATACTGAGTTTTCCATTTTTTAGGTACCTATTTTTCCCCTCTTTTCTTCATCCTAAATATCAATTTTGGTTTTCATTTCAGTGACAAGGTAGGTGAATAAATTTTTTTCGATTTTAATTTGAAATCATCGATATGAACGCAATTGGAAGCAGTTTCAAACACCTTACCGCTGGCCATGGATTTTCCACAATTTAAGAAACTGACAATTTCGAGTTATAATTCAAGAAATATGAAGACGAACGTTATTATGAGCTATGAAGATGAACGTAATTAAAATCAAGTACAACTCTCTTACCCTTGGCGACAATTTTTCTCCCCTTTTCAGGTCCAGTATTTTTTTGAAGCAGGTTAGTACCGATCCTTTCCCTCATCCTTACAAATATTTTACCATTTTTCCGTCGCAGAGTATAGGTTCCTTCCTAACCCCCCTCCTACTCGAAATATATTTTTTCTCTTTTCAGTCCAATGTCGAAGAATCCAGGTTTGGTATGGTATTTATTATTATTATCCCCCCCCCCAATAAATATCTAGGTAGCCCAAGAAATTTACTCTTTTTTGACCTACACCCCCCTGGCAACAATTTTCCCCTTTTTTGAAGAAATTTTCTTCTAGTTTTTTTATTGGTCAATTTTGCAAGCAAGCAACGTGCGTATTTATAATTTAGGGTAATTTAAATTATTATTAGGTAGGGAAGTCCGATTTCATGAGAAATTTAAAGGACGAAATTTTTAACCACACCAGATTGAAAAGTCTGACAGTCCGAAGTCTGTTCAAGTGGGACGGAAAATTTCGTTCTTTTTATGCCAGTTCACTCGAGGTAATTTCATTATCAATTTTTTCCAAGTTTTCATTTTTCAAAATTTTTTCCAACTTGAAAAAATGCAAAAATTTGGAAAATTGATGTCTCGATTAATAAATTATTAATTTTCTTCGGCATCTTGTGAAGATTAAAAATTTTAAAAATCGAGAAAATTATGAAAATTCAAACTGGAATTTTTTTGGAGCAGGAAGAAAAAAATTGTATAAAAATTGAACTTGGAAAAACTCAGAAGTAGAATGAATAAAACTTTGAAATTTTGTAAAAATATCAACCAAATACCAAGCAAGTTTTTTCTAATTGGTCCAAAAATTTTCCAATTAAATTTTCATAGCTTTCTCAGATTGCTTATTTTTTCAAGTTCAAATATTTTCAAATAGGTATAAAGAATTTTTTTCGACTTGAGATGACCCAAAATATTTGGTAATTTACTACTATTAAAATATCAATTTTCCAATTTCTTTGACATTTTTTCAAGTTGAGAAAAATGTTCAAGTTGAAAAGAAATGTAGAGGAAATTGAGACTTGAAAACAAATTTTAAAAAATTTGATATTGGTTAATTTGTCCTATGCATGTACTTTTTATCTATAAGTATTTTTTTTAAAGCCAGAGTTGTTGATTGGTGGATTTTTTTCAATAAAATGAAATTATGAAATAATGATGTGTTATTAATTTCTTGAGATGTTCGCTTGCTTCACTTTAATCAAAATTCGGTAGATTTTTCGAAATGTCAAGAATTTTTCGTATTTTTGGATGTAGCTTTAGAAAAAAAAGTGCATTTTAGTTTGGCAGGAACTTGATCAATTGGATCAATTCATTTACTACGAAAAATTGTTATAGGTAAATTATCATTATTTTTTGCCTAAAAGTTGACACATCTGGCTGGATAAAATGTATCCTTGTTTCTGAATTTCTAAAATAAAAACTTCTTCGAGCTGCAAGAAAATAATTTTTAACCCGGTGTTGAAACAGTTGCTTGCCTCCTGCCCTTTTTTCCAAAATTTAAATAAAATCATAAAAAATTCAAACCTCGTGGAATTTTTTTTAGCAAAAATCCAATGTTCAGATTTTGACTTCTATTTTGAATTTTTGTATCTCTTTCAATTTCGAAGATGAAAACTGAAAATTACCTTATTCACGACCAATTCGATGACGTTGATTCAAAATCTAGAATTAATTTTGAGTGAGATACCAAACAATGAATGATTTTCGATTTATTTGAAGTCGAAAATTTGGTCCTCGTTTCATAGCGCTATTGAAAATCCGCTGACTACGCCACTGTCTGAATAACAGATTACTCAATTTTTTCCATGAACTTTGACTCCCTCCCTCCCCCTATTTTTTTCCAATTCAACCCCACCCTTGAATAATTTTTGGCTGCGCTTATACTTACGTATAAAAAAGTACGAAGCTTATTTCCATTCAATTTTTATCAAACACTTTCGACAAATTTCACAAACATTTTCTAAATCAAATCTATTTTTTCATAATTTTATTTATGGCAAAACACTCGAATAAACATAACAATTACATCGTGAAATTTTCAAGGCTTATCATAATACAACGGAGTGGTAACAAACGGAGCAGGAGTCGTGGGCAATGTCAAATTATTATAAATCGCGATGGCATTGTCGCAGGCAGTAGAAACCAAATCTCTTCTCGTAGATAACGCCAAATTCAATTCAGTTCGGTTTATATTGGCCGTACCAAACACCAGCTCGGCCATCAACCTGTCTCCAACAATTCGGCCCAAAATCAGACGAGAATCTTCGAACGTCTTGGCTCCCTCGGTTTTAAGAATATGCGTTGCAATACGATCCTCGTCCATCAAATTTTCGAAAATTTGCTGACGTGGGTTTCTTCTAGCCACTGGCCATATAACCGGAACCAATACGTATAAATCTCTCCATTTCTCCGGGCCTAGTTCATCTTTCCACTTGGAAATGAGAGGGAAAGCAGCATTAACTTGCAATTGGGAAGCGCAGTTCAGAGCTTGTATCGCGTACGTTGAATAATTACGAGCGAATTTTTTATAACTAGGCAAATCAACTTTTCCTTTATCGAAACACGATTGGATATAGTTACTGGCAAGGGTGAGCATGGTTATATGATCTTGCCTCGTCAGCGGTTTCGTACAATTAATAAAATGATTACTCGTGTAATTGCTTTGGCGCAGAGCGAACAAGCTATCGTTGATAACTCGATGGTACCTCTTCATTCTTTCAAACCAATTGGTGGAAACTGGTGAATTGAAATACGGTGCCACTATCGTATACATACCTAAGGCGAAATGAGCCAAATCTTTATACATTTCATATTCCGGTGATGTAGGTGCGACCTGCTTGACAGTACCGTCTTCTAAAAACAACGTGTACAAGCTGCCTACGCCTTCATAACCTGATGTGGCGTCACTGGCTATGATCAAAGGATAAATATTGTGTCCAATTTGATAAATCAAATCGGCGTAATTTTCCCTCATTACTAAATTAGCGTCTCGTAGGGATAATTTATATTGCTGAATTGGATCGCCCCTATAAGCGGCGATGTCGATGAACTTGGTCAAGTTTTCAGCTCGTTCGGCGATCACGTCCTTTTCCTCTTTGGCATTTTCAGGACCCCAGTCGGGTATCGGGATGTCTTTTTTCAGTTCGTCGGGTTCTTCTGCGCAGCTGACGAATAAGAGAAATAATGCAGAGGCGGAGATGAAAAATAGGTTTAAATAGGTGGCCATTTTTCCGCAGGGTAGGTCCGGGTGACGATTATGGAAATGAAAGAATGTGTTTTGATTTTGAACGGTCAAATTGAAAATATCTGAAATTGAACGAAAAAAATTAAATTGTATTAAAAAAGTGTCATTTTTAAAAGAAAAATTGATTTTTGTGTAATTGATGGCAGTTTAAAAATCATTAAATTCTTGATAACCTTATACTATGAAGCTGTAATCTTCGAGGCAAGCGGCCATGTTCAAAAAATTGTCACTTTCTGATTTTTAAACATGATTTTTCTAAAAAATTTCCCTCGCTTTGCTGGAATTGCCATTGTGGGTATTGATTTTTATAAAATACTTCATCTTCATATTTTAGCAACTAAGTAACTTTGAAAATATTGCTTTCAGAAAAATAACGAAATTATAATTCCAAAAAAAACTATGTTCAAATAAACCAAAAAAATGAAAATATTTTTTTGAGAAAAAACAAACTTATTCCAGGAAAAAAATTAAGCTGTTTAAAAAAAAATCAATCCAACAACCCCTTTTCAAAGAAAAAATGAACCCATTTTCAGAAAAAAATCAAATTCATTTCAGGAAAACACCAAATGAAACAAAAAAATACAAACCTTTCTTAGAAATAACTAAAAATAAAACAAGTAGTCATCTTTAGAAAAACCCCCAAAAATTAAGCTGCTTTCAGAAAATAAAAATGAAAACTAATCATCAGAAGATCAAAAAAGCTACTTTCAGAAAAAATATACAAAAGATCTCTAAAAATAATCAAACTAAATTGCTTTTATAAAAAAACAAATCATTTTCAGAAAAATACTTCTACTAAAATTCAGCTATTTTCAAAACAGAAAAAGAAGGAACGCACGGTGAACTCTTGATAGGTACCTTATTTTCATTTTTTGCCGAAAAAAGCAAATCTCGAAGGTCCATGTATTTTTGAAGATTTTCCAGATGCAGAAAATCAAAAAAAAATTGTAGCATTTTCAAATAGAATTAAATCTAATTTCAGAGAAAAATGTCGCATTTAGTCACCATCCTCCCCCCTCTCCGATTCCCTAAAAAATTACAAGAGTACATTTTTTGTCGCTGAGATAAATTCGAGCAAGACATGAATAAATTTTGAACAATAATTTTGGTAAAATTGTGAAAATTGTAATGAGAAATTTACAATCTTTTTTTGTAAAACAGAAAAATCATTTTTTTTATTTTTGAAAATCAAATGAAGAAATTTTAAAAATAAATTCATGAAAATTGGGTCTGATTTATAAGTGTATCAAAAATTAAGAACAAGCCAAAGGTACCATTTGAAAAAACAAAGGCTGAAAAAAAAATGTTGATGAAATTTTCGTAAGAGAAATTTTAAAATTCTACTATTTCCTCAATTTCTTATACAAAATTTTTGCATTTCTTTGAAAAAAAAATTGGTCCTAGCTAAACACTTTCTATCAAATATTTTCTAAGGTAAGATGAGGATTTTTAATTCACAAAGTTTTCCAGCTGAAAATTAATTTTTTAGTTAGGTACCTACTTTGCTAGTAGGCAATATTTTACAATAATTACTTCATATGTAGTTATGAAGATGAATAACATTAGTTTAATACCTTTTGCCCAAATATCACCATGATTGAATTTTTAAATGAAAACAATTCTAAGCAAACAGAGAGAGTTCAAAAATATTGGCGATAACGGAAACTCAAAATTTTTTAAAGATAAGATAGATAGGTAAAAACGGATATAAGAAGGATTCTTATAGGTGATAATTTTTTTTTTATAACATCGTCAAAAAAAAGGCGAACCAAGACTGCACTATCTTAACATGTAACCCACAAAAATATTTTTAAAAAAACACTAAAATAACTTAGGTTTCTAGGAATATCTTGATAAAAAATTTTACTCACGAATTTCATTCTCTTCTTGAAAAATTCAAGGAGAAGCACTAAAATTGAAAAAACAATATTGCTTCTGCGAGTAGATATCGCAATAAAAGAAATATTCTCGATCAAGAACTACCACTGAAATGATGAGAAATAAAATGAATTAGCTTTCAAGAAAAAAAAAGTACTTAGAAAGTAACAAATAAACAAAGTAAGTATAAGGTATAAATAAAGTAACCGATATTACGAGTGGTGATTTTTGACGATAATTATCAGATAATAAATCCACGTGCACCCTTTTTTTATCGCAGTACTCTTTGCATCCGGAAAGCAGATTCGATTTAGATTCCGAGGAAAACTTTGTAATAACATTGTTTTCGAACCCTAAGTACCTAACCTACTACATACCTACGTGTGTATTTTATTTTATTATGATTTTCTTCGAAATGCATAAACGAACAACAAAAATACATTCTTGGATAACGAGATATTTGCTTATTATTGTTAATTAGCGTTTATTGAATTTTTCCACTCTGATGAGATGTGAAATCATGATTTTTGATGCAATAACTTGTTTAATAATAGACCAACGCAAGCAGCGCGAGTGAAATTGTTATCTATTTTGCAAGAGAATGAAAATATCAATGAAATAAAATAATAAATTTCAAATGTTGAGATAGGTAGGTTCGATTTTTAGAGTTGTTTTTTCGATCGCATTGAGATGTGCGCGTACATTATACATTAGGGTGGATCGAAAAAACAAACATAGGTAGATATCTTAGATTTGAACCTACGTAACATGGTGAAGATCATTGGCTCATCGGTGCGATTTTCCACTATCAATCCCTACGCCGACCCAGGCCATTTTTTTAAAAATTAAAAATTAAATTTTTAAGGAATTGGAAAAATTGTGGGAAATTGTTTTCATGGGTTCAATAAATTCATAGGTACTGACATATTTCGAGGAAAATTTTCCAGTTTTTTTCGAATATTTCGATTTTTTTTTTACTGAATAGAGACCTAGGGTTGATATAAGTAAAAAAATTAATAAATTTAGCTTTTGGATTCCTTTTTCTTTAAAAATTTTCGCCCTCGCTTCGCTTGGGCTCGATAACTTTGATTTTACACAATTCATCCTCAAAATGATGATGTGAACCCTCTTTCCTCCCATTGATTCTTCACATTGAAAAAAAGGTTGAGTAAAAATCTCGTAATGATAAAGATAGAAAAATGTTTGAGAGGGTCGAAAATGAACATTTTTTATTTGGGCTCAAGCCCCCACCCCCACCAAATTACGGTCCTTCCGTTTCGAATTCGCTTGTAGTTTTTCAAATTTTTCGTGTTTTCTTATCTTTGTTCTCCGTTACCTATTTGTACATACTATGTAAATCAAACCATCAATTACAAATGATTTAAAAATCGTATAATAGTACGAGGTACGAACCAAAGGTAGAAAATTATCTCTCATAAAGTCAGAATAATAGCTGTGTAAGAAAAAAACTAAAAATAATAAGCCAAAGCCAAAACAATATAATTTTTGGTGAAAAAAATAATATGAATGAATAAAAATTAGAATTGAAAAATAAAAATTATAAATAATACCTAGCTCTTGAAAATGAATTTTTTTTTTATTAACCTTATATAAAATAAAATTATTAAATCAGATATGACGTCACTCAGAGTTTACTTGAATTCTACCAATCAAAATGATCTACGATTTCACGATCTGTACTCTGATTGGTTAGAATCACAAAACTCATTCTTAAAATTTACACAAAGTCAAAATAAATAAAATTGTGATTCTTCATGGTGTGATAGTGATGTGATGTGAATGTGATAGGACGACGGAGTTTTCCATTTTTTTTGCAATGTTTTCCAGTTTTTGTGTTTTAATTTCGGTGTTTGCTGTTTGGCTATAATTATCTAATTATAACGATTTATTCCCTTAATATTGTCGTTTTACTCGAAGTGTTTTATACTTTCAACTTTTCGTATCGTTGTGCAGTGAATCGCAGTTCGTTGGATAGTGATAAACATTTGATTTGAGTTAACAGCAGAAGACCAGAAGTTGGATGCACTATGTATAATATCTACTTACGATGAATTTGGGTGAGTTTTTAATTTAAATCGTATAGGTACTTACTTACTGTACCTACATTTATAATACCTACGTGGCTACGCCTTGCCATACGCACTCACTTACGTAGCTTTTTTGTTCGCCATGTAATAAATACATTGTCAATGAAATTCTGCTAAAGAAAGTTGAAAAAAGAGAGGAACCGTAGGACTTAGTTAACAAAGTATAGATAATCTAGACATACAGGACATACTTGGATCATTTTGGTCGTTATTACCTAATACCTACGAATGATACTTATCGAAGTGTGATCGTTCAAATAAGTGGGATTTTTCAACTCGTGTTCCTTTTCTGACCACTTTTCTGTAAAAGTAGTATTTCGAGTACCATGTATTGGATATTTCTACTTCTTTCGATCATGTTATACTTCGGCAGGTACTTTCATTAAGGGAAAGCAAAACGGTGACATGAAATAAAAATGGCCATACACTTTCAATTTCAATAACCATCTGAAATCGGTTTTTTGAAACAGAACTAGGTACCACGTTGGTACACTTATGCTTTTCGAATAATTCTCGACGATTCGTTTAACTCGATGAAATATTCAATTAATGGATTTTATTCTTCTCTAATCTTCGATGACAAAATTGAGAAATTATAAATTTAAGAACGAATTTGCAAAAGTACAAAATACCCACAAAAGCACTTAACATTAATAAAAACACATCTAGCAATAAGTATTGGTGTAATGGCATATCAGCAGCTTCTGGCCTCAAATGAGGAGCTCCTCGATGTTTCAATACATATTCTGACCAATATAACGCTTCATCTAGAGGAGACATTGGTCTATCTCTGAATATTCTCGACAACTTTTGCATATTTTCACGATATCTGGAAATAATACCTACCTAATTAGAGAATTGTTGCATCCACGAATACATAAAAAAATATAGAAAATTAGGTAATCGAGCTGATTTACTTGGGTTTCGTTACGATCTCATTAATGGCATCGATCAGAGTGTTTTTATCCATTGAAAAGTAATCAACTCGGATACCAACTTCATTTTCAACTAATATGTTGGCGTTTTGAAATTGATCGTAAACGAAAGGTATTCCAATTACTGGAGTTGATGTGTGAATAGCTTCAAATGTTCCAAATAGGCCACAGTGACTGATAAATGCGATCACTTTTTTATGTTCTGAAAAGAGACAACATTAAGCTGAATGTACCTAAGCAGACTACCCACCATACATGAATATTGATAATATTTTGCAAGTCCAAATTACTTACCTAATATATCTCCCTGGGGAAACCATTTACCTAATTTGACATTTGATGGCACTTCAGTTATGTTTAATTCATTTACTCGCCAAATTATCCTTTGCGGTATTGCTGAAAATGCATCAATGATCTCTTTCAGTTTTGTAGCAGATATACTACTCGCTTTAATTGCTGTTCCAAATGAGAATAAAATTACACCATGATCTGATCCTTCAATGAAATCTTCTACATCCTGTAAAATATTCGTATAATTTATAGTTTTGTCAGATATGCTTTCAATGAACAAGTTCCTGAGAAATTTGTCACCTTCGGTAATTTTTTCGCTTCTGTGATATGTATTCCGGCAATATCTATAACATTAGGAGATTTTAATCTATCCATGAAACTGAAATGGTTATTATAAAAAGTCAAAGCTGTCCTTCTGTTTAGTTCTTCATCCGATGGCATCTCCATATTAAACACTTCTCGGGCATACCTCTCCAAATTTTGATTAAAAACTTGATTCTCATACCAATACAGCACAGCATAGCGAAAGGTATTCTGAACACGTTGCAAGAAATCCATTCTTGTGGTAAATTCGCTGTTCATTCCAGGTGTGATAGATGGATTATTAGGATTACCTATGAAATAATCTACTCCAATTCCTAAACTCGTCGGAAATATAATTATTAGCGGAGCATTCAACTTGTGTGCCAGTAAATGGAAACATTTCTTGTGATATGATTCGACAATCATTAAATCTATTGTTTCTGTCTTCGAATTTATAAGTTGTTTTATGTAATCTAGGCGAAGAACGTTATTGCAGGTTGATAATTCGTCTTCAACAGCTAACTTCTTAAAGTTTTGAATACCAGCATGGCTGGAGCTATTCTCAATAATGATACTGTCCACCCAATCTGCGAGTGTTTCAGAAAGCAGTATCTCCGTATAATTTGATACGACATCCTTGGATTTGAAATGGCAGATGATGGTGACCTCGTGACCCCTAGCGGCTAATCCTCTGACGATAGGTTGATTAATGGAGTGATGGCTTTTACTAAGTACTGGAAAAATTCCGAGTATTTTGGCTGATTCTGTGAGTAGTAGGGTTGAAAAAATTGAACTCAAGGCGATAATCAGAGAAAAATTCATTTTATTTCTGGGTGTTTGTAAGTGGCATAAATCTTGCCAGCACTGCAGTTTCTTTAAATGAACCTGTGAATGTTTACTTATATCAATACCTACATTTGAGGGGCTTAGTTACAAAACTCACTTTTGCCAAAAAAAATCGATGCCGTTTTTTGGCAAAAGTGAGTTTTGGAACTAAGCCCCTCATTTAATGTACTTACGTGTATTTCAAATCTAGGTACCTAAATAGGTTCCAGGAACGATTTTTTGCACTTTTTTCGAAAGTTGTGCCTAAAACTCAAATTTTACATCTAGGTACTTTATCTCATTAGGCTTTACAACCATTTTTTAAAAAGCTAGAAAATTGAAAAAAATCCATTGCATCTTTGACCCTTCATTACAATAAAGGGGTTTAAATTTTTCAAAAGGGCATTACTCAACGAAAAATTGTCCAAAAATTTTGAAAAAAATTTCTATGGTTCCTCAAACCCCCTAGAATCTATTTAAAAAACGTGAAACTGTTATTACTTATCATTGTTATCAACATTGGACGAAAAACGAAAAAATGATTATCTACTTTTTTCTTCAGGTTCAAAACTTTTGATTATGGGTAAGTAAGTTCAAATATACTTTAAAGATGAGGTAGTGCTTCTTATTAGTGTGTAAAGAGACAAAACTTCAAAACTTCAAAACTTTTTACTAAACTAAAATGTTAAATGCACTTACATTTTTTTAAATTTCTTTAAACATTTTTTAATAGGTACCTACTACCTAGGTACTTCTTCTATTTTTCTCTCATTTTTAAAAACATTTTCTTTTTTTTCGAAACGTACCCTAATTTTTTTCCTAATAAGATACGTATACTTATCCTGGACATGTTTACTAGGGTGGTCCGATAAACGAAAAATTTTGATTTTTGAAAAGTTACCCCCTGCAAAAGTTGTTGGCTGGATAGACTAGAAAAATAAAATAAAAAAATTCAGGATCGATTCATATCTTTCGATCGGGCAAGAGCCTTCAAATCTTCAAACATTGCCAAAAATTCAAAATTTCGAAAATTTTGATAAAATTTGAAATTGATTAAAACTAATTTTAGAGCTTATTTAGTGACTATTTAGACCAAAAAGCACTTTTAAAAAAAATCAGGGTTTAATAACTTTTTTTAATTTTTCTTCGGAGGTGAAGAAATATGAGAAATTAAAAAAACTATAAAACATGATTTTATATTTTTTCAAAAAAGTTGTGCTTTTTGCTTTAAATAATCTCTAAATAAGCTTTAAAATTAATTTTAATAAATTTTGATTTTTTTTTGAAATTTTTAAAAATTTTAAAAAATATGAGTTTTTGGCAATTCTAGAAGAATTGAAGACTCTTGCGCGATCGGAAGAAATGAATCGATTTTGAAATTGTTATTTTTATTTTTCTAGTCTATCCAGCCAACTACTTTTGCCGGGTTAACTTTTCAAAAATCAAAATTTTTGATTTTTCGGCCCACCCTAATGTCTACATACGTATGTTACAATGTAAGGCAATGTACAGAAACAGTGTTGCCAATATTGGAAATTTAAGCCATTTTCATTAGAAATCAAACTATAAATTTTTGTTATAATGTTAATAAACTTTTTAAAAAGTCATGAATTTAATATTTTTACACTATATTCCATTTTAAGCAACCAGTGTTGCCAACAATACAAAATTCAAACACCAGATTCATAACTTTTTCAAAACCATATCTGGCAACGCTGAAAAAACGTGACGAAAAAAGGTTACATTTTTCAAAAATTAACCCCAAGGTCTAAGACATATCCAAATTAATATTCTCATTATTTCACACTTTTGCATGCGTGTTAGGTAAGATGACTCATTCCTTACATCAAACTTTATCAAGGTATCGTTGGTAGTTTTTTTTTCATATTTTAGCTTTTGTTACGATGCGACGAAACGAAACGGGAAAAAGGGAATTTTTGCGCTGATGTTGCCCGGTTCATTTATAGACCCTGTATGTATATCTAGTATAGGTAGAAGATACCTAGTCATATGAACGAAAATTATGTATCATAAATATGTTTCTTACTTACTTTTTTGTGCTCGATGCCATTGAATTCGGTTAATTCAGAACAAAATCGTTTAAAATTCCTGTTTAAAAATAATATTCTGTACACATAAAAAAAAACACGTTACGGCAGTTGAGACCATCAATTTTTACAGTAGGTATAGGTAATTACCTCCTATGTGGATATGTTACCAAGATTATCGCAAATTATCAGGAGCTTAATCATTTTGGCGGGTAAAGTAGAAAAACATGATTAGATTTTTTGCTAAATGATATTAAGTACCTACCTATCTTATAAATAACTATGACGCCAGTAAATTCGTAGATGTAAAGTAATCAAAAACTTAGTATCGATCCCATGCGTCCAAAAAAGCTTGAGCTTTATGAGTACTTCAAGAAAATAATATCTATGTGATCACGTGAATCAGTCATGTTCATTCACTTCTATTGTTTAATTTTTTAAAGACATTAATATTTCTGTTTTCAAGTTTCGGAATTTCAAACAAATTTCTATGCCCTCACTCAATTTAACTGACAGGATTTTTGGAAAGCCTTAGGATCTTGGAGAAAAGACAGAAGTGTATATTTTTAAAGTCAACAATTTTTGGATTTTGAATCAAAAAAGTCGAGTTGAAGATGAGATTTAAAAATTATGGCTTTTTAAATTTTTTTTTCTTCTGTAATAAGTACCTGTTCTTGTATTTTCGGACGAATATAAATTATCGAACCGCTGCACTGTTTCAGTTAGCTAAATTAAACAAAAAAAAAACAACAACTCGGAGAACCCTAGTTGCTGAAAGTTCGCACTTTGAGGGAAAATTTGAATGTTCATTGTTGTGAAATGATTATATGAGATTTTTTAATTAGGTATTATTATTTAATGATTTGAACAAGACATTATATGTAATTTTTTCTTTATCTAGGCGGATAAAAGTTTTCTATTATTAGGACTAAAATCAGGTCTTCAGGGGTAGAAGTTCCTATTTAACGCCACTGAAAATGGACCGAAAATCAAAAATGAATGTATGGTTAGATTCGTCTCGACCAGACGAATCTAATGATATGATCGTTTTTGAATTTCTGGTCATATTTGCGAGAAGAAAATGGCGGGAGCAATTTCTAATTCCAAGTCGAATCGTGGGGTGAAGAGTGAGTTGACAGAAGTGAAATTAAGCATTTCCAGTGGCCCCTTCACAAACTATTTTTATTTATTTTTTTTGGCTATAACATTAAATAGGTAACAATAAAAAATTCCATACAATTTAATTATTAAGAAATTCGATGTGAAAGACTAAACATCTAGTCTGAAGTGTATGTGTAAGTGTATGTAATGACTAATGAGGGTAATGTTTTTGCATAATGATCTAAAGTACCTACCCATACAAGAAGGCCCTAATTTGGTAGGTACTTGAAAGAAAAACCTCACCTAATATATCTCGTTGAGCAAACCATTTATCCAATTTGACATTTGGTGGCATTTTAGTGATGTTTAACTCATCAACTCGCCACAGCACTCTTTGTGGTAGGTATTACAGAAAATACTCTTTTGATAACCTCCCAGTTTTTTTGGTGATATTAGGTATACTAGCTGTAATTGTACTTCCGAAAGAAAAAAATATGACACCGTGATCCGATTCCTCGATAAAATCTTCTATATCCTGTAAAAAAAATTACTGTTTGCAATTTGCATTACCTTTTCTAGTTGTGCTTCTCAGCTTCTCTACCAATGTCAAACCATTTGCTAGAAAATTCATCACCTTGGGTAATTCTTTTGGTTCTTCGATATGTATCCCAGCAATATTGATAGCAATTGGGAGGGGGGGCATCGGTCTTGATAGAAAACTAAAATGATTGTTGTACAAAGCCAAGGAAGTTCTTTTGTTTAATTCTTCATTCGATGGTAGTTCTACATTAAACACGTCGCGAGCATATCTCTCCATATCTTTGTTAGTATTGTAATTCTGGTACCAGTATATGACAGTGTAGTAGTAGGAAGTACGAAGTAGTAGGTATTCACGAGGCGTTGCAAGAAATTCATGTTTGTGGTAAACTTGCTCCAAGGAAATGGTAAAAAAGAAGGGTTATACGAATTACCAACAAAATGATCTATTTTCGGTTGTGTAATGATAGGTGAGACGAGTATCAAAGAGACGTTCAATTTATGGGCTAGCAAATGATTACACTGCGTTGCGCAAATCTCGGCGATGATTAAATCGATGGAATTTCGTTCTGAAATCATCAATTGTTTTATGTATTCTAAATGAAGAACTTTTTCGAATGGTGATAAATCTACTATAGGAACGTCTCTTATCATTTGTTGAATTCCATCAAAATGGACTGCATCTTCGATATTTATTAGTGGCGTCGCTAAGAGGGGGGCAAGGGGGGCCTGACCCTCTAAAAAATTCTGGCCCTTTTCTGGCCCCTCCCAACTAAAAAAATATCGGAGAATTTGCCATTTTCCAAAAAAAACTTCAGAATTATTCTTTACTAAATATTTTTTGTTTCTTCATTTTTCGTTTTTATTTTATAATTTTTTTTTTCATGTTTGAAAAGATGAATAACCTTACATTTTATTGACCTGTTTCAATTATATTAAAGTGGAAGTTTTTTTATAAGTTATATAAGAAAATTAAATTCATTATTAAAATTTAAATATTCATAATATCAGAATCATTGGTTTCTAATAATTTTAATTGAAATTAAGTTGTTTTTTTTTTTTAAATTCGTTATTTAAGTAGGTATAAAATTTTAATTGAAGGGAAAGGAATAAAAAAAATCAGTGTGCAATTTTTTCATAGAAAAAAGATACCCCCCCCCCCATTTTCACACAAAGAACCAGAAAAGCCCGGAATACTTGACCCCTTTTGTGCTCCCCCCCCCATTTTTGATCCTAGCGACGCCACTGATATTAATACTGTCCCTAAAATCTATACCCTCGCTCGTCGTTATTGTCAAACAAAATTTCTTTGTAATTGGGTGTGCTATTGTTGGATTTAAAATGAGTGATAATTGTGATCTCGTGACCTTTGGCGACTAAGCCATTAATAATTGCCTGATGGATAGACTGATGACTTCTACTCTGGATTGGAAAAATTCCTAGTATTTTGGCTGATTCTATTGCTGGATACAAGTTTGAGAAAATCGATGCTAATAGAAAGATCACCTGAAGACCTCACGGAAAGAACGGGTCAACTGAAATTTTATAAATTTTGCAGGAGAACGTTTTAAAGATAATATTGAAGTGGAACTGAAAAAAAAATAGGTTTTCAAGTTTCGTTTTGATTTTATTACTTTCAAAATGTCAATTAGAATCATTTTACATCGGCAAATATTTCTCAAAAGTTTTTTAAAAGCTTCAAAGTCACTCAACACACGATGTGTTTGAACAACATTCTGAGAAGTTAACCCGTTCTTTCCGTGTTTTCTTGAAATTGAAATATTTTTTCTCTGAAATTAATCAGTTTTTTCCACCTATGAGTTATCCTTTGTTGAATTATGATTTGTTTTTTCATGTTCACAACAATAAATCAACTATTTAAAAACAAAAATCAGCTTTTTGCACATTTTTTTCTTTGTTTAGAGTAGTTAACCCGTTCTTTCCGTGTTTTTAATTTCTTGAAAATTCGTTTTTGCTTTTATTGACAAAATTTGACAAGTTCGACATTTTTCATATAAACCACATAAAAGTACATGGTTTATTGTACACAATGGCAAAAAAAGTCATTTTTGAAAAAACCCTCAGTTAACCCGTTCTTCCCGTGAGGTCTTCACCTGGTACATTGTCGTAAATATTTTGCTCTTCATTTCAAACGTAAGCTTTGATTTTGAATATCTTGTTGATAGGCGCGTAATTATAGGTATTTAGTTCTGTGAGAAGTATTTATGAGTGGAGAAGGCTGCATAACTTTACTTGTAGTTATTGAGCTTAATTAACGAAATCGTAATCTCATAAATTTACCTTTTTATTTAGTAAAACAGCACAGTTTTTAAAAAATTAAAAAATCTATTAATTTTAAATAGAACTTCTCACTCACCCATTGAAAAATAATTTTAACCCTCTGTGTACAGCAAAATATATCGGAATAAAATGAATTTCGATAACCTACTAATTTAAAAAGAACTTCTTATTCGCTCATTAAAAAATAGAAATTATCAGTGGTTTTAACCAGTGATGGGCCGCTCAGCGCTCATGAGCGTGCGCTCACGAACGCTCAAGGGTTTTTGAGTGAGCGTGAGCGGAGCGGAGCGCAAAATTTTGTTTCAGGAGCGGAGCGCAAAATTTTATACTGAGCGCTATGAGCGTAACGCTCAGCTCCGCTCAAAAATTCTAGGTACTCTAAAAATCAAAAAAAAAGTATTTTTCATTAAAAAAAATTAAAATTTGAAATCACAGAAATCGGAAATCATATTTTTTTCCTTTTGATTTGAATTTCAAACCATTTTATTTACTTAATTGATATTAATAGTATCCGATATCGCGATATTAATGATATTATGGACAACAAGTCCAAGCAAGAACAACATGAATTTAGGTCTGAGCGCATGTTGAGCGCGAGTGGTCTGAGCGCAAAAAAACCATTGAGCGGAGCGTGAAACCCCCCATTGAGCGGAGCGCGGAAAAAATCATTGAGCGGAGCGTGAGCGAAGCGTTGGAATTATCCATGAGCGTGAACGGAGCGTGAGCGCAGAAAACCTTGAGCGGCCCATCACTGGTTTTAACCCACTGTGTTCAGCAAAATATATGTATCTAGGTATCAGAATAGAATTAACTCGAGCTACCATTTCACTGATAAATTGAAGCAGGTTAGCAGGTAGGTTATCTTGTTTCACAAATTTCATGACTGATAGGATTAAGAAATCGTTTGAAATAGCAATTTTAAAAATAATATTCTTCGCGTATAAAAAAAGTTGCAACAGTTGACACAATCAGTTTTTGCAACACTATGTGGATACATTATGTAACCAAGATTATCGCCAATTATCAGGTGTTTATTCATTTTGATGGATAAAGTAGAAGAACATGATAAGACTTTTTCCTTTAAATAAATATGACACCAGTAAATTTGTAGGTATGATGCAATGAAAAACTTGAGTAGGTATCGATCTTATGCCTCTAAACAACACAAGCTTTATGAGTACTTGGCGTTGTTGTATTCGAGCAAAAATTCTATGACAAAATGGATTTCAGGCAGTTTGGAAACGCATGCTTCAATTGTATGTACCTACTCAATTCATTTGATAGGATTTTTGGAAAGTTTTACATATCCAAAATTTCAGGTGCTGAAGATCATTTCTCGAATTATGGTGAATTTTTGAAATTTCACAATTACCTCATCGCCCTGCGAAACATGAAAATCTAATCTAATCAGCGAAAAAAGCTGAAATCTGGTACATACACTATTTTCGACCTCCCGAATCGATTGGAAACGATTTTGAGATATTTCGAAGCCATCAGAAGATTTTGGAATTTTCCAACGCCGGAGAAAATCCCATAAAAATGGTTCATATGTACTTCAGCACCTATATTGGCGACCTATTTGATCGATCATATTTTTCGGGAGCAAATTTTTCTGGGAAGTGCTAGAAAATTCCAAAATTTTCTGGTGACTCTGATACGTCTCGAAACCACTTCCAATTGATTCGAAAGGTCAAAAATAAAGTATTTACTTACCAACTTTCAGCTTTTTGCCACAATGCGTGCGAAATTGATGTACTTATTTTTTTATTTTTTCCAGAAAAATTTCCTCCCCAAAAATGCAAATTTGAACTCAAAGTTACGAATTTAGGAAAATTGTGCTTTAATCGATCAAATAGGTCACCAATATGGGTAATCCGCGATTATAGGTGCTGAAGTACATATAGACCATTTTTATGGGCTTTTCTCCAGCGCTGGGAAATTCCAAAATTTGGTGGCTTCGAAACGTCTCGAAACCGCTTCCGATCGATTCGGGAGTTCGAAAATAGTGTATATACTAAATTTCAGCTTTTTTCGTTGATTACATCAAATTTTCATGTTTTGCAGGGCGATGAGGTAATTTTGAAATTTCAAAAATTCACCAAAATTCGAGAAATGATCTTAGGTTAGCACCTGAAATTTTGGGTATGGGGTCCTCAGAGGCGTGACGAAGCAATATTTCTGGGGGGGGGGGTGGAGCTCAAATTTTCCCAACTATTTTCCGAGAAATTCCCAACTATTTTTCCTACTTCCCAAAAAAAATTCCCAACTAGGTAATTTTTATCGTGGCTGCCCAGGTGTTGTGAAAAAAAAACAAATAAACACACTTGACAAAATTTCAAATTTCAACTTGAATGCAGCCTTGAGAGGCAGTGATATGGACAGAGACGAAACTTAGGCAAAAGTCTGAAGTGGTGAAAATAAAAGATTTGCTAGTTACATTTTCAAAAAAAGGAAACTTTTCATAAATTGGACGCAAGCCATTGCAATTTTTACCTTGTTTCAGTAAATAAAAAAATCTAGGTTAGACTAGGTAACATATGTATTGATAATTATTTTGTCAAGATTTATACAGATTTAATAATGTGTTGAGCCCGAGCGAAGCGAGGGCAAATTTTTTTAGCGAAAATAGACTTTCAAAAATTGAAAATTCAACACACTTCTCTCATTGAGATTTTCCAAAATGTGACCAATACTTTCGAATTCTTCTCTATTCCTGCTTTCTATTTTCAACATCGTGGTCACTGACATCACAACAAATAGAAAAACAATTTGCAAGATATGGAACGTAATATTTAACCCGAGCGAAGCGAGGGCAATTATTTTTTTGAAAAATGTATGATAAAATAAGCAAAAGAACCACTATTCTGAATTCCTTCTTAAAGATTTTTGAAAAGCGTGTCTTGAAAAAAAAACAAAAGGGGTTCAATAGTGATCATTTGGCGAAAAAGGGTGGCTTTAGTGACTAAGCGTGAAAATAGGGGACAGCCATTTAAAAGCTGATTTCTGTCTGAGGCCTGTAAAACCAATAATAAATGAGAAGGAAATTTTTTTCCCCCTTCAAAAAGTATTCAATATTGTCTGAGATAGAAGATGAGAGTGTTCATATCATTGTAAGTAGCGAGGGCGAAAATTTTTGAAGAAAAAGTATATACAAAAGTGTTAGTTTTACCGTTTAAATTCGATGTATACGCGGTTATTTAATTAGAAATATAGTTGGCTACGGCCGTTAATTTATATTTTAATTTTACTCGCGATCGTTCGTTAACCCGCGACCGTTTGTATCGTTTTGTACCTAGCGTCGAATAGGTCAACGTCCGTATTTTTCTATTTCCTGTTTCGATTTTCTTTTTAGAAAATCGAAATCAGTTTTTGTATTTCTTTTGTAAAATTAAATGTCTATTTATTTGATAATAAATAGCTAAAAAAATCTGCGTTTTTCATTCGTTGAAAAGTTTTTCATTTATCGTAATTTTGCGTATAGGACCCGATGTCCGTAAACGATACTCTGTGATTGGTCGACGTGACCTTAAAATCTCGATATTGAGCTACGTGCCTGTCTCGCCGCGAAAAACCATAACGAGAAAATCTACATTATCGTAGATTTAGCTTTTCCGAACCTTCGGAAAAGTGGATATCCTATTTCCAGCTTAAACCGAAATTTAAGTCTGGAAAATAGATCGTAAAGGTCCCCGAAGCGGATCCCGACCGTACTTGCTGAAAAGCAGCGAAAAACAGAATCAACCAATAAGGAAGCTCTATCTTTCGTCTTACAACCAATCATCACGTTCCAGTCGAGTTTTCCAACTTTTCCGAAGGAACGGAAAACTCAAAAATTTCGAGGTATCGATTCTACGATTTTTCACGCTCCTTTCGACTAAAAAGTCAATATTTCTTCATGGTAGCAAAGTAGCGTGGTTCCTGTGAAACGGCGAATCGACTCGGTATATGATACCTCGTCTGTCGAAGCTCATTGGTCGAGGCGACGCTGCGAACGATACTTCTAACAAAGAAGATTTCCGTGGTTTTCCAGCGTCGGTTGAAGCTGAAAAAGTGTTAACTCGATCACAAAAACGTAAAATTCGAAAGCGACTGTCGAAAGAATTAAATACTTCCCTCGTCGGTCAATCTTCTGCGTCGACGATACCATCAGCTCCGTGCATCGTATCAACAGCCAATAACGAGTCCGACGCAGCGTCGATCATTTCCGACGACCAATCCGAAAGCGAGCGTCTGAAATGGCATCTGGAGAATCGTCGTCGAATATTCCAGCTCACTTGATCTTCAACAGTACCGACTACATTATCTGGAAGAAGCGAATCAAATCGTTACTTCTAGCCAAAGATCTCGAAAAGGCGATAACGGCAAACGGCGGTGCTACCGACAAGGAAAAACGAAAAGCCTATTTTGAAATAGTTAGCCATACGACAAACGCGGTTTTCCGACTCATACGAGAAGAGAAAGACCCGGAAAAACTCTTCAGCGAACTCGACGAACGCTACGCGAAGGAGAACCAGCAAATCGTAATCGCCTGTCGTGCAAAATTGGCAGCCCTCGATATCGACAGATTTAAATCTGCTACCGACTACTGCGACGAGGTGTCAAGTTTGGTGAACCAGATGGAGGCCGCCGGTACAAAAGTTCCGAAGGATGAGGAATACGCGTTTTTGAATTCCGGCTTGAAGAATATCGAGAAATGGAAGTCCGTAAAAAAACTGGCAGAAGCCCTCTTGAATATCGCGCCCGCCGACCCCAAATTTTTGAGGGGATTATTGACCAGTGACGAAGATAAATTCGAAAAATCAGCGACGAATATCAACAAAGGTTCGGCGTTAGTAACTTCAGTGTCGAATAATCGTAATCCGAACGATTGTAAGCCGGGTCCGAAATGTGCCAAGTGTAAAAAGCTCGGCCATCTCGCGAAGAATTGCTGGGCCAATCGAAATCAATCACCGAGAGGAGAAATAAAATGCTATCGTTGCGGTGGCACCGGCCACATAGGAAAGCAGTGCCCTCGGTATGGTGATGAGGCGAATTCAAAAAGGTCAGAACCAAGTTCCAGCTCCAATTCAAATTCGCCGGCGCCGAAATCTCCGTCGAACGAATCGTCGAATCGTCCAAAGGCACTTATGACATCCGAAGAAAATGTAGCGCTAATTTTGACCGTCGGTGAAATAATCTTCGTGCTCGACACCGGCGCCACCAGCCACATGATAAACGTACCCGGTATTCTTGTCAACGAAAAGCCAGTAACGTTGAACGCTGAAATTATCGTCACGAAACAAGATACAGCTATCGTACGATCGTCGGTCGGTGAGTTACCAGTCACTAACGATAGCGGCGTAAATTTTATCATGCAAAACGTGAGTTATATTTCCGATTTATCGTACAATTTAATGTCCGTGAGTCAGATTCGTCGATTGGGGTACGATACCGTGATCGCCGATAAAATTTCGATCGTTCACCGCGATACTGGTGAAAAACTGACTGATGTTTTTGAACAGTCAAACGGTTTGCTTACTGTTAAATTTAAGCTTAATAATTGTACCATAATTTTGATTTCCGCGTTAAATGCTTTATGTGGCATCGACGTGTTAGGCAATGCCGAGTAGATCGGTCATGTATAAAATACCGATATTAGTTGTACCGAACATGACTGCCCCTCTTACGAACGAGTGCGATAAGTGTGCTAAAGCGAAGCAGCATCGTGGGCCTTATAATACCGAGCGCGAAAAGGCTAAACAACCGTTGGACATAGTCCATGTCGACGTGATGGGTCCGCTGAGCACCGGTATCGATAACAGAAAGGTACATCCTTGTATTCGTCGATGATTTTACTCACTACGCGGTAACGTTCGCGATAACAGCTAAATCGCAAGTCGGCGAATTTTTAGAAAAATACGATAACATAGTAACGAATCTATGGAATCGTCAAATTAAGCAACTACGTTGCGACAGCGCGACCGAATTTATAGGCGGTAAATTTCGCGAAGTTATCGAGAAAAAGGGTATGCGATTAATGGCTTCGGAGCCTTATGAGCACGAACATAACGGTACGGCCGAACGTTTCCTACGTACCATCAGTGAAAAACTTCGTTCGCGTTCTTTTCGATTCGAAGCTTCCTCGTCGATTTTGGCCGTACGCGTTGTACACGGCTACCTTTTTGTACAATCGTCTTCCGTGTTCTGTTATCGCCGATAAAAGTCCGTATCGTTTATGGTTCGATCGTGATCCTACTTTTCAATATGTTCGTATCTTCGGTTGCGCGTAGGAAATTTATTCAAAGAAAACAACAAAAAAACCCCAAAAATCCGTCAAAAAAATTTTAGGGGGTTATACTAAAAAGGGGTTAAGATGATGTCCCGGGGAAAAAACAACCCGGCGAAGTAATTTCGTGAAAATCGTCTTGCTAACCGGTTAAAATAAAAAATTTGTACGACGGTACCGCTAATCTTGACCGAAACAACAAAAACTAGTGGGAAAAACCCAACTTATGCAACAGACATCGACGAATACCCCGGTTAATAGCTACGGCAGGGCAAGAATAGGAAAAGGGGGCTGAAACGGGAGTAGGCAGTAAAAGATGTTGGTTAAAGTAAGAGGTGAGTTGGGCGGATTTTCCAAAGGTCGATAAGAGATGGGTTCTGTGAAAAAAAAATCTCGGTTAATCACGTCGTAAAATTTAAAGCTCGATTAGTTCTCCGCGGATACAAGGACTCTCACCAATACGAGCTGGATGAGACCTACGCGCCGACTGCAAACGTATCGATCGTCCGTGGTATCGTCTGCATAGCCACCGTAAATAAATGGAAACTGTGTCAAGCCGATGTATCGACGGCCTTCTTAAATGGCGAAGCGACTCATATGATTGTCTTCGATCCACCGAAAGGATCTTCCGTTAAACGCAAAATCGTATTCGTGTTAAAAAAGTCCCTTTACGGACTCAAAACTTCGCCGCAGAACTGGAACAAAAAATTAAAGAAAATTTTAGAAAAATTAGGTTTCGAACAGTCTGCAAACGATCCGTGCGTTTATGTTAACAAAGAAGGCGATAAAACTCGGTGTATCTTTGTAATTTTCGTCGACGACTTTCTAATAACCAGTTCCGACGCCGAATTAATTGAGTGGCTGATCGATCAGCTTAACAAAGAGTTTGGAATTCGAGATCTAAAAGAACCAGAAAAGTTCATCAGTATCGAAATCAAAAGAAAAAGCGAAGATGTAACGTACTTATATCAAAAATCGTACATCCGTGAATTAATCGTGAAATATGATCTTGAAGACTCGAATCCGATATCGTCGCCAATGGAACCCTGCTTAAAAATCAAAGATAAACGGCTGGATAAATCGTTCGAAACGAAAGTTCGTGGTATCCTAGGATCGTTATCGTATCTATCGCGAGGTACTCATCCCAATATCACGTTCGCTGTCAACTTCTTGTGCAGATTTCAGCATCTCGCTAATGCTGAAATTTTTAATTATGCTAAACGTATCATTAGGTATTTAAAAACGACAATCGATCGGTCGTTAGTTTATAATTCAAATTACCTTAATGTATCGTATCCATTAAAATTGTATTCCAATTCTGACTTCGCCGGTGATGACTCCGATCGAAAATCGACTACCGGTATCGTCGTCATGTTAAATGGAAATATCGTCGACTGGATCGTCCGAAAGCAAAATTGCGTAGCACTATCGTCGGCGGAAGCCGAATACATAGCTCTATCGACGGCCGGAAAAGAAGCTAGATCGTGGATTAATTTGCTCGATAATCTCGATTTGATCACCGATGTCGTACCAATCTTCTGCGACTCAAATGCAGCCATCTTGATAGCAAATACCGACGAATCTCGTCGCACTCGACATATTGATGTATTGTATCATCATATTCGCGATCTTATCAAATCCGGTGTCATTCACATCGTGAAAATTTCATCGAGTGATAACATAGCCGATCTATTGACAAAATCGACCAATAGGATCGTCTTCGAACGTTTGTCGAACGAGATTTTCGAATTTAACCCTTTCGCTCCCGTCAAAAATTTCAATGGGGTACCCCACAGACCAACTTTTTTTTTTTGCATTTTTGGGTCCGTTGGGGTGTGCATAGATGGTACAATGTGTTGTATGGCCGAAATAATGCTCCAGCCCCCGTTTTAACCCCCTGTCACAACATGTGTGACGGCAGACTACCAACGCCCTACAAGGTGTCACATATTTTTTCTTTTGACATTTTTACACGAAATTCATCATAATTAGTTATAATTTATTCAAGTTTTATTCCAAATTTCATCTAAAAGCATGTTGTTTTGTTTACACTTGGTCATCATCATCATCGCCACTTGATGCTAAATTACAAAAAAAAAAATAGTTTATTCAAATTTTATTCCAAATTTCATCAAAAAGCATATTTTTTTGTTAATAAGTGATTATTTTATCAATTGGAGCTCCAAAAAGTGCAACCACAACGTAAAAAAACAAAAATTCTCAAGAAAAAAAAAATATTTAAAAAAAGTTTTCATTTTACCAAATTTTCGTGTATGTTGGTAACACTGCGCGAGCCCAACCCCGAAGTTGGTTCTTTGGGGTGTTGGTAGCCTACCACTAAAGTTTTCAAAGCGTTTGCACAGACCGCCGCAGATAAATTGTACATAAGAATCAACTAGTTCACTGTCACACACGGTGTGACGGCGGTCTTACTACAGACTGAGCTGCCGTCACATATGCTGTGACGACGGGAGCGAAAGGGTTAATAAAAATAAAAAAGATAAATTATCGTCCGAGGGGCGGTGTTAGTTTTACCGTTTAAATTCGATGTATACGCGGTTATTTAATTAGAAATATAGTTGGCTACGGCCGTTAATTTATATTTTAATTTTACTCGCGATCGTTCGTTAACCCGCGACCGTTTGTATCGTTTTGTACCTAGCGTCGAATAGGTCAACGTCCGTATTTTTCTATTTCCTGTTTCGATTTTCTTTTTAGAAAATCGAAATCAGTTTTTGTATTTCTTTTGTAAAATTAAATGTCTATTTATTTGATAATAAATAGCTAAAAAAAATCTGCGTTTTTCATTCGTTGAAAAGTTTTTCATTTATCGTAATTTTGCGTATAGGACCCGATGTCCGTAAACGATACTCTGTGATTGGTCGACGTGACCTTAAAATCTCGATATTGAGCTACGTGCCTGTCTCGCCGCGAAAAACCATAACGAGAAAATCTACATTATCGTAGATTTAGCTTTTCCGAACCTTCGGAAAAGTGGATATCCTATTTCCAGCTTAAACCGAAATTTAAGTCTGGAAAATAGATCGTAAAGGTCCCCGAAGCGGATCCCGACCGTACTTGCTGAAAAGCAGCGAAAAACAGAATCAACCAATAAGGAAGCTCTATCTTTCGTCTTACGACCAATCATCGCGTTCCAGTCGAGTTTTCCAACTTTTCCGAAGGAACGGAAAACTCAAAAATTTCGAGGTATCGATTCTACGATTTTTCACGCTCCTTTCGACTAAAAAGTCGATATTTCTTCAAAAAGCTGAAATTTTTTCATTTTTCAAATTAATAGGTGAAGTCCTCAACTCATACTTCTTAAGTAATTACATTGGTTTGTTTAGGTGTTGGTATATGCCCGAGCGAAGCGAGGGCTAAAATTTGAAAAGTTAGTGATTTTTAAAACAAAAATAATCATTTTTTCAATAGAGTATTCTTTGAAAAATTTCTATTACTTCCATATAAAAAATTTGTGATTTTAAATGTTTTTTTAAACGAAATTTTAGCTATTTTACACAATTTGTAATCAACTTTTTCGATATTCTCAAGTTTTTTCAACGTTCCCAAGTATAACTTTTCAAAAACTAGGGAATTTTAACTTTTTTGAATCTAAACTTGAGAGAACTGGAATAAGTTGGGAAAAAGTTGGGAATCCCAACTTCACACAATTTTCCAAGTCCAAATTAGGGATTGTGATATTCTCAATTTTTTCAGCTTTCCCAAATCCAAACTTCAAAAAAGTTGGGAAAATTTGGAAAAAAGTTGAAAATCTCAATTGTACCCAGTTTTACTATAATTTGATTTGGGATTGTGATTTTCTTAAATTTTTTCGACTTTCCAAAATTCAAACTGCGGTAAAGTTGGGACAAGTCCCAACTTTTCCCAATTTTCCCACTTTTTCCTGATTTTCCCAACTTTTCTCAACTTTGGAATCGTCTGGGGGGGTGACGCACCCCCCACACCCCCCCCGTTAGTCACGCCTCTGGGGGTCCTATTATGATGCACTTTCGATTTATTTTTGTTTGGGCTCAAAATTTTACTTTGAGTTGGGATACCTCTCTTGTTAGGATCTTGGAGAAGGGACAGTAGTGGACTTTTAAAGTAGACAATTTTTGCATTTATTGTCAAGAAAATCAAGTTGAAGTTCAGCTTTAAAAAAATAATCACCTTGAGAGAAAATCTGAATATTGATTGTTGTGAGAATTTTATTCTGAGAGATTTTTCGTACAATACATAGATGTAATGTTTTCTTTATCCAGGCGGATGAAAGTTATTAGGACTAGATTCAGGTCATTCCAAGTCGAATTGTGAAATTTCTTAATGATTTTTCGATATTTTAGCCATCCAAAAAGTATAAAAATGTTGCTCAAGTTGCGCTTCTTTCGAGTCAATGATGCTTTTTTTTTGAAAAATACTCGAACAATGCGCGAAAAATTCGAAATTTTTGCTACCTATTTTTTATTTTATTTTTCCAGTTAGAAAAAATTTAAGTTTATTAAAAATGTTTTCAAAGTTTTTAATACTTTCAATCTTGTTGGAAAAAATTGGCATCGTTTTACATTTTTTTCATTTAAGTAAATTAAAATTATTCAGTGAAATTTTCACACTCGATTTAACGCGTAGATCATCTAGCCAAAGAAGCAACCAATTCATTGAACTACAAAAAAAATTCTCAGAATATGATCTACAAAACCATTGGAGAAAAATATTAATGAATCAACTATGAGATCATTTTCATCTCATGATAATTGTCGGAGTAAAATATATTTTACATATACCTATTCGAAAAAATTAGGCAGGTGTTCGAATTTCACTGAGTTTTATTTTTCTTCAATTTTCGATGACAAAACAAAGAAATTAAAATTTTATAAGAAAATTTACAGAAATACACTGCACCTACTAAAATACTCAATAGAAATATGAAGACATCTAATAATAAATATTGATAAAAAGGCATATCAGCAGCTGCTGTTCTCAAATGAGGAGCTCCTTGATGTCTCAGTACGTACTCTGACCAATACAGTGCCTCATCCAGAGCAGAACTCGGTCTGTCTTTGAATATTTTAGACAATTTTTGCATATTTTCGAGATATCTGGAAACAATATAACATTCGTTTCATGAATATCATGAAAAGTTAAGGAAACAGGGAATGAAAATTTGAATTTTATTTGAGCTAGTTTACTTGGGTTTGGCTACGATTTCATTAATGGCATCGATCAAAGTGTTTTTATCCATTGTGAAGTAATCGACGTAGACACCGGCTCCCTTTTCGACCAAAATATTGGCATCTTGAAGTTGATCGAATGCGAGAGGAATTGCAATGACAGGAGTAGCTGTGTGAATGGCTTCCAATGTTCCTTGTAATCCGCAATGACTAATGAATCCGATTACTTTCTTGTGCTCTGAAATTGATCAGCTTTTTTTTCAAATGACGAATTGACAGAAAATTTTTTTTCCATAAAAATATAATATGTGAGCCTGGATATGAAAAACCACCCTTGAGGGGCAAAAATTGGTTTTTGAGTTGAGGTTCTTTCTCGATTCCACTACTTTTGAAAGATCCAAAATCAGTGTCAACTCAAAAACCAATTTTCAACCTTTAAGGGTGGTTTCTGTATCCAGGCTCACATATTTAAATAATTTTTGGATAAAAATGGAAAAGTTAAAGAATGAAAAATGAAAAATGAAAAAGGAGGAAATTGTGAATAAATTTTTATTTTTCTTTAAATGAAATTTCACTTTAAAAAATTTTAAATAATGATATTAAATTATTAATTGCTGGTGCTGCGTCTTCTTCTTCTTCTTTTTCTTCTTCTTTGATTTATATACCTAAATTTTATTATTTTATTTAATTTTCTTGTTTTAAAAAAAATTTTATATAATTTTTTTTGATTTTCATATTTAATTTATTTTAGATTTTTTTGAATTTTATATATTAATTTTTAATAATATTTTATAAGTATATAAATTCAAATATGGTTTTTAAAAATCATAGGCTACCAAAATTTAAGCTGTTTTTGAGAATACGGTGATGACCCCCCTCCCTTTCCTTCCTTATTTAGTAGGTAACCAATAATTTTTAGGACTCAAAATTTCCTCATTTTTTTCATTTTGCACTTTGGTTTTAGGACCACCGTATAATAACAAAATGATACTGAAACAATTATTATTCTGTTTCAAAAAAAATTTACCTAATATATCTCGTTGCGGAAACCATTTACATAATTTAACATTGGATGGCACTTCAGCTATACTTAATTCATTCACTCGCCAAAGAATCCTTTGAGGTACAGCAGAGAAGGCATCTATGATGATCTTTAATTTTTCAGAAGATATACTGCTCGCTTTAATTGTGGTGCCAAAAGAAAACAAAATTACACCATGAGTTGCTCCTTCGATGAATTCTTCTATATCCTGAAATAGAAATAATTATTAATTTCAGTGTCTGAAGAAAAGCAGGTCGAGCTTAAACTGGATACATTCTCCTCTCCTTTCTTTATAGTGAGATTTTTTTTACCTTTGGTAATTTTTTCGGTTCTGTGATGTGTATTCCAGCAATATTTATGGCATTAGGAGACATTGGTCTAGATATAAAACTCAAATGATTATTATAAAAGGCCATCGCTGTCCTTTTATTCAATTCTTCATTCGATGGTAGATCCATATTGAACACTTCTCGAGTATATTTCTCCATATCTTTATTATATGCGTAGTGGTGGAAACCAGATATCATAATATATCCGATTGTATTCTCTAAACGTTGGAAAAAATCCATTTTCGTAGTAAATCTATCCATTGGTATAACTGAAGGATTAATTGGATTTCCGATAAAAAAATCTGGTCCTGGATTTTGGCTCACTGGTATAACTACTATCAATGGAACCTTCAATCTGTGAGCTAATAAATGAAAACATCTCGTGTGATAAACTTCAGCAATAATTAAATCCACTGTGGTACCGTTGGAATTTCGTATCAACTGCTGCATGTATTCTAAACCGAATACATTATCGCAAAATGATTTTTCAAGAGCAAAAATAAAGTTCTGCATATTCCAAAATCCCGAATATTTAAAGCCATCTTCGACAGAAATAGTGTCAACGAAATCCTGGATTCCTTCGGAGAACAAAATTTCCGTATAGTTGGGTACGACGTCGGTGGATTTAAAGTTGCTGATTATTGTGACCTCGTGACCTTTGGCAGCTAAGCCTTTGACAATTGGTTGATTAATGGAGTGGTGGCTTTTACTTAGGATGGGAAATATCCCGAGTATTTTGGCTGATTCTGCAGGCAGCACGGTTGAAAAAACTGAACACAGGAGAAGAACGAGGTGCGGGTACATCATTTGTGTTGTTTTTTCTTGACTTTTTCTGTTTCCTATAACTTTTGATTATTTTTTTGAGTAAAATCGCGTCTATTAATACGAATAGTTTAACAATATCGAAAATCAATTTCATATCTATTTCACTGCATTCTTTTCTGAATTAACTATTTTTAGCTTATTTTAGAAAAAATTATTGAAAACTCTCTTATATTACATTTAGAATTTTAGAATACTTATTTGATCAGTTTTTTCAGAACTGCTTATAGGTATACTGGGTAAATCTCTGTACCGTTGTAATCTATATTCTTAAATAGCAAATCTGATCACGTAAAAGCAGCGATAAAACAATGAAACATTGCGGAAAATGCTTCTAGGTATATGATGTCCAGAGTCTGTGATGAAAAACGCACCGTCCCAGCTCCTATTGCTTTTTGAGGAGGGTGGACCCCTTATGGGGGAGAAAATTGTTTTGCACCGATTTCGCTCAAATTCACGTGGAGGGTTATTTAGGTGTAGAAGTACTCCCTAAAAAAATTTCAGCCCCCCTCAACCACAGGTGGCTGAGCCATCGTTTCCCAAACTTGGACATTTTTTACTAAAATGACGAGAAACCGAGTTTTTCAATCATAAAACCACCCCAAAATTTTAATTTTGAAAAATTGTGTATTTTCTGTATACATTTTTAGATGACGAATCCGACTAGCCTATCAACTTTTTCGTTTGAAGTGTTAACCCCCCCCCCCTCCACGGCCCCATTGATAGTGTATAGATCGTGGTTTTTTCAGCAAAAAATTAGGTACCTCATTACATAGCTGGCCCAGAAATGATATTTCGCGTTCCATATGACGTCCGTAGTGAACGGTGAAAACGCACTGCTCCTACCCCTTGTGCTTTCCGCAGGGGGGGGGGGGTGAAGTGAAACGGAGGGGGCTCGTTTCAAAAAATTATTTTTTCGCTTCAATTTCGTTCAAATTTACAAAGTAGGTTATTCTGGTAAAGTAGTATTCCCCAACAAAATTTCAGTCCCCCCACACATCAGGGGACCGAGCCATTGTTTCCCAAAGATGAGCAGTTTTGTGAAAAAATACAAATTTCACGAGAAAGTGAACATTTTTCACTATTAAATGTTCCATATGATGTCCATAGTGCGTGGTGAAAACGCACCGCCCCTACCCCTCGTGCCTTCTGAAGGGGAGTGGGGTTAAGGGGACTAATTTCGAAAAATAATTTTTTGCACCAATTTCGCTCAAATTCACGAAGATGGTTATTTAAGTGTAGAAGTACTCCCTAAAAAAATTTCAGCCCCCCTCGACCTCGGGGGGTTGAGCCATCGCTTCCCAAAGTTGATCAGTTTTGTAAAAAATTACAAATTTCACGAGAAAGTTGAAATTTTTTGATATAAAATGTTCCATATGATGTCCATAGTGTGTGGTGGAAACGCACCGCCCCTACCCACGTCCTTTATAAGGGGGATGGGGCCGAGGGGACCGTTTTGAAAAATAGATTTTTTATAGGCATAGATTTTGCTCAAATTCTAAAAAAGGAGGGGGATAAGGTGTTGAAATATTCCCAGAAGTTTCAGGGTTCCGCGACTTGGACGTGAGTCATTGCTTCTTATAATCTGACAGTTTCGTGGAAAATGACAAAAACGAGTTTTTTGTCATTTTAGCCAAAAATGCCCAACTTTGAGAAGCGATGGCTCAGCTCCCTGAGGTCGAGAGGGGCTGAAATTTTTTTAGGGAGTACTTCTACACCTAAATAACCCTCCACGTGAATTTGAGCGAAATCGGTGCAAAACAATTTTCTCCCCCATAAGGGGTCCACCCTCCTCAAAAAGCAATAGGGGCTGGGGCGGTGCGACTTTATCATAGACTCTGGACATCATATAGAAGCTTTTCCGTAATAAAATTGCGATTAACATTTTTTTCTTTTTTCAAAGTAGGTTTGTACTTGCAATTCGTATGCATTCAAGAAACTAATGTCTCAAAGTTCTTCTGTGCTTTCGAGGTTAGGGATTGTTGATAAAAATGTGTTTCTTTTGCATTTGGGATTTCATATTTTCTAAATCTTCGACCTCGCTTTGTTCGACCTTTTTTTCTTCTTTTTTTTCTTATTGTGATGAATTTTTTATATTAAGTACCTATATAGGAATATTATAATTATGCAAAATTGGAAAATCAACTAAGGCAGCAGAAATTATGAATACGGAGATTTCAGAACTCTTCTTTCCAAAAATTACACTTATTTAAATCTGTGGTATCCATCTGAAATGCATTTGTGTAAATTTGACAAAAAAAAATCATAGTTTTTCATCACGACTTTACTGTTTGCATTTTGCCCCATATAATTTTGCATCCTGGCTTATGGGTGGGGCAGGATGCAAAAAAAGTGGAAAAAAATCAAAAAATTCTGTAAAGTTAAGGTATGCAGCAAAATGGATTATTTTTTTCAGCGAAATGAAAGGTGAATGTTTGAACTTCAATTCGTTGCAATAATTAGACGATTTGGCCAATTTGAATAGAATTGGTAGAAAAATTGATTTTTTCGATTTCGAATTAAGTATTGAAAGAAAATATGAAAAAAGTGATAAAGTACCCTTGAAAAATTGACTGGTTATGAAAAAGGGAGTGCTAATTCTAGAATAATCACCTTATAATGGAATAGTAGGTAAGGGGTACTTATATGAGCAAAAATCATTTCATAATTTTTTTCTTACCTATTTTATCGCGCTCGATGCTGCTAAATTAGGTTACTTTGAAACAAACTCGTTTAAAATACCTATTTAAAAGTAATATCCTGCTCATAGGTATTAAAACGTTACAACTGTTCAGACCATGAATTTTTGCAGTACTTATATGAATATTTACTTAACCAAGATTATCACAAATTATCAATTGCTTGTTCATTTTGGTGGAAACCTTGCGTAACTTCAACCGGCTTTATTCAAGTATATTTGCTACAGGATGACTTAGAATTTCCGAAAAGCGAAAATTGCTTCGTAAAAAAAATAATAAGGTTCAACGAATAATGAAAACCCATTCACGACGTAGCTGAAGCTCCATTCCCTTTAAAAAATATGAACTCATCCCTCATCATTGATTACGAATTTAAAACCCAAAATTTCGAAAATTTTAAAAATTGAAATATTTAAAAACCAACAGTTGCATATGATAGAGTTTTGGATAAGGATCAAAAATCATTGCATGAAAATTTTGCCTAATCAAAAATTTGAAGGGCAAAAATTTACAAAGAAAATCAAGTGAGTAGGTACTTCAAGAGAATAATATTTATCTGATCACGCGAATTTGTCATTTTTATCCAATTCTGTTAAATTTTTTAAAGAGATATTATTACACAATTTCAAAGAAAATCGAGTTGAAGATGAGCTTTAAAAAATCGTAATAACCCTTTTTAATTTTTCTTCTGTAATACTTGTTCTTGCCAGGCCTGTGCAGAGAGGGGGGAAAGGGTCATTTCCCCCCGGGCCCGAGTTTTTAGGGGGCCCGTAGGGGCCCCTTGGACTAAAAAACATACTGTCTTTTCCGCGAGGCCCTCTCAAACAAAAGATTTGGCTTAGCACGTACACGTCGCATAAGTACACTCGTAGGTTTGATTTGAATCTTTGAATTGTTTTATAGGTAATTTTAGTTGTGTAATAGGATGGGCCGAAAAACCGAAATTTTTTATATTATTTTGAGTTCCAATACTGCGCAAAAGACGAGGGCTAGGACGAGTAGAAAATTATATTTGAAAAATTCAAAATCGATTAATTTATGTTCCGATCGCGCAGGAGCCTTCGATTCTTTAAAAATTGTCAAAAATTCATTTTTTCAAAAAATTTGCTATTCAAATCAATTTCAACAATTATTTAACGACTGTGTAGATCAAAAAGCACAATTTTTTCGAGAAAATCGCCATTTTATAACGGGTTTCAATTTTTTTTCATAGATGAAGTGAAGTGTAATAGGAGAAAGTAAAAAAGCTATGAAATATTGATTTTATCAAAAAACTAGGGGGCTCCGCCCCCTAGGCCGCTCCGCGGCCTCAACCCCTGGCTCGCGCCCTCGCTTCGCTCGGGCTGCTCGCTTTGAAATTTTCAAAAACCATTCGCCCTCGCTTCGCTCGGGCCAAATTCATCAATAAGCAATGGAGTAAATAAAAAACGGAAAAAGTTAACCCCTTTAAAATTTAGGTTAATAGCAAATTCGTTCCACCCACCCCCTCTAAAAAATTCAGTCTTTTTGTGCTCGAATGAACTGATTTAATTGATTTTCAAAATTTTGAGTTATGTTTGCTGGAGCTACCTTCTAGTACATAAAATTTAGTAGGGTTGAAGTCCTGGATAGGTACGTAATAAAAAAAGGAGGATCGTGGGACGGTAGGGTAAAAACAGTTTAATTGATGTAAGTATTATATGTATACCTAGTTGAGAAAATTGAAATTGAAGTTTGAATTTTGACCGATTTTCAACCTCCCTCCCTAACAAAATGCTTTTGAAACATCTAAATAAAATAGCCAGATGCTCAAAAGTTTCTTAAAACAATGAACACAGTACAAAAATTTGGAATAGAACAATGTGTCAGTGGAAGTTGGAAGGGCATAGCAGGTTAAACGAAGTGGTTTGGCTTTGGAAACCGATTTTGACCACTCTTACGCGCCTTGACTCAATTATTTTCGGAGAGAGAGAAAGAGAGGCCAAACTGTGTTTTCTTTCATATTTTTCTCTGATTTTTGCCTTTTTGCCAATTTTGAACTCCGTCCTGTTTTGTAATGAAGGGTCAAAGTAGCAATGGAGTTTTTTTTCTAAAATAGGTGCTATTTATTTATAAATATACCATACAAATGTTTTGAAAATTTTTCAGAAAGTGGAATATGATAGAAAAAAATTATATGACGCCCTGAGCTGCAAGAAATGTGTAATATTTTTCTTATGATAAATGCATTTCAGTATAGTAACAAAAGTAAAGATCAACATTAAAAGTCCCTCACCCCCTTCAGACACAATGGTACATAGTAGAAAAAGTTGGCAAATTTGTCTCAGGTAAAAAAAGTTGGAAAATTTGACCGAAAAAATAAATTTTTGGGAAAATGTTTTCTTTCAGTAATCACAATCAATTTTTCAAAACATTAGCCCCACTGCGTTTGGCCCTATTGTAGATATTTCATTTAAATCCACAAAAATGATTTTTTTTTTTTGTATTTTTCCTCAAAATTATTTCAAGTAATTTTATTACATTTTTTTTTCTCAAACACTTGTTTTCGATGTTTGAAAATCAAATCTTTTAAAAGCTTTGGCCTCGCTGCGCTCGGCCTCATCATATTTTCCCTTCAATAGTTTTAAAGTAAAAGTAGCCAATTTCTCATCCAAGCTTTTTAATCTAAAACATTGTTTTATAGGACTTCAAACTTGAAATTTTCTATCACATTGAAACCACAAAATTTTAAAATTAAATTATAATTTTTCTGGAAATTTTTCATATCTACTTCAAATTTTATAGGTTTTTTTAACTACAATGAAATTACTCACCGAAAAACAATGTATTGAATGAAAGGAAGAAGTGGTCGAAAAATTTAGTTTGGTCTGAAAATTTGTGCCATCCAACTCCTTCCTCAAAAAAGTCAGCCCGTTTTATGCCTGAATAAGTTGATTTTCAACATTTTTCAAAAATTGAATCAAAATTTCAGAAATTTTTGGCCCCTCAATATTCGAACTTCGGTATGTCACTGCACAAAACCAAATTTTACTTCAAATTCATTTCATCTTTAAGGTTGGCAAATTTCAGTTTAAATGCTGGAAAAATTGTGAATGTTACCTCCCTCCTCCCTCCCCCAGAAAAATACTTCACCACGCTAACTGTTCTCGAGTTTGATTTTGAGAGTACAAATCATGTATACTTAAAGGTAAATGGCATTTATTTTGAAGGGGAAAAAATCCATTGCCCTTTGCATTTTCGATCTCTCAAATCAATTAGAAGCGGTTTCGAGAAGTTTTAGAGTTTCCAGAAAATGTTGGAATTTCCCAGCATTGAAGAAACTCCTGAAAAGTGGTTCGTATATAACCTGTACCGTGAGTGAAAAATGTGTGCACCTGTACAGTGGATGTGCGAGTGTGTAGAGATATTGCCTTAACTTCCCCTACCCCGATTCAGGTAGGTTGGCAGTTGACACTGTATGTATTGTCAAACTACCCCAGAACTACCCTCCCCAATTCACCACTACAAACGCAACACTCTGTAGATACGTCACTCACATCTCTTCCAGGTCGAGAACTCGTTTCTGCACTAACACAAAGCTAGAGTTCGTGTAAATACAATACTAACACTTCTCCGTTTCCAGAAACGCAGTTCGCGAGGTAGACGGTTTTGATTTTTTAATATAGAGAGATTGTGCTTTTTGGTCTGCATACAGTCTCAGTCACTGAATAATCTCTGAAAATTATTTACTTAATCAATTTGGACTTTTCTTGGAATTTAAAAAAATATATTATATATTTTCGAAAATATGTTCCTACTTACCTACTTACTTACTGAATTTTTGACAATTATATTCTTAAAGAATTGAAGGTTCCTGCGTTAATCGACTTAAATTTTTTGTTATCTAGAGCCTCCTTCTTTTGCGCAGTATTGGACCTCAAAAATACAAAATTTTTGATTTTTGAGCCCCCTCCCCATTGTGAGATACCGTTTTTCTCTTCAGTTTTTCCCCCCGGGCCCGGATTTTCTCTGCACGGCCCTGGTTCTTGCACGAGTACAAATTATCAAACCGATATTTCAGTTTGCTAAAGTGAACAGTAAAAAACCATCTCCGAGAATTTTTGCTGCAGAGAGAAAATTTGAATATTGATTGCTGTAAAATTATTTTATCCTTTGAAAATTTTTTATACCAGTCATAAGTGTAATTGTTTCTTTATCTAAGCAAATAGAAATTATTAGGACTAGATTTAGGTCCTTCCCAGTCAAATCTTGAAATTTGTGAGTGCTTTTTTGATTTTTCTGGCCACGAATCTTTGAAAACGTTTATTTTGCCTAAAAAGTAGAGAAATGTTGCTTGAATCGTGCTTCTTTCGAGTCATTAATGTTGTTTTGTTTGGAAAATTCTCGAACAAGGCGCGAAAATTCAAAATTCTTGTCATTTTTTTCTACTTTGAAAAAATTGAAATTCATTAAAAATGTTTTCAAACTTTTTAATATTTTTTAATTTTGTGGGAAAAAATTGGTATCGTTTTACGTTTTCCTTATTTAATTTGATTCAGTTTGATTTCAGTGGAGTTTTTACACTCAATTTGAAAATACCTTCATTTTGATACCAATTATAATAAATAGTTTTTTACTTTGAAATTTTTTTTGGTGCATCTAAACTACTTGTTTTAAGCGCTATTTCGTATTTTTTAAATCTTGAAATTCTATGCAAAAAATAATAGGTACCTAATTTTAACTCTTTCGAATCTAACTTTACTTTAATTTTTAACAACGTAGCCGAGAAATTGAAGAAGAAATTCGCAAAAATACATAATACCAATGACGATAGCTTTAACCAGCATAAACTGATGCTTTGATCAATTAAGCATAGAAAAATAATTCAACATTGTGCAAAACTTATTCAATTTTGAAATGATTCGTGAAAAAAAATTACCCATCATCTATAGTTCATACCAAAAGAGTTTGCCAAAAACAACAAGACCTTGCGAGCAATAACAAACAAAACAGAGCAACAATATTCATTGGCTATTCAAAAAATCATGAAATTTTATTGACCGCACAGTGTGAATAGCTACCTCTTCATCACCCCGCACCGCCTACTATAAATCGGCCATTTTGGCAAACTCTTGGTACAGACTATATATTAATATTACGGATGAAATATTCTTCCTTTTCAGTATTTTGATTTGGCAAAAATTTACTTTTTGGTATTAATTAACTTGTGAAAAAGAAGGAAAAAATAATAATTTTTTTAGAATCTAAATATTTGTGACTTTTGGTCCACCTGTAATGGAGAAGTGTAATTTGGGTCTTTTAAAAATGAAGAGTGAACTTTTCTCATGCAGTAGAAAAATTACTTCATATGTAATAATTAGTAGGTACCTAATGATGAATAATGAGAAACATTTTTCATCTATTCAATTTTTTAAAATATGAAAAAAATTGAAAATTGAAAATCATCATTTTTTGTGAAAGTAATTTTGCTCCTGCAGCTCATGAGTGAGGCAAACATACCCACGTAGATGTAATAGATGTTGTATTCTTGATTGCCTAGTGAAAGATCTTACCTTGCAACATTCTCTCCCTTTATTATTAATATTATAGATCATAATTAAAGTCCTTAGGAATGTTTTTTCCTATTTCAATCAGTAGTTTCAACAGTTTCGTTTTTAGTTGTCCTAATTCGCCCTTTTTTTATGTGAGATCACGCTTTTTTCCCGATTTTTAATCGTTTTGCAAAAAATCTTCACCGTTTTTGAAATTTTGTCTTCAATTTTTTTATTTCAGAACATTACAAATGTCGAATTTCCGATCTGTAAATGTGTGCTTAGAAGTTGACTGCGGACATATAGTTTCATTTAGGTGAACTTTAGGTGTATCCATTTTTGTGATAAAACTTCAGGGTCAAGTCACAAGAACTATCTTTTGAATCAGAAAAATTGGTGAAAATTATATCCCAAATAAGAAATTTTATATTTTTCCCCTCCACTCCCCCATCACAAGTGATGCCAGTTTCGGTTTGTGTCTAACTAAGTATATGAAATAATTTTCTTCTCATGAAAATTGTTCAAGTGAAATATTACATAAGGGTAAAGTGCCCTAACTTCGACCGCTTCCTAATTTCGACCACCGGCCGATTTCGGCCGCTATGGACGCAATCTACACGAAAAAAATTTTTTCGTGTTCCTTTTCCGTAGTTGAACAATTTGAGACCAAAATCACAACTCTACAGGCAAAATTAGCGGAGAAAATTGAAAAAAACGAAATTGCATAGGTGAAAAATTTTTTTTACGTATTCTTTGATCTCAAATTATGAATAATTTTTCTAATAAATTCTACCAAATAATTGTGAATTGTGATGGGGTATGGTGTTAGATTTCGATAAAATCATCGTTTTTGAAAACAATTGGAGGTACGCAACAAAAATTTTCACTAAAGTTCAAATTGTTTGGGGTGCCCTAATCTCGACCAGCTATACTATCTTATGCAATTTGTTTTTTGAATGCGATTTTGTTTTTTCTGATTTTCTCCGCGAGTTTTGGCTGTAGGGTTGTCGTTTTGGTCTCATTTTGTTTATCTGTGAAAGAAGAATATGGAAAAATTATTTTCGGGTAAATTCCGCTCTATGCGGGCGAAATCAGCTGGTGGTCGAAATTAGGAACCCAAAATTTCAAAATCGATTTTTGAGTTCCCTCACAAAAAAAATCGCAAAAAATACAAAAAATGGTTGTATCGGCTCAAAATTTTAGGGAGTGGTAGAGGAAGAATCAAGGTATTTTTTAAGCCATTTTTGACGTTTCTACCTCAAAAAGTCTTCGATTGGTGGAAGTTTGAAAAAAAGTGGTCGAAATATGGCAACCTTACCCTTATATTTATTTTTTACACATACCTATTCGAAAAAATTAGGCAGGTGTTCGAATTTCACTGAGTTTTATTTTTCTTCAATTTTCGATGACAAAACAAAGAAATTAAAATTTTATAAGAAAATTTACAGAAATACACTGCACCTACTAAAATACTCAATAGAAATATGAAGACATCTAATAATAAATATTGATAAAAAGGCATGTCAGCAGCTGCTGTTCTCAAATGAGGAGCTCCTTGATGTCTCAGTACGTACTCTGACCAATACAGTGCCTCATCCAGAGCAGAACTCGGTCTGTCTTTGAATATTTTAGACAATTTTTGCATATTTTCGAGATATCTGGAAAAAATTTAATATTTGTTTCATGAATATCATAAAAAGTTAAGGAAACAAGGAATGAAAATTTGAACGTTATTTGAGCTAGTTTACCTGGGTTTCGTTACGACTTCATTAATGGCATCGATCAAAGTGTTTTTATCCATTGTGAAGTAATCGACGTAGACACCGACTCCCTTTTCGACCAAAATATTGGCATCTTGAAGTTGGTCGAATGCGAGAGGAATTGCAATGACAGGAGTGGCTGTGTGAATGGCTTCCAATGTTCCTTGTAATCCGCAATGACTAATGAATCCGATTACTTTCTTGTGTTCTGAAATTGATCAGTTTCTTTTCAAATGACGAATTCGCAGAAAATTTTTTTCCATAAAAATATATGTGAGCCTGGATATAAAAAACCATCCTTGGGGGTCAAAAAATTTTTTTTTAGTTGAGGTTCTTTCTCGATTCTACTCCTTTTGAAAGATCCAAAATCAGTGGCAACTCAAAAACCAATTATTGACCCTTGTATTGAAGGTAGTTTTTATATCTAGGCTCATTTATTTGAATGGTTTTTGGATAAAAATGGAAAAGTAAAAAATGAAAAATGAAGAAGGAGAAAATTGTAAATAAATTTTTATCTTTCTTTAAATAAAATTTCACTTTAAAAAATTTGAAATTGTGATATTAAATTATTAGGTAATTGCATATTCTTGTTTAATTTATATAAATTTTATTATTTTATTTTATTTTATTGTTTTAAAATTAATTTTAATGCCATTTTTTTATTATACTTTTTCATAGTTTTAATTCTTTAGTAATATTTCATTATTGGAGTTTTATTTATACAATTTTTCATTGTCGAAATCAAATCATAGTTTTTAAAAATCGTAGGCTACTAAAATTTAAGCTTTTTTTTGAAATTCTGGCGATGACCCTTTCATTCACCCCTAATTTAGTAATTGTCACGATTTCCTCCTTTTTCATTTCCATTTTGCACTTTCATTCTAGGACCACCGACCGTATAATAACAAAATAATACTGAAACAATTATTATTCTGTTTCAAAAAAATGTTTACCCAATATATCTCGTTGCGGAAACCATTTACATAATTTGACATTGGATGGCACTTCAGCTATATTTAGTTCATTCACTCGCCAAAGAATCCTTTGAGGTACGGCAGAGAAGGCATCTATGATGATCTTTAATTTTTCAGAAGATATGCTGCTTGCTTTAATTGTGGTGCCGAAAGAAAACAAAATTACACCATGAGCTGCTCCTTCGATGAATTCTTCTATATCCTAAAATTGAAGTAATTATATTAATTTCAGTGTTTAAACATAGAAATTTGAGATTAAACTGAATACATTCTCCTCTTCTCTATTTATAGTGATCATTTTTTACCTTTGGTAATTTTTTCGGCTCTGTGATATGTATTCCAGCAATATTTATGGCATTAGGAGACATTGGTCTGGATATAAAACTCAAATGATTATTATAAAAGGCCATCGCGGTCCTTTTATTCAATTCTTTATTCGATGGTAGATCCATATTGAACACTTCTCGAGCACATCGCTCCATATCTTTATTATATGCGTAGTGGTGGAAACTAGATATCATAATATATCCGATTGTATTCTCTAAACGTTGCAAGAAATCCATTTTCGTAGTAAATGTATCCATTGGTATAACGGAAGGATAAATTGGATTTCCGATAAAAAAATCTGATCCTGGATTTTGGCTCACTGGTATAACTACTATCAATGGAACCTTCAATCTGTGAGCTAATAAATGAAAACATCTCGTGTGATAAATTTCAGCAATAATCAAATCGATGGTGGTCCCGTTGGAATTTCGTATCAACTGCTGTATGTATTCTAAACCGAATACATTATCGCAAAATGATTTTTCAAGAGCAGCAATAAAGGTCAGCATATTCCAAAATCCCGAATATTTAAAGCCATCTTCGACAGAAATAGTGTCAACGAAATCCTGGATTCCTTCGGAGAATAAAATTTCCGTGTAGTTGGGCACGACGTCTTTGGATTTAAAGTGGCTGATTATTGTGACCTCGTGACCTTTGGCAGCTAAGCCTTTGACAATTGGTTGATTAATGGAGTGGTGGCTTTTACTTAGGATGGGAAATATCCCGAGTATTTTGGCTGATTCTGTAGGCGGTAGGGTTGAAAAAACTGAACACAGGAGGAGAATGAGATGAGGGTTCATTTTTTGTGTTTTATATTTTACTTGTTTTTTTCTTCTTTTTTTACTGTTAGTGTCGTGGATTCTTTTTCTTGACTTTTACTATTTCCTATAAATTTTGATTATTTTTTTTCAGTAAAATAGCCTCGATTAATACGAGTAGATTAATAATATCGTAAATCAATTGCTTACCTATTTCACTGCATTCTTCTCTGATTTCAACAAGTATTTTTAGCTTATTTTAGAAAAAATTATCGAAAACTCTCTTGTGTTCCATTAGAATGTTAGAATATGTATTTTATCAGTTTTTTCAGAACTGCTTAAAATAGGTGTACTGGGTAAATCTCTGTACCGTTGTAATCTATATTCTTAAATAGCAAATTCGATCACGTGAAAGCAGCGAGAAAACAATGCAACGTAATTATCTAAAACGTTATAACTAGGTACTATCTTAGAGCAAGGTGTGTATAGAGAATACTGATAAGAATTTTCCGCTTCATGGGTAAGCGTATATTGGTAAGAATAAATTCTTAAAATGTATTTAGTCTTCTTATACCTAGATAGGTTCTTATCTACCTTGTAATTCGTATGCATTCAAAAAACCAATGTGTCAAAGTTCTTCTGTTCTTTCGAAGTTTCGAGGTTTCGGATTTCTGCTCAAAATGTGTTTCTTTTACATTTACCATTTCAATATTCTAAATCTTCGCTCTCGCTTTGTTCGAGTATTTTTTCTTCTTTTTTTTCTTATTGTGATGATTTTTTTATGAGTACCTAGGAATGTTTCAACTTTTTTGCATCACTTAACAACGGATGAAAATATTATGAAATGTACAAAATATCTGAATTATTTGTTCAAATTTCGAATTTAAACATTTTTCGTCTTCGGATCTATTTCTTGGGCAACATTATTTGTGTTTCATAAAACTTCAACTTTGTACTTCGACTTTTTTCACATTGGTAAAAATAAATTCCTGAAATTCGTTTAGCAGTAGAGGCAAATTAGAAAATAAAAAAACATTTTTGCCTAGCAAAGCTTTCATCTCGGAAAATTGTTTAGAGTGGTCCACTGAATAACCCCAAAGAGTTACCATCCCAATGACCTCAGGCTAACTTTTTTAGAAGAGCTTAACCCCTCCAAAAAGTCGTTTTTCACATTATCTCCTCAGGGGTTGATTTTAGGATAAAAATAGCTCATTACTTTTTTGTTCTACACTCAATTTCCAACATTTTTTGTATGAAAATTTTTTCAGTAGGACCGCAAGCAGAGGAGATAGGGAGTCCTGAAGAAAGGGGGATTGGGTAATTATAATATTATTTGAAAACGTGATAATACATTGCAAAATTGTACTAAACTGTATATTTTTGGCAGGGGTGAGGTGTGGTGGACACATAGGAGGGGTACAAGGTCAAGAAGAATTTTTGACCTTCCACCCCCTTCCATGTGTCCACCCCACCTCACCCCTCAATCATAATGCTATTGCTAAATAAAAACAAATGGGTGGGGTGAGGTGGGCACATATAAAGGGGAGGGGGTCAAATCGTATTAACACCACCAATTTACATAATACTACCATTTTCATGCCAAAAACATACAGTTTAGTACAATTTTTACGTATTGTCACGTTTTCAAATAATAGTATATTTCCCCAACCCCCCTTCCTTCAGGACTCCCTATCTCCTCTGCTTGCGATCCTACTGAAAAAATTTTCATACAAAAAATGTTGGAAATTGAGTGTAGAACAGAAAAGTACTGAACTATTTTTATCCTAAAATCTACCCCCGAAGAGATAATGTGAAAAACGGCTTTTGGAGGGGTTAAGCCCTCTAAAAAAGTTAGCCTGAGGTCTGTGGGGTGGTAACTCTTTGGGGTTATTCAGGGGACCCGAAACAAAAGCTTTACTAGGCAAAAATGTTTTTTTTTCTTCCAAATGATGCTAATTTGCCTCCACTGTAGATTGGTCTTTTAATTTTCATTCAAAAATTGTAAGTAAACTTTGAGGAGAAAGTGATTTAAAAAAATTCAGTTCTTAAATATTTAAAAATAAGAAATCTTGTCTCTTGGCGTATTCTACGTCGCGTCGGTAAAAAAATATACCTCAATAAAAAAAATAAAAAAAAGGAGGGGTACTCCTTGAAAAAAGGAATCACAATCTTGAGAGTATGGCTCTTTCGCTTTTTCCCAGTAATTCATAAAAGGGTATGGCCGAATAAGGGATGAATTTGGCCCCATGCGCTTTTGGGCTCCTAAACTAAACACTTCAAGTCGTGTACATTGACTAGAAATAATTTTTCACCAAATTTTGGACCTCTACCCCCTCTCTTTCGAAGCTATGGCCATTTTATTGCATCATTTTCAAGAATTTTTCTTTCGACGGAAGTGAAGGAAATTTTATGTTCTTTGGCACAAAGTTACATCTCGTAGAGGTGTCTTTATAATAATTTTTTCAAAAATTTTTGAAAATTTATTCAGTTTTCAAAGTAAATACTATCCTTTCCCATGGTTGAAAAAAAATTACGTGATTTTTAAAAAAACAGAATCTGCCCCTTCAATTGTCAAGATGGGCAACTTGTTCATCTAACGTGTTTTTTTTTTAGTGGTACCCGATTATATCCAAAAATGAAGTATGGACGTCCACTCCCGGAACACCCTGTAGAATTTTTAAGATTTGTTCTTTCCAATAATCAAAATCTCGTTCAAATCTAAGATGGACATCTCGATTTTTTTGTAATTGGTGGGTAGATTGCAAAGTAAGTGAAGGTGGGTTAGAATGAAAATCGATTTATTGTCGTCTGTAGAGTGATTGAAATTTTTTTCTGCATGATTGGTGGATGGGTATCACTTTTGATTTTACGTGATTTTCATAAAATTCTTGAAATTTGAATTTTGTGAAATATCATATTTTCAAGTTTTGAAAAAGAAATTGAAGGTAAATTTTTTTGTACCTACTCTACCTACATTCATTTACCTATCGAATAGTGTATTTAGTTGGTACTTTCCCTCATATTTTCTTCCTAGTACAATGCGTTAAAGAAATATAGTGCCGATGGGGCAAGATGCGAATTGAAAATGGAGCAGGATGCGAACTTTGTTTTTAAATAATTATGAATTTCTTGGAAAAAGTCACATATAGTACTAAATATGCTTCAATTGATATTCTTGTGATATTTTTTCTTGAAGATCACATTTTTTCTTTAATTTTTAGATAAAATATAAAAAATTGGAAAATCAACTTGGGTGGCAGAAATTATGAATACGGAGATTTTAGAACTCCTGTTTCCAAACATAAACACTTAAGTATATTTAAATCTGTGGTATCCACCTGAAATGTATTTGAGTAAGTTTGACAAAAAAAAATCATAATTTTTCATCACGGCTTTACTGTTTGTATCTTGCTCTATATAATTTTGCATCCTGTCTCATGGGTGGGGCAGGACGCAAAAAAAGTAAAAAAAATTTAAAAATTCTGTAGAGTTGAGGTACCTACCTACTACCTACCTATACAGCAAAATGGATTTTTTGCAGCGAAATGAAAGGTGAATGTTTGAACTTCAATCTGTTGCAAAAACCAGACGATTTGGCCCATTTGAATATAATTGGCACACCATTTGGTCTAGGTTGGTGCATTCTGCCTCACCTTCCTTTACTTTTTAATTTTTACATGTGTTTTGAAATTTTTTTTTGAACTAATATCCGAGCTGCAATTAATGGCATTTTAAATGAAGATCCGCATTCCAAAACGGGCTTAGTCCATACAACAGTATATGAGAAAAAGGACTTAAATGTACTGAAAAATAGATTACACCTAAGTACCTTTTCTCATATACACTTGCATGGACTAAGCCCGCTTTGGAATTCGGGTCTTCAAATAAATTTTGATTCTAATATGCATAAATTACACAAAATTTCACTGAGTTTTATTTTTCTCAAATTTTTGGCGACAAAGAACAGAAATTATTAATTTAAAAACAAATTTACAAAAGTACCAAATAAATATTAAAATTGATAATATTAATAAAAATACATCTAATAATAAGTATTGGTATAAAGGCATATCAGCTGCTTGTGGCCTCAGATGGGAGGCTCCTTGATGTCTCAATACATATTCTACCCAATATAAAGCTTCATCTAAAGGGGTCATTGGTCTGTCTTTGAATTCTCTTGACAACTTTTGCATATTTTCACGATATCTGGGCATGAAAAATCATCATGAGTAAACAATGAGGAGGAAAAAGGTGAAAATTATTTGAAAATTAGAAAAGCTGAATTACTTGGAGTTGTTCACTATTTCATTAATCGCATCGAGCAGGATTCTTTTATCCATTGTGAAATAATCAACATAGATACCAACTCCCTTTTCAATTAATATGTTAATGTCTTGAAACTGATCAAATGTAAAAGGCATGCCAATTATTGGCGTTGCTGTGTGAATAGCTTCGTATGTTCCTAATAATCCGCAATGACTGATGAATCCAATTACATTCTCATGCTCTGAAATGAGCCAAGCGTTTATTAAAAATTGAATAGTAAGTAAATAAATTAGCCAGTAATTCTAATTACATACCTAATATGTCTCGCTGGGGAAACCATTTACCCAATTTGACATTTGGTGGCACTTCAGTTACTACATTCAGTTCGTTCACCCGCCATAAAATTCTTTGTGGTATTGCAGAAAATGTTTCCATGATAATCTTCAATTTTTCTGGGGTTATACTGCTAGTTTTAATAGTGCTCCCAAAAGAAAAATATATAACACCGTGATCTGATCCTTCGATAAATTCTGCAATATCCTTTTCAGGAAAATTACATGTGGGTATCATATATTGGCCAATAATTACTAGCAAATAGGTACAGGGTGTTCCGTGAATCGTTTGCCAAACGTATTTTTATGGATATATAACCGGGTACCACTGAAAAAAACTCGAGATGAACATGCTGCCTATTTTGAAAACTGAAGGGGCAAATGCTGTTTCTAAAAAAATCACGTCAAAAAAATTTTCAATCATGGGAATGGATAGTACTTTGAAAACTGAACAAATTTTCACATTATGACTGTTTGCCTAACTTTAAAATTGAAGGGACTACAAAAAATTGTTCAAAAAAATTCCAAAAAAATAAACTAATCAGGGGAATGGATAATACGTTGAAAACTGAAAAATTTTTGTTCTGAAGACTTTTTGCCTAACATCGAAAATGAAGGGGATACGGGGCACTTGAAATAAATGAGCTTCACAAAATTTTCAAATTTTCTCAATTTTTAATGACTTTAGCTTCTTTATTTTTGGTGTTGAGTAAAAAGTCTACAGAACAACATTTCTTCAATTTTCAATGTAGTATCCATTCTCTTGATCAGTTCATTTTTTGAGAATTTTTTTTGTGGATCCTTCAATTTTAAAGATAGGCAAAAAGTCATAAGATGAAAATTTACTTCGTTTTCAAAGTACTATACATTCACATGGTTGAAAAAAAATTAACGTGATTTTTTTAGAAGTAGCATTTGCCCCTTCAATTTTTAAAATAGGCAACATGTTCATTTCGATGTTTTTTTGGTGGTACCCGTGCAAAATAATACGTTTGGCAGACGATTCATGGAACACCCTGTAGAATAATTTTTACTGATCAATATTTTTTACCTCGGGTAACTTTTTCGGTTCTTTGATAGTAATTCCACCTATATCTATGACATTAGGAGACTTCGGTCTAGCCATGAAACTGAAATGATTATGATAGAATGTCAACGCAGTCCTCCTATTCAATTCTTCATCCGATGGTAGCTCCATATTGAACACTTGCTTGGCATATTTTTCCAAATTTTTATTGTAAACGTAGTTCTCGTACCAAAATAATACAATATAGTCGAAGAAATTCTGAACTCGTTGAAAGAAATCCATTTTTGTTGTAAACTTGCTCATTAACATCGGTGTAACCGCAGGGTTATTCGGATTACCAATGAAATAATCTACTCCAAGTTCTAAAGTGAATGGAGTCAGATTAATCAGCGGAATTTTCAATTTGTGCGCCAGTAAATGGAAACATTTTTTGTGATGAGCTTCGACAATAATTAAATCGAAAGTTTTTGTTTCCGAATTTACCAATTGTTTTATCAATTCTAAGCCAAAAACATTATCGCAGGTCACTGCTTCTACAGCAAAATTAACCTTTGCAAAATTGTGAGCCCCGATGAATTTAGAACTATCCTCAATAGCGATGCTGTCTACTAAATCAAGATTTCCCACTGAGAGCAGGATTTCTGTATAATTCGGCATTTTATCCTTGGATTTGAAGTGACTGAGTATTGTGACGTCATGGCCTTTGGCAGCTAACCCTTTGACGATTGGTTGATTAACTGAGTGATGGCTTCTACTATTTATTGGAAATATTCCAAGTATTTTGGCTGATTGTGTTGCTGGATACAAGTTTGAGAGAATCGATGTTAATAGAAAAATCACCTGGTACATTTTCGTAAACGGTTCTTTCTTCGTTTCAGACGTAAGCTTTTATCTGTTGGTAGGCAAGTTATTAGTTATTTGGTTTTTTAAAAAGTATTTATAGGTATAGGAGGAGGCTACATTACTTCTCGAAACCTTAGATGTTGCCCGTATCGGCGGAGCGATCGGAAATATTTTCTGTGTAGAAAGAACTTTTCGACTCACGAAATAAAAAATGGACCTAAGGACTGAATTCTTCCTGTTTGACTCATGCGAATTTTCAATTGAATACGTCCGAACAAAAAGGGCATATAAAAAAATGGCGTTTTTGGGAATCGTCGATTGAAGTTTTGGAATGATTTCTCAGAAATTAACCTGCCAAGGGTGATATAACAGATTTATACGAGTGTAGTACCAACATGTAGCTTAGACCGATACTAATTCATCGCATCCCCTGCAAGCCCCCCCCCCCCCCATCGATTCATGGGAGGAAGATAAGTGTACCCGAATTTCATTTTTCAAGTGAACGTAATGAACTTAAATTTTGAAATAATCGAAAAACCAAGATCAATACTTTGTAGGAAATTTAATTTCCTACAAAAAAGGCCATTATTACTTTTTGCCTATCTCTAATAATATAGGCGCAATTTTGCAAAGAATTAAAATATTTTAAAAACATAGAAGTACACTTTTTTCTTTTTCATTTTTTTTTCAATCTTAAACTCTTGGTATCAAAAAAATACTTTCGTATCTTATGTAAAAAATGATTTCCAACAATATCAATTTTTGCCTATCTTCAAAATTATAGGCGCTATTTAAAAAAAATTAAAAATATATTTTCAATGTTTTTTGAATAACGCCTATGTGGGAATGGTCTCATTGGATAGAGGAAACTTTGTAGTTTCACAATCACTTGTGGTATAAAAAAGGGCATATGTGAACTTATACCCCTTTTTGTTTTGACGTATTCAATTACAACGCAAGCTCAATTTTTTCCAAGTCCATCTTATTTTCATTTTCAACGTTTTTTCAACTCCAATGAAAGTTTTTTTTTCTCCCAGAATTTTTTTCAACTTTAGACATTTTTTCTCCTTATAATTATTGTCAACTCCAATGAAATTTTTTCTCAATTCTGAAATTTCTTCTTAAAAATTTTTTCTCATGTCTAAAATTTTTCCATTTTTTTTCAATTCTGGTATTTTTTCCAAATATATTTTTCAACTTGAAAATTTTTCAATTCCAATAAAATTGTTCTCGATTCTAATTTTTTTTTTCAAATTTTGTCTTGTAACATTTTCCTACTCTATTGCAAAATTTTATCTTGAAATTGTTCTTCAACTCTTAGAGGATTTTCTCAATTTTTTTCAAATTTCAACTTCAATTCTAAAAATATTCTCTCAATTCTAAAGTATAATTTCAATTTTTTTTCAACTTCGGTTATAAAATTTTTAAAATTTAAAAAAAAAACTTGAAAAAGTTTGAGAAACTGAAGATTAAAAAATTTAAAGGGAAGATCGAAGAATTGAGAGAAAATGTCAAAAATTGAAAAAAATTGAGATAAATTTTAGTGTTAAAAAATAGATAAATTTAATTTAATATTATTGAATATAATTCATGATAATATAAAAATTGATTAATCTCGAACTACTTAGTGAAAAATTATCACTTGGAATCTTAAAAAAAATTTAAGAGAATTGAATTCGCAAAAAATTATGTAAAATGTTGACTGTGGAAAAAGAAAAAGTTTTGGACAGATTCGAAATTTTTTTGACAAAATCAACTACATCTAGGAAACAACTAGGTCAGCATTTGGAAGTTGAGAAAAATTTAGACTTTGAAAAAAATAGTGAGTAAATTTGAATTTTAATCTTGAAGAAAAATTTGTACTAGGAAGTTGAGAAAATTTTGTTACAAAAATTTGAACTTTGAAGTTTGAAAAAATTACGTAAAAATGCAAACATGAAAAAAAACGACACAAAAATGTGAACTTTGAATACGCTGCGTGAATGAAAAAAAAAAAATCTCCACGGTACTTGCAACAAGCAAGGTTTCGTCATAAATTCACCTGTAAATATTAAGCGGAATTAACGAAATCGTAATCTCATCAACTTACCTGTTTATTCAGTAAAAATGCGCAGTTTAGAAAAAGGGTAAAAATCTAGTTGTAAATGCATAATTTAAAATTGAACCTTTCACTCGTCCATTGAAAAAATGAAATTATCAGTAATTTTAACCCACTGTGTTTTACGAGATACACCGAAATAAAATTAATTCTGACATAATTGAAGCAGGCACGGTACGTACGTTATCTTTCACAAGTCCACAAGTGTGATGACTGATAAGATTAAAAAACTTTCAAATGTAGGTACATTACAGTACTTACCTACATACCGCATGAAAAAATTTTATAGATCGGTACCGTGACCGTGACCGTGACCATGGTGACCTTCTATAGGAGTTTCCTTCCAATTGACACCTACCTACGTTTCTATATGTTTTTTTAAAGACACACTATTGTGTTGTTATCAAATTGATAAATTTGAAGTGCACCTTACTACGTTGTATTTTTCATGAGGATCACGAATTTGTGTTTGTTTTTAAGATTGGATGAAATCTATAGCGTGAAATCGACGATTCAAGTAGATTAAAATTTTTAATTATAACAAAAAAATTATAAAACGTATTTTCCTCATTGTCGAATATGTGGTTACACACCTTAATGTGATGTAGGTACCTCTACTTTTTGGTTGTGAGAGGGAACATAATTACTTCATTTTAAATTTGCTATTTTATTATTTCACTTTTTTTTTTAGATATTCCGTCTGTTTTTCGTTTTTAAATTTTTTATGAATCATTGATCTGAAAATTAGATACCACCCTTTGCTCTTTACTAGGAGGCTGAAAAGTTACAGGTGGCGAATTTCTAATCAAATTCAAATTGTTCACTCAAACATTTCAAAATCAAGCCAAAAAAATCTGATAACCTATTTTAATTTTATTTCAACATGGATATGTTGTAGTACTGGGTGTTAATCAATGAAATGGACGATTAAATTTTTAAGACGAATTTTCGACACCACTGACCTTGAAAAAAACTCGAAAGATTTTTTGGACGATCGCATAACTTAATGGTATTTTGTCAGACTTATGCTGTTGGCAGCACTGCCATGTAATTTTTTTTGGAAAAACGTCAAAAATTATTCTGTGCAATCAAAAAAAATTTGGCTCGATTGTGAGGTATTTGAGCGAGCGATTTGAATTAATGAAGGCCAAAAAGTGTAATCTAATTTCGAGGTCAGTGGTTAAGGGAAATGCAGAAACTTTAATTGCATTTTTTTTTAGGAAGGGAGAATGACCGAGATTCTCAGTTAGTGGTGTTACCCAAAAATGACAAAAAATCGCGTTAAGAAAACTGAAGTCTAAACATTTTTTTGCAAGGTTTTCCACTTAAAAAAATTATTTCACTATTTTTCTCCAAGACCCTGAATTTTTTTTCTAAGTACTAAAAAATTACTTCGAATTCATGATTAGTAACTTTGTTAATTGCATCAATCAGGGTGTTTTTATTCATCAAAAAATAATCAACAAAGATACCAACCCTAGAGTTGAAAAATTGCGGATGACGAATTTGACGAATTTTTGATTTTTACCAAAATTCAAATCACTCATTTAAACACCTCAAAACCACGCCAAAATTTATTTATTCCCCTTGAATAATTTTTAATAGAAATTTTCAAAAAAAAATATGACAGTGCTTTTTTCCCTTGATAATTATTTCTCCATAAGAGCTCAAATTATTGGACTACTGATTTATTTTAAAAAAAGAAGGTATAACGTAATCGACAATTTTGTGTCTTATTTTTATTTCCAACTGTGAACCTTTGAGGATTAGCTGAATTAATTTTTTTTGCCAAACCTCTGTCAGAATGAACAAACAATTTTTATCTGCCAAATTTTAACTATACTTACTTACAATTTGAAAAAATTTGAATGTTGATCCCTTTCTTCGCGAAATAATTGCTAGAGTAAGATACCTACATACAAATCCTTTTGAGTTATTATCTCTTTATTTTAAGGAATAGCAGTAAAAAAAAGTTATTTTATTTTATTTTTCTTCGGTCTTCGGCGACATAATTTTGAAATCATCATTTTAAAGAGGAATTTACAAAAATACACGATACCGATGACAACAGCCAACATGAATAAGAGTACATCCAACAATACATATTGATACAAAGGCATATCCGCGGCTTGAGTCCTCAAATGAGGAGCTCCATTATGTTTCAGCACATATTCCACCCAATACACAGCTTCATCCAATGGAGATATTGGCCTGTCTCTGAACTCTCTTGACAACTTTTTCATATTTTCACGATATCTGGCCGTGAAAAATCATAAGATAAGTATGATTGGAAACTACTTTCTCATTTTGGGTCAGTGAAAAGTCAATGATAAATAGCACAGGTCGACATGGAAAATGCTGTTTGAGGTATGATGGGTGATATTCATAGTATTTTTCGCGTTGAACACGAGAAAAATAATGAAAAAATTCCATCGCCCAAGGATTTTTCACAATTTGAATTTTTCGTTCAACGGTTTTTCTACTTTTTTTGGTAACTTTTGACACTTCAAGTCGATTTTCTGAGAAAAGGAAGGGTTCTACGAATGAAATGAATAGAACATAAATTGTAGAACATCAAATTTCCTATATGTAGAGTCCAATTTGTTTTTTCCTAGCTAGGAGACTTAGCTTTCGAGATATTTTAGCTCAAAATTCAAAATTCAATTTTTTTAAAAATTGAAAATATCTCAAAAACTAAGCCTCTTAAGAAAAAACTAATTGAACCTTTGCGGCTAGGAAATTTGACGCTCTACAATTTATGTACCATTCATTTTTTTCGTAAAACCCTTTCTTTCCCCAGAAAATCGACTATAAGGGTCAAAAATTACATCAAAAAGTGTAAAACAAATTTTCAACGAAACATTTTTCCAATTATGAAAAATCCTGACGTCCTGAAATTTTTTCGCCATTTTCTCGTGATCAACGTGAAAAACAATGTAATAATTATCCATTAAATTTAAAACAGCATTTTCTTTTTCTTGTTTTAATCGCTGTTTTTAGTCTAAAATGCAGCGCTGATTTTAAAATTTCTCCATCGTTCAAGTTTCGCTAATCTAATCTATTTTTTAGTGCCGAGTTCGAGTATGATTATTGATTACATTTTTTCTCGATTACGCCAGGATTTTTTATTATTGGATGATTTTTTGTTGAAAATTTGTTTTACATTTTTCTATTGAGTCGATTTTCTGGGGAAAGAAAGGGTTCTATACGAAAGAAATGAATAGAACATGAATTATAAAGCGTCAAATTTCTTACCTGCAGGGTCCAATTAGTTTTTTCTTAGAAAGCTTAGTTTTTGAGATATTTTCAATTTTTTTTTAAAAGTTGAACTTTGAACTTTGAGCTAAAATATCTTAAAAGTTAAGCCTCCGAAGTAAAAACTAATTGAACTCTACAGATAGGAAATTTGAAGCTCTAAAATTTATGTTGTATTCATTTTTTTCGCAGAACTCTTCCTTTTCTCAAAAAATCGACTTAAAGTGTCAAAAGTTATCAAAAAAAGTAGAAAACCCGTTAAAAGAAAAATTCAAATTATGAAAAATCCTTGGGTGGTGGAATTTTTTCACTGCTTTTTTCGCGATCAGCGCGAAAAATACTATAAAAACCACCCATCAAACCTCAAACAGCATTTCAAAAGTTTAAAAATGTCAACCTGTGTAATCAGAATTGCAGCACAGGAAAAATCACCAAAATTATTTGATTTTCAGTGGATTTTCGCTGAATTCTCAAAGAATTTCACTGATTTTTTCAAAGAATTCGGAGATTTTACCGACTTTCCAGTGAATTTTCTCTCTAGCAATTTTTTTCACTGTTCGCTTTCAGTGAAGTTTTTCTCTGATTTATTACTGTGCTGCAATTCTGACTGCTTTCCAATGATTTTCAATCATTTTTACTGATTTATAAATGAGAGAGTAAAGGAAAAATTGAGAAACATTTGAAAATAGGGAAGAACTGAATTACTTGGGATTCATCACGATTTCATTAATTGCATCGAGCAGGGTTCTGCTATCCATAGTAGAATAATCAACATGAATCCCGACTTCACGTTCATGTAACACATTAGCATTTTGAAACTGATCGAATGCCATTGGTATTGCAATGATTGGAGTTGCTGTGTGAATAGCTTCCCATGTTCCTAACAATCCGCAATGACTGATGAATCCAATTACATTTTCATGTTCTAGAACATGTTACTGTTAAAAAAATTGTGCCTACATCAGTGAATAATTTGTCAGTATATTGAATTACCTACCCAGTATATCTCGCTGAGGAAACCATTTGGCCAGCTTGACATTTGATGGCATGCCAGTTATGTTTAATTCGTTCACTCGCCATAGCACTCTTTGTGGTATCCCAGAAAATACTTTTTTAATAACCTCTAATTTTTCAGATGTTATACTGGTCGCTTTGATTATGCTTCCGAAAGAAAATAGGATAACACCATGATCTGATCCTGCGATGAAATCTTGTATATCCTGTATTGGAATATTCATTAAGATAAATCGGGGGAAAAAAATGGAAAAACACAATGTGTTTGAGGACTTACTGGAAGGTTTTTAAGCCTCCTCCCCACGCTTGAGACCCATTTTCACTTATATACAAATTCGAGAAATCAAATTAATTTTTAGTTCATCGATCAAATTACAATGCTCGTGTTTGGTAACTAATGAAGATTTTAACAATGAACTCAAGTTGAAAAATTGCAAAAAATTGAAAGACATCGGCATGAAAATGAACCAGCTAATTTTGCAATAATCCATTAAAATTTGAACGATTAAATTTTTTTAAAACTTGATGCAATTTTTTGGAAAAATCATTTTAAAATTAAAAATTTATCAAAAAATTAGAAAAATTCCCAAAATACCGACAATAATTCTTCAAAAAATGGAGTTCATTATTGTTTAATATTCCAAAATGGTAATATTTTTCAAAACTTGGGCGATTGGAAAATTTGTTAAAATTTGGACGATTTTCTTTTCTAAGAACTGAAGTATTTTTCAAAACTTGGCCATTTTCCAACAATTTATAATTTTCAAAACTTTAACGATTTATTAAGAAATTGAAAATTTTCTAAAACTTGAACGATATTTCGAAACTTGGACTAAATTTCAAAACTATTTTTTCTAGATAGGAAAAACTGAAACACGACACTAAAAACCAAAACAATATGTAGTCGGTATCGTATAGAAATACATGAAATACGAATATTAATTTTAAAAATGATAGTTAATTGCCAAGGTAAAACCAAAAACATAATACTTTGGTCAGTACATATCGATAACAATACAATACTGACAGTGAACCTTCACAACTGTCACTCGCAGATTTGAATGAAATGTAGCCTAACTTGTAGTAGGTAGGGGTAGAACACCACCACTAAAATCTTAGGTGCCCGTTTTGATTTCAGCCCTAGGCCTAGGCGATCGAAGTTTCGATTTTTACCATGTATTTAAAATAGGTGAAAAATTTTTTCCCATAAAATCATTAACATTATTGTGACCTTAAGGTAGAACAACGTGGGGGGATGTTATATACACATATTGCATAACTCGAAAATTGCAGGGGCCATTCTTAATCAAAAATTGTATTTTTCTAATTATTTCAATTTAATGAAAAACATGAATTTGTTCAAGAAAGCTCGTCTTTGACAGCGTGCGAGCATCTTATATGCGAATAAAGATGAGCTTTCTTGAACAAATTCCTTTTTTTCATTTAAATGAGATATTCTCAACAGGCAGGCGTTACTCAAAAAAATTGAAAAACATTTCGTTAAATTTCATTTGAATAGTGCCTGTAATTGTGGAGATAGGCAAAAATTGATAATGACCTTTTTTGTAGGAAATCATTTTTTACGTAAGGTACGAAAGCATTTTTTTGATCTTGGGTGATTTAGATCGAAAAAAAATAAACTAGTGTATTTTTTTGTTTTTCAATTATTTTCATTCCTTGCAAAATAGCGCCTACATTATTAGAGATAGACAAAAAGTAATCATGACCTTTTTTGTAGGAAATTTAATTTCCTACAAGGTATTGGTATTAGTTTTTTGATAATTTCAAAATTTGAGTCCATTACATCAACTAGAAAAGTGAAAATTCAGGTACACTTATCTTTCTCCCATGAACAAATGAGGGGGGGGGGGGCTTGGTACTACACTCGTGTAAATGCTCCATATAACCTCTGGCTGGGTATACCCAAAACAGCTCAATTCGAATATCGACTTACTTTTTCATCCGACCCCCTCCTTGTAATTTTTTGAAATATTCAATTCCGTATTGATCACCTAAAACTGGAAGAAGGGGTTAGTTGGAGCACGGGGAGGGTGTGGGATCAAAAAGTAAGTCGATATTCGAATTCTACGTCCTCAAATTAGTTATAATCGATATGCCACACGATATTTTCGTTTCTCAATATAGTTTTCCCCAAACTTGGGGGGCTAGAGGGACACTTAAGGGCCAAATCCAAAAAATAAGCTAATTTTCGAACTCAGCGCCCTCAAAAACCTAACAAACGACAGGTCACACGTTATTTTTCATTTTTTTGAATTTTGACCCTATCAAGGAGGCTAATAGCGGGGTTCAGAGGAGTCGAACGAAAAAACTGAGTACATATTCGAAATCAGCGCCTTTGAATTAGTAGTAATTGATGTGTTACTTTACTTTCTCGATTTTTTTGAATTTTTGTCAAAATTGTGGACCCCTGTACCCCTCAACGGTCTAAAGATCCCATCTTGAAAGTTTGTTAGTTGAAAAAAAGGTAAAAAGGTCTACTCACTGTAATTTTTTCAGATTTTTAAATGGTAGCTTTCATCTTTTTTTCTTATCATGAAAGTTGAGCTTTCACCGCCAAAGTTCAAATTTGAGCTTTTCAAAATGTGATTACCGTTTTTAAATCTCCTATTAATTATCTTTCAAACCTCGCAAACAGTTTCTCCCCAAGTACAACCTATCTCGAGATATGAGCCTTCAAAGTTGGGTAATTTGGCAAAAAATCGAAATTGCATAAAAATGTAGGAAAAAAAATGATCGTGGTTTTGTGAATAAACCACCAAGGGGAACCGTAAAAAAAAATTGAGCGAAATCGGAAGACCCAACTTCATTTTTGGTCTGTTTTAGTATGGAATAGCCCAAAAATAAAAGAATGAAAAAATCTTAAAACATTTAAAATACCTAACGTAAAAAATTGACAAGTTTTTTACTTAGCTGTCTCAAAAAATTAAAAAAAATTTCAAACAATGTTTATTATTGCGTTTGAAATAAAAGAATAAGTATATCTGGCTTCTGATTTTTTTTGTTCATTTTTTTATTCACTTCTTACCTAATTTTGGTAACTAACGTCACCTCTCTTTAAAAGAATAAGATTGCGATCCCTGAAACTATATTGCCTTTCAAGTTTGAAACTATAAATTGTTATGCTTTGTCAGAATAAATGGCTGTGTTACGTCAGTGCTTAAAAAAAAATCAAATAAATTCATTTTAGTGGACAAAACATTTTTTGGATAATCTTTCATGCTGTTGAATGAACAATTTAAAATTTATTTAACTAAGTTGGTCGAAATGTACATAGATGGTAGGTACCTACTACCTACCTAACGCTGCCATAATTTTTTTTTTTAATTAAAAATTTTCATTAAAAATTTTTCTACTCAGCTAAAAAAAAATTTGATTGGCTAGAAAAATTAAAAAAAATTAAAATTTACGATCTGTAACTTATCAATCCTCTAACAGAGGACAAAAAGTGGCATCCATTTTCAAGGTCAAAGTTGTGAGGGGGTGGGTGGTTTCCAATGTTCCCAATAACTGAAAAAATACGTACTCACCTGAGGTAATTTTTTCGGTTCTTTTATATGTATCCCGGCAATATCAATCGCATTGGGAGGTTTTGGTCTGGAAATAAAACTGAAATGACTATTATACAATGCCAAAGCCGTTCTTTTATTCAATTCTTCATCCGACGGTAGTTCCATATTAAACACATCGCGGGCATATCTTTCCATATCTTTATTATAAACGTAATTTTCGCACCAATACATCTTGGCATGATAGAAGGTATTTGAAAGACGTTGTAAGAAATTCATTCTCGTGGTAAAAGTGCTAAAAACAAATGGAGCTGCAGAAGGGTTTTGGAAATGACCAATAAAACGATCTGTTTTCGGCGTCATATTCATAGGTGAAACCAATATCAACGAAACGTTCAATTTATGTGCCAGCAAGTTATATAATTGTGTTCCATAAATCTCCGTGATAATCAAATCGATATGTTTCTCTTTGGAGTTTATTAATTGTTTTATGTACTCCAAATCAACAACTAGCCCAGGAGTAATAGCACCGAAAAAGTGCTTGAAAAAGAAAAAAATGTTAATCGAAATTTTATTGCGGAAAAAGCTTCTATATGATGTCCAGAGTCTGTGGTAAAGTCGCACCGCCCCCACCCCTATTGCTTTTTGAGGGGGGTGGGCCCCTTATAGGGGAGAAAATTGTTTTGCACCGATTTCGCTCAAATTCGCGTGGAGGGTTATTTAGGTGTAGAAGTAGTCCACCAAAAAATTTCAGCCCCCCTCGACCTCGGGGGGCTGAGCCATCGCTTCCCAAAGTTGGACATTTTTGACTAAAATGACAAAAAACGGAGTTTTTCGATTACAAAATCGCCCCAAAATTTTAATTTTGAAAAATTTCGTATCTTTCGTATACATTTTGAGATAACGAATCCGACTAACCCATCAATTTTTTCGTTCGAAGTGTTTAACCCCCCCTACGACCCCATTGAATGTGTACAGATCGTGGTTTTTTCAGCAAAAAATGACCTCGTTTCATAGATGTCCCAAAAATGATATTTCGCGTGAAAGTGAAAATTTTATGACTTGAAATGTTCCATATGACGTCTGTAGTGAGTGGTGAAAACGCACCGCCCCTACCCCTCGTGCTTTCTGCAGGGGGTGAAACGGAGGGGGCTCGTTCCTAAAAATTATTTTTTCGCATCAATTTCGGTCAAATTCACTAGGTGGGTTATTCGGGTGAAGTAGTATTTCCCCAAAAAATTTCAGTTCCCCCACACATCAGGGGGCCAAGCCATTGTTTCGCAAAGTTGAGCAGTTTTGTGAAAAATTAAAAAATTTTGCGAGAAAGTAAAAATTTTTTAATATAAAATGTTCCATATGACGTCCATAGTGTGTGGTGAAAACGCACCGCCCCTACCCCTCGGGTATTCTGAAAGGGAGTGGGGTTATAGGGGGGTCAATTTCAAAAAATAATATTTTTGAACCGATTTCGCTCGAATTCACATGGAGGGTTATTTAGGTGTACAAGCACTTCCTAAAAAATTTTCAACCCCCTCGACCTCAGGAGGCTGATCCATCGCTTCCCAAAGTTGTACATTTTTGATGAAAATGACAAAAAACAGAGTTTTTCGGTTACAAAACCGCCCCAAAATTTCAATTTTGAACAAATTCGTACTTTTCGTATACAATTTGAGATAACGAATCCGACTAGCCCATCAATTTTTTCGTTCGAAGTGTTTAACCCCCCCTACGACCCCATTGAATGTGTACAGATCGTGTTTTTTTCAGCAAAAAATGACCTCGTTTCATAGATGTCCCAAAAATGATATTTCGCGTGAAAGTGAAAATTTTATGACTTGAAATGTTCCATATGACGTCCGTAGTGAGTGGTGAAAACGCACCGCCCCTACACCTCGTGCTTTCTACAGGGGGGGGGGGGGGGGTGAAACGGAGGGGGTTCGTTCCTTGCTGAAAAAACCACGATCTGTAGACATTCAATGGGGTCGTGGGGGGGGGGGGTTAAACACTTTGAACGAAAAAATTGATGGGCTAGTCGGATTCGTTATCTCAAATTGTATACGAAAAGTACGAATTTGTTCAAAATTGAAATTTTGTGGCGGTTTTGTAACCGAAAAACTCTGTTTTTTGTCATTTTCATCAAAAATGTACAACTTTGGGAAGCGATGGCTCAGCCCCCTGAGGTCGAGGGGGTAGAAAATTTTTTAGGAAGTGCTTGTACACCTAAATAACCCTCCATGTGAATTCGAGCGAAATCTGTTCAAAAATATTATTTTTTGAAATTGACCCCCCTATAACCCCACTCCCTTTCAGAATACCCGAGGGGTAGGGGCGGTGCGTTTTCACCACTCACTATGGACGTCATATGGAACATTTTATATTAAAAAATTTTTACTTTCTCGCAAAATTTGTAATTTTTCACAAAACTGCTCAACTTTGGGAAACAATGGCTCGGCCCCCTGATGTGTGGGGGAACTGAAATTTTTTGGGGAAATACTACTTCACCCGAATAACCCACCTAGTGAATTTGACCGAAATTGATGCGAAAAAATAATTTTTAGGAACGAGCCCCCTCCGTTTCACCCCCTTCAGAAAGCACGAGGGGTAGGGGCGGTGCGTTTTCACCACTCACTACGGACGTCATATGGAACATTTCAAGTCATAAAATTTTCACTTTCACGTGAAATATCATTTTTGGGACATCTATGAAACGAGGTCATTTTTTGCTGAAAAAACCACGATCTGTACACATTCAATGGGGTCGTAGGGGGGGTTAAACACTTCGAACGAAAAAATTGATGAGCTAGTCGGATTCATTATCTCAAAATGTATACGAAAAATACGAAATTTTTCAAAATTAAAATTTTGGGGCGATTTTGTAATCGAAAAACTCCGTTTTTTGTCATTTTAGTCAAAAATGTCCAACTTTGGGAAGCGATGGCTCAGCCCCCTGAGGTCGAGGGGGGCTGAAATTTTTTGGTGGACTACTTCTACACCTAAATAACCCTCCACGCGAATTTGAGCGAAATCGGTGCAAAACAATTTTCTCCCCTATAAGGGGCCCACCCCTCTCAAAAAGCAATAGGGGTGGGGGCGGTGCGAATTTACTATAGACTCTGGACATCATATAGAAGCTTTTTCCGCAATAAAATTTCGATTAACATTTTTTTCTTTTTTCAAAGTACATTTCTCCTGGGCTAAACATCTTCGAATGGTATTACATCTACGATTTGAGCAGTTTTGCTGAAATATTCAATTCCCACAAAATCGCCCCTATCCTCAATGTTAATACTGTCCATGAAATCTACATGTCTTTCATCGGTGAAAAAAACCTCCCTGTAATTTGCTGTACTCGTAATATTGTTCAATTTAAAATGACCTATTATTGTGATGTCATGACCTCTGGCAGCTAAACCTTTAATGATTGATTCGTGGATAGCTTGATGGCTTCTACTTCGCATTGGAAAAATTCCCAGTATTTTGGCTGATTCTGTTGGATATAAGATGGAGAAAAGTGATGCCGCAAGAAGAATTATTTGATACATTCTTGTTGATTTGGGTTTCTTCTTTTGTTTTAAAAAATGTGCTGAAATTTGATTTTTCTCAAATCCTGTAAACGAGTCTTCGGATTTCAACTCTGTGTGGGTTTTATTTTTATGCACTTCACCTACGGAATTTCATCTGTTAAGCTTAAGCAATACTTAATACCTACCTAAATAAATGATTAAAATTGTCATCATTAACACTTACTTACCCATTTATAACATATTTATTCTTTATGAAACACCTCATCAATGCAATGTAAAATTCTTGCATAGTAGAAAAAATACCTAAGCAGCTGATACCTAAATCGTATACTTACCTACTTGGAAAGAATAAAATGTTACTAGTTTTGTTAATGACTTGTAGAAAATGGCTTGCGTGAGTCAAGCATTGTAGATACGTTATCATTCACTATGAGATTATTTTTTTAAAATTTTCCTGTGAAACAAAAATTTAGCGTTCCCTCTACTTGGAAAAAACCCCTAATGACACCTAATACCTAAACGATAGCTAATTTAGCTCTGCACAAATTGCTTTATAGATATACTAGACTTCCTACCGTGCTAGTATGATTACAGTACATTTCCCCGAATCCGAATCCACTGCCCCGAAATTCGTTGTCCCGAGCACCATTTACCCAAATAATAAAATCCACCAAAAAAATTCTCCAAAAAAGAATTGAACCCCGCCCTCTTAACCACACAGCTCCAGTGTGAGTTAGCAACACTTATCTATACGAATAATAAGTGCCAAATTTTAATGTCTTCTGATAAGTTTTTCGATAATAAAATGTTATGATATAAAGGTGAAATCTGCCCTCAGGAAAACTTCCTCCCTCTTCTGCCAGACATAATGAAAAACTATTTCAATCGGTAATAAAATGTTATGATATAAAAGTGAAAAACCGCCCAGAAGCCCAGAAAAACATCCTTCCACTTCACCAACTATTTAACCAACTATTTTGGTGAAGACTGAAAAAAAATGAATAAAAATTGGTGGGCGGACGCAGCTCTCAGATTGAAATTACATTACTAAGTCTATGCGAGGGCTCTGTCCGCCCACCAATTTTTTTTCAGTCTTCACCAAAATAATTGATTGGGCTCATTTTGCAAAAAAGCTCGACTCAATCGATTATTTTCAAACAATTTTCGATTTCTATCAACACATACATCGAAAATGATATAGAAATTGAAGGACCTGAAAAACGTGTTCGAAAAATTCCAGAAAAAAAATTCAAGATTCTGTAGTAGAAGCTCCTTTAGAATCTAATGTGGTAGGTACAGCCAAAAGACAATTTTAAAGTAAAACTTAATTTCTAACTTGAATATCGTAAATTTTTGAAATACTTTTTTGGGAGCTTGTCATTCGGGTGAAAAAATTCGAGACAGCGGATTCGGGATTATATTATTCGGGTAAATAGTGTTCAGGATAACGACTTTCGCGGCAGTGGATTCGAGGAAATGTACGGTAACGTGCTAAGATTCTAACGATTATTAGTTAAATTGTAGCTATAGAAAATTACAAACATTTCAAATTCTTTCAACTTATACAGGTCAAATCAATCTTGAGCCACCTTTGTATGAACACATAAAATTACCAATTTTTTTAAATTTTTTCTAAATTGGAAAAGTTTAACCCCCACTGTAAGTTGAATATCGCAATTTTGAGAACAACTGAACTGGTCCGGTTTATAGGAAATTTTACGTAGAACATTTTTTATTCCACCACTTTTCCCTCTCCGACCATTACTTTCGGTGCTACAGTCAAAAAACGTATATCCCAGAGGTTATTGACCTCATACGGGGGTGGCTCACAAGTTGCCGGATGCAACTTTTGACAGTATATTTTTGAGCTCATTCCAACTTCAAATTACAAAAAAAAATCCAAGTTGAAAAAGTTTAACCCCCACTGTACGTCGAGTGTCGCAATTTTGAGAACAACTGAACCGGTCAAGTTTGTATGAAATTTCACGTAGAACATTTTTTATTTCACCTTTTTCCCTCTCCGACCTTCCTTTCGGCGCTACAGTCAAAAAACGAATATTCGCAAAGGTTATTGAAATCTTGCAAGGGTTGGCCAGCGAGGGGGGGTGCAACTTTTAGGAGTATGTTTGGTTGGCTATTATGTACAAATAATGTAAAGTTCAGCTTTTCCCCAACGATTCTGAGGTTCGCGTAAAAATATTTTTTCAAATCGGGTGAAAAGCACTTTTTTCAAGAATATCACATTTCTTCTCTAAAAAAAGTTAGGTTTTCAAAAATTCAATAAAATTTGACAATATCACTTGAGCATTGAAATTTTAGCTGTGGGGTTTTTAGGATTCGTTCTTTTCAAAAATTGAAGTATTTTTCCAATCTAAGGCGAACCTTTCAATTAGTTTCTTTGTAAGTACTTTCCAACCGATTTTATTGTAATTGGTTGAAAGATTTCAAAATACTTTTAATTTTTACGTATGTTTTGAAATTTTTTTGAACGAATATCTCAATTACAATTAATGACATTCAAAATAATTCTTGATTTTGATATCCATAAATTACATAAAATTTCACTGAGTTTTAATTTTCTCCAATAGAGACTGCAATGTAACGCTGGTTTGCCTATCCCCCAGCGCCGTAAGCCAGTGGAGCAGCCGGCAAGAAAACAACTGGCATTGCCTCGAGTCTATCTGACGTCATTTAGAGCACGAAGCTCGTAATTTTATTGGTTCGTTGTCCGCTGCTCCACTAGCTTACGGCGCTGGGGATAGGCAAACCAGCGTTACATTGCAGTCTCTATTTTTGGTGACAAGGAACAGAAATTATCAATTTAAAAACAAATTTACAAAAGTACCAAATACATAACAAAATTGACAATATTAATAAAAAAACATCTAACAATAAGTATTGGTATAAAGGCATATCAGCTGCTTGTGGCCTCAAATGGCAAGCTCCTTGATGTCTCAATACATATTCTACCCAATAAAAAGCTTCATCTAGAGGAGACATTGGTCTGTCTTTGAATTCTCTTGACAGCTTTTGCATATTTTCGAGATATCTGGATATAAAAAATCATCATGGATAAGCAATAAGGAAGAAAAATGTGAAAATTATTTGAAAATTGGAAAATCCGAATTACTTGGAGTTGTTCACTACTTCATTAATCGCATCGAGGAATATTTTTTTATCCATAGTGAAATAATCAACATAGATACCAACTCCCTTTTCAATTAATAAATTAATATTTTGGAACTGATCAAATGCAAAAGGCATACCAATTATTGGCGTTGCTGTGTGAATAGCTTCCAATGTTCCCAATAATCCGCAATGACTGATGAATCCAATAACATTCTTATGTTCTGAAAGGGAATGAGGATGATATATTCTTTTAATGATGTATAATGTTACCTAATTCATCATTATTTCAGAAAATTTACCCAATATATCTCGTTGAGGAAACCATTTTCCCAGCATTACATTTGGTGGCACATCTGTGATATTTAATTCATTTACTCGCCATAAGATTTTTTGTGGTATTGAGGAAAATGCTTCTTTGATAATTTTCAATTTTTCTGGTGATATGCTGCTTGCTTTGATACTGCTTCCAAAAGAAAATAATATTACACCGTGTTCTGATCCTTCAATAAACGTCGCTATATCCTTTTTTGAAACAAGTAACATCACCAAAAAATAAAAAATTATTATACCGATTTGAAGAATAAAATTATTTTGCAACAATAAACATTTCTTACTTCAGGTAATAGCTTCGATTCCTTGATATGAATTCCGGCTATATCTATGGCACTAGGAGACTTTGGTCTAGCTATGAAACTAAAATGATTATTATGAAAAGTTAATGCTGCCTTCCTATTCAATGCTTCATTTGATGGTAACTCCATATTCAACACTTCTCGAGCGTATCTCTCCATATCCTTGTTAAAAACATAGTTCTCGTACCAATACATCAGAGCAAAATGGAAGAAATTCTGGACACGTTGCAAGAAATCCATTTTGGTGGTAAACTCGCTCATTTGAGCTGGTGTAATAGAAGGATTATTTGGATTACCAACGAAAGAATTGACTCCAAGATCTAAACTTGTCAGGGATAGAAAAATTGATGTAGCGTTCAATTTATGTGCCAATAGATGAAAACACTTCATTCGACGAGCTTCGACAATAACTAAATCGAATGATTTTGTTCCAGAATTTACCAACTGCTTTATATACTCGGAGCCAAGAACCTTATCGCAGGTTTGGGATTCAAGGGCATGGACATTCTTTACAATATATTGAATCCCTGCGTAGTTAATAGTTTCTTCAATAGTGATAGTATCCAAAAAATTGAACTGTTGTTTGGTAATGAGCTGAATTTCTGTATAATTTGACACAACTTCTTTGGATTTGAAATGACTGAGTATTGTTACCTCGTGACCTCTGGCAGCTAACCCCCTGACAATAGGTTGATTGATGGAGTGATGGCTTCTACTGAAGATTGGAAAAATTCCTAGTATTTTGGCTGATTTTATTGATGATAGGTTGGAGAGAATTGATGCTAGAAGAAGGATCACATGGCACAGTTCCATTTTCTTTTTTTGTAAGAAAAACAAATTTCAGTTTCTTAAATTTTGTTCTTGAGAGAAAAAGTAAATATGGATTAATTTTTTGTGAATAATTGATGATTGAATCTCAGGGTTGAATTTTCTGTACACATCTATATTCAATGTTCTTGTAGGAAACGACATAATTTTATCTCTGTACTGAGAAAAATTAATTGAAAATGTAATCTGATAAACTTACTACACATTTTGTTAGGAAATTACGCGTACTCTAATTTCATTCAATATAAAAATGCTCAGTAGAAAAATAATTGAAACCCGTAATTAAAATTGAATTTTTCACGAAAGTCTTCATAATTACGAAAATGTCAGTACTTTTAACGTTTTAAGGCACCGCATCGTATCAAAGTGTTTAGCAAAATGTTTTAGAACTGAACAGATTTTATAGGCTCCTATCTGTTTGCAACTTGAGAGAAGGACTGTAATAAATGGGTATGTTATCTTTCACTTTTCAAGAAGTACATGTTACATAAATTTTTTTATCGTAGATAGGTATCTAACCGAAAAATTATTATTTAGCCTATTTTATTCTGGCGCATGACAAAGCACATTGAGAAGGTCACAATCTTGAAAAAAGCACGGAGATAAGAAAGTTGATCTTTCAACATTGTCAGAATACGATTTCAAGGTGACAGGATTCGATCTATGTTTGGTTTGAAAAAATTATGACTTTTGAAGAAGGAGATTCGAATTTGAGATGGTTAAATTTAAATGGAAACTTCCTGCCCTTTGAACGAAGCAGAACGACTCTTTAAGATTTCGACAATTTTATGACCGTTCCCGAAAAATTACCACCGGGAATTTAATCATTCAAGTCTAATAATACGATTGAGATAGGGCGTTGAAAATATACACTATACCTTCTTATCTTGGGTTATTAAAATTTTCAATTTTGTGTTTATGATGTTTACCCGAATATTTACTTTATTTTATGGAATGATAACATAAATCTAGGATTTCGACAATAATTAATGAGATATTATTTTTAGTAAAAGATCTTCTAGGAAAAATTGTAGACTCTGTAGTCTGTACCATAACAAAGACAGAGCTCGAGGGCCTCAAAGTGATGGTGCTTTGAATAACAAACGTTTTTTGCTAGGTATTAGGCTGCAGTAACTTCAGTTAATGGTTTAATATTTCAGATTTCATTTCAGTTTTTAGATCATTTAGTTTATTGCCCTGTCTCAGCTCTGATTTTGATTTTAAAAATAATATCTCGATCTAGCAAAATGGATAAAATGGGTAAAAAGATGTGACTGTTTCAAAAAATACAATATTTCAATAAATGAATTATTTTTTCAAAAATTATAAAATAGTTTACGATTATTTTGTTATATTGTGGTTTTATTATTGCTTTTATTGATTTGTAATTTTTTTGTCACTGTTATTCACTTTTTACCTCGTTTTAAGTCACTTTAGTCTTTTTTTTTTTTTACTTTGAACGGAAAATCTCCCAAAAAATTCGCTGAAATCGTTGAAAATTAGCATTCAAAATTCCATACAATGAAATGGTGCCAGTATCCAAGGAAAAAACATTCTTACTCGGACGACCTTCCCTTACAAAAATGTAAAAACAAAATTTTTCTCTCGTAAATTCTAAAATGGAGATTTTTGAGGCTCTGTCTCCCATTATTCTGTTCAAAAAAATACAAAACAGTTATCTCCTTAAATGTTGACCCCGGAGGTATTTTTTCATAAAAACCACACTTCACGAACATCTTTTTGTAATTGGATTGTAAACTACAAGGTTTAGCTATGCTGTTCTTTTCCAAACTTTCAGAAAAATTTGAGCTTAAATCGCCAGACCAGATTGGACTAAATTTTTCCTATAAGAATTCTTTCACTATCTTCTTTGAAAATTTCATCGAAATTGATCGATCGGGTTTTGACTTCTTGAGAAATAGGGACCATATACAGGTAGTCCAATTTACTCGAAACTTCGACAAAATATAGTCTAATATACCAGAAAACCACTCCCGAAATTATTTTTCAAAAAGACCTCATACAACATTTTTTATAGATGATTGTGTGTTGTTGTCAGAAAAAACGGACCCTTGCGGAACACACTGTAGACGTGACGTCAAAATTTTGCATAAACCAGAACGACGAACGACGCGACGCGTCCATAACCGCGCATTTACGTGTATAGACGATATTCGAACGACCGATTCAATTTTGGATGCCCAAACGAACACGACACGCACCTTCCATTAATCCGCGTAAATCCGTCTGTGCACCGCACATTCCACTGGTGCACACACATTTTAAAAACAACGTTAAGTGTACGCAAGTTGCATATAGTTAACAATGCAGTTTTTTAAAATCCCTTTTTTCTCCGAGAAATTAGAAACTTTTAATAATGGAGTGATAGAATGAAAAAGTTTACAGTTTAAACTTTCATTTAAGATCTCAATATTAAAAATTCATTCATTCCTTTGAAAACTACAGCCTTATCAATTTTTGTAAAAATGTCGCGAATGACAAGCTGGAAGCCCAAATTTTTGCGAAATTTTGCAAAGATGTCGTGAAGGTACAAGTCAAAAGCCCAAAAACAAACTGGAGTCGATTTTAAAATTTATGTCTTAAGGTGTATGGAAATCTTCATGACATAAGACGTTATTTTCAGATTATTGTTTTGTATAGCGACGTAATCCACGACTCTATCATAACAACCCGCACCAAAGTATCATTTTGTGTTTTTCATCACTGCGCATGCGTGCGAACTTGGTATTTCATTTCAGTCAGGTTGCTTCGTTTTTTAATTTTCTTTTTTTTTGCCTTTTTAAAATTTTTTAATTTTTGTTTGTCCGTTTTCCAACGTTTCGTTTTATAAAATCAATGCAAATGAGGAGCTTGGTATCAAAGTGAGACATACGCCAGTGACACTCTACGACAAAATGAACCTTATGTGTCAGAAATTTTTTTTCAATTTTCTTGTTACTTGTTAGAGAACAAGAAAATAGAAAAAAAATTCTGACACATAAGGTCTATTTTGTCGTAGTGTCACTGGCGTATGTCTCACTTTGATACCAAGCTCCTCAAATAAAGCATGCAAAATTATTTTAATAAAAAATTTAAAAATTATGATTAATAACAATGTATACTGAGCTGAGGTAACGTCTCAGGGTAATCTTTAGATTAAAAAAGTTTATACTTCACACATACTAAATCAACGTTAACAGAGTCCTAATTACCTAAATGCAAATTATAACATTATAATTGCATTTAGGTAATTAGGACTTTGTTAACGTTGATTTAGTATGTATGTAGTATAGACTTTTTTTATCTAAAGATTACCCTGAGACGTTACCTCAGCAGTCAGCACAGTATACATTGTTATTAATAAAATCTTTAAATTTTTTATTAAAATAATTTTGCATGCTTTATTTGCATTGATTTTACAAAACGAAACGTTGGAAAACGGACGAACAAAACTTAAAAAATTAAAAAAAAAAGGCAAAAAAACCACGAAAATCAAAAAAACGAAGCAACCTGACTGAAATACCAAGTTCGCACGCATGCGCAGTGATGAAAAACACAAAATGATACTTTGGTGCGGGTTGTTATGATAGAGTCGTCAAAATCCAAGATTGGGAATAATAAAGCAATTTATTTTTGAAGAAGTGGTTCAATTTTGAAGATAAATCAGGGTCCGGAACCACTTGGGAGAACAACCAAAAAAAGACCAGGGGAACCACTTTTTTCGAATTTTCAAATGAGAACCAGCACCAGAACCAGTTGAAAAAATTTATAGAACCATTCCCAATAAAGGGAACAACCAGGGAGAAGTAATTTTGAAACTAACCAGAACCACCAGAACCAGTTTTTATCTAGATTAAAAATTAAAATTAGATTCAATTTTAATTATTTCACAAAAATTTGAAAAAATTACAAAACTATTCGCAGATCTTAATTTGACTTCTAAATTGAAGTTTGATGTGTTATTTTGAAAGAAAAACAAAAAAAATGACTGGAACTGGGAGCACCAGAACCACTTGGAACCGGGGGAACCTGTACTAATTGGAACCACAACCAGGAGAACCATTAAATTTTCTTGACTCCTGGAACCAGAACCAGAACCCCTCCCCCCAAAAAAACTGACTATGGAACCACTTTGGAACCAGAACAGGAACCATTTCATCTCAAAGGTTAAAGAGCAGAGCCAGAAGCACCAGAAAAAAAATTTCAAATGGTTCCGGACCCTGAGATAAATAGATCAAATGAAAGGTCTGGAAATGTACTTTTCATTTTAAAAGTTTTCAAGTAAAAAAAAAATCATTTTCATCATGAAAAGTCTGTTTAAAAAAGTTGACATCTTTAAGCATATGGGAAGTACGTTCATTTAACGTGGTTTCATTTTACGTTGTGCACCAGCAGAATTTTTCTCTTATCACAAATTTCATCGTTCGCGCAATATCGTTCGAATTTGGTCTATTAAAACGCATGTACTAAAACGTTTGATATTCCCACAACTTCGAACCTTCCTAACTTTTGTTCTATTGTCTGGACGACTTTCAAACTAGTCCCATCTTATAGAGAATTTTACGTAGATCATTTTCCTTACCTCAAACACCAATGTCCTCACTCAAAATTTCGAGTTATTTTAATGTGAAGGGGGAAAAAAATGTAAAATTTGCAATGAAAACGTATTTTTATAGCTTTGAACTTTTATAACTTTTGTTGTATCGCCTGCAAAACTTTTTAACCAGTCCCATCTTGTAGAGAATTTCACGTAGATCATTTTCCTTACCTCAAACACCTATGTCCTCACTCAAATTTTTGAGTTATTTCAATGCAAATGAAAAAATAAGTAATATGATCATGTGTCTTGCAAAATATTGACGTCATACAGTGCGTTGATAAGATATCACTTCGTTTTTTGAGAGGGTCGCATTTTCGCGACTTTGAGAATTTTTTTCTCGACTCACAATAATCGTATCTTCACCGGAGTGGTGCCAAAATTTTTTTCTCGACTAGGACTATAACATATATTTTTTTGAAAAAATTGACGTGGTCCCTATTGAATTTCGAAGAGAAGGAAATGTGTTTTTCTGGGTAAAAGAAATGTAGCTACTAAAAAATTCTAGTAAAGAGTCATACCCGGCGTTGTTTTTTAGAAAAATTAAAAGTAAATTATTTAGAATAAATTGTCTTTCATGATCTTAGTTGGAAATGCTCACTTTTAATTGAAGCGTTCGTTTAAAAAGAAACATAGTCCAAAAGTAGAATTTTACATGAGAGTGAAGTAATACTCATGAAATGTTCCTACAGCTAAAAACTAGATTCGGCAGACTTCAGTTATTCTCAAAATATGGACTGAGGGAGGCCTACAGAGCAAATTTGACCGTTAAAAACTTCTTTCAGTTCTCAAAAATTGAAATAAAAAAATTTCTCACATGTTTCTAAATCAAAAGTCTTCGATGTTTTTCAGCATTTTGTTTAAAAACCACAAAAAAGTCGAAATATTTTTTCAAATTCAAAATAAATATCATCATCATATTCTTTAGGTATCTAGCTAAGTACCTAGTACCTACCAAAAATGAACATATTTCATACGCCGATTTTCAGTTGAACTTTACAAAGAAATATCAATTTATTGTGGAAAAATATGAAGAACACCCGAAGTTTTAAATAATTCCTACACCCTTATACATGTAAGTACATTATACAAGTGGATATACTTATGTGTAAAACAATTACTTGAATCAGTGAATCTTATTTTTCTCTGAACGTTGGCGAGACAATGAATAAATTATGATTTTGAAGAGAAATTTGCAAAAAAGTATGACGCCAATGACTACAGCCAATATAAATAAGAGTACATCTAACAACATATATTGATATAAAGGCATATCAGCGGCTACTGTTCTCAAATGAGGAGCTCCCTTATGCTTCAATACGTATTCTATCCAATACACAGCTTCATTCAACGGAGATATTGGTCTGTCTCTGAACACTTTGGATAACTTTTGCATATTTTTGAGATACCTAAGCATAAAAAATCATCATGATGTAAATATACGTATAGAGAGTAAACAGGTGAGTAAATTTTGGGGATGGGGAAAATAAATTATGTACTTGGAATTCGTTGCTACTTCATTAATCGCGTTATGCAGAGTTTTTTCATCCATTGTATAATAATTGATATGAATGCCAGCTCCTTTTTCAACTAACAGGTTGATATTCTGGAACTGGTCAGCAAAAAAAGGAATTCCAATGACAGGGGTTGCTGTGTGAATTGCTTCCAATGTTCCTAATAATCCACAATGACTGATGAATCCAATTACTTTTTTGTGTTCTGAAATTATTAGGCAAGTACCTATTAATAGTTTTCTTTAAAATAATATAGCGAATACATAGGGTTAGGTATCTATGTTAAGTAACAAAGCCTAACATGAGGATGTTTCGAGGCTACGTAAATTGTAAAGTTTCGTATGATTGTTCTGAAAAACCTTCTCCCACTGGAAAAATTCTCAAGGCTGTTGCAACATGAAATTATTGGAGGAGGTAAACAAATCCAATGAAATTTTGTACCTATCTATACAGTCGCGAATCCAGACGGTGGTTTGGTTTCGTTTCCCAAACAGAGTGCAAAACAACTAGGTGTGATCCTTTTACACATTTTCCGTAAGTCGAGGGTGAGTCCAATTTTTTCTTACTCAGTTTTTAAATCTTCAAAAAATTTAATTTGAGGAAAAATTTTGAAAAATGTTTGCTGAAAATTATTTTAGGTAAGTATATCGATACCGATTTTTCATCTTTACACTATTTTTCATGGTCGGTCTTCATAAAATATCAGTTTTTAACAGGGTTGTCATGTAGAATGTAAAATGTAGAATAAAATGTAGAATAAGATGTAGAATAAGTAAAGTAGAATAAGTTTTGGAAAAAATGTAGAATGTAGAATAAGTAGAATAAGTAGAATATGTAAAATAAGCCGGAAAAAACGTCAATTTCATTGAATTATGTTCAAATTTCTCGACTGTAATATTTAATTCATGAGTTTTTTACCGATCAGAGACCAATTAATACGTTTTCAATCCTTTTTTGAAAAATTGTATTTAATTTCAGGACAGAAAAAATTACGTGGAACATAGAAACACTTTGTTTTTTTCAACCAAAAATACGCGGGGTAGAAATATTTGTGATTTTTTTATTATCATTTTGGGATTTTTGGGCTTTATGGACGATTTTTCAGCCATCTTTGTCTTATTAGCCAATCAGAAGAGCCGTACACCTTATTTTACATATTACACTTATTCTACGTAAAAATTTAACTTATTCTACATTTTTACGTAAAATGTAGAATAAGATATTCTACATGTAAAATGACAACTCTGGTTTTTAAATTTTTCTTAAACATTGAGACTACGATACTTATTTAGTACATATAACAAGACATAAAATAACGTTTTCGAAACATTTTCCCTGAAATAATATGTATTGGTGTAACTATGTTAATCCATATGTCATCGGTGGGGTCTTCCTATTATTCCCAATTTTCAAGGAAAACATAAGCAGGTGACTTACTTAGGTAATAAATTTTTTCATTTTGGAAAAAGTAGCCTGAACGTGGGAGGAAGATGGAAAATGCCGCAGATGTGTTTCAAGGGTTAAAATATTAATACCTAGGTACTGATATTTTAGGAAAGATGTTTTCAATCTACTTTGTTTTTTATTTCTCATTAAATACGTATTTCAAAAAACTATCAAAGAAGTTATAGTGTTATTTTTAACGACCTACTACAAAATGACGCTCAATACTTGATATTTTTAGGTAAAAAAACTGCGGTAAAAAATATTAAAACAATTTTTTTTCAATTTTTGACGAAATTTTATACAGAATTTTTTGAGAATATTTGTTTTCAATTAATGAAGAAAATTTGTTCTCAATTTTTTATAGAATTGATTCTCAATTTTTTAAAAAAATTGATCCCCAATTCTTTATGAGAAATTTTCGATTTCAATTTTAGAAGAAAATTTGTTCCCAATCTTCCAAGAAAATTTGTTCTCGATCTTCCAAAAAATTTCGTTCCTAATTTTCCAAGAAAATTTGTTTTTAATTTTTCAAGAAAATTTGTTTTTAATTTTTTCAAGAAAATTTGTTCTTAATTTCTCAAGAAAATTGGTTTTCAATTTTGATAGAATTGATTCCCAATTTTTAATAGAATTGATTTCCAATTTTTTAATAGAATCGATTCCCAATTTTTCTAAGAAAATTAATTCCCAATTTTTTAAGAAAATTGATTCTTAATTTTTAAAGAAAATTTATCTCCATTTTTTTGAGAAAATTTATCCCAAAATTTTTTAAGAAAATTTATCCCTAATTTTTTTAGGAAATTTTATCCCCAATTTTTTAAGAAAATTTATCCTCAATTTTTTAAGAAAATGTATCCCTAATTTTTTAAGAAAATTTATTCCCAATTTTTTATGAAAATTTATCCTTAATTTTTTGTAGGGAAAATAACGTTTTTCCGGTGACTGAGGCGCGTGAATTGAAGCGAGCGTGAGAAATCGAAAGTACCGAGAATCGCCTGGGAAATTCTTCGGAGTTTTCCGGGCGAAAAAAATTTTATCGAAAATTTGTAGGTTAGGTGAGGTTAGGTTAGGTTAGGCTAACCGAGTCTGGCCTATCCTCACTACCGAACCGAAATTAAAGCTCACGATTTAAGCGACGAAAAATTATAGCGATTTGAGCCGAAATTTGCGAAAATTAAAAATCGAGTTTTCCGATGTCGCGGAAAATCTACGTGCGAGTTTTCCGGTCTACGGTACCGTACGTGGAAAATCGCTTGTCTTTACTTCACGTAGAATTGCGAAAAGACGAAAAACGAATTACGAAATTATTTCTATTTTTTTCGAAAAAATAGAGAGTTAGAAAAGATTTAACGCAAAGTTCACGAGAAAGAATCGAACTCAAATTTTCATTTTAAAATGTCATATTTATTAATCGAAATAAAATGACAAAAAAAACGCGTATCGACCGAGAATTTTCCGGTGAAAAATCCGGCCGTAGAAAATATAACCTTATAACCTCAACGAATGAGTATAGAAACGATACAGAGGAGTTCAACGATCGAACTTAAACCGAAAAAAAATTAAAAAACGAAAATTTTGGCCGTAGCCACAGATTTGTACGATTTAACAGCCGCGTATATTTTAAATTAATAAAAAAAATACGAACACGCGAGAAACGATAATATTTACAACATTTTTCAAGAAAATTTGTTCTTAATTTCTCAAGAAAATTTGTTCTTTGTTTTTCAAGAAAATTTGTTCTTAATTTTTAATCATAGATATCAATACAAAATTCGATGCAATTTAATTATTAAGATATTCGATGTAAAAGACTAAAAATTTAGTCTGAAGTGTATAGGAATACCTATGTTATGAGCGGTAATTTTTTCCATAATGATTTAAAGTACCTACCCATTCAAGAAGGCCCTAATTTGGTAGGTACCTGAGAAAAAAACTCACCTAGTATATCTCGTTGAGGAAACCATTTACCCAATTTGACGTTTGGTGGCATTTCAGTGATGTTTAACTCATTAACTCGCCACAGCACTCTTTGTGATATTACAGAAAATACTCTTCTGATAATCTCCAGTTTTTCTTGTGATATACTGCTAGCTTTAACAGTACTTCCAAATGAAAAAAATATAACACCTTGGTCCGATTCTTCAATAAAATCTTTTACATCCTGCAAAAAAAATAGGTACTGGTTACATTACTTTTTCTAGTTGTGCCCCTATGTCAAACTATCTGCTACGAAATTCATCACCTTAGGCAATTCTTTTGGTTTTTTGATATGTATCCCAGCAATATTGATAGCATTAGGCGGCATTGGTCTTGAAATAAAACTAAAATGATTGTTGTACAAAGCCAAGGAAGTTCTTTTGTTCAATTCTTCACTCGACGGTGGTTCTACATTGAACACGTCGCGAGCATATCCTTCCAAATCTTTGTTAATATCGTAAGAATTCAGGTACAAATGGGCCAAAGTATAGTAGTAGGCATTCATGAGGCGTTGCAAGAAATTCATGTTGGAAGTAAATTCGCTCCAAGGAATTGGCACAAAGGAAGGGTTATAGAAATTACCAACAAAATGATCTGTTTTTGGTGGTATACTAACAGGTGAAACGAGTATCACAGGGACGTTCAATTTATGGGCTAGCAAATGATAATATTCCGTTGCGCATACCTCGGTGATAATTAAGTCGATGGAATTTTCATTTGAATTAATCAATTGTTTTATGTATTCTAAGCGAATAACTTTTTTAAATGCTGGTAAATCTACTTGAGGGCCGTCCCTTATCAGTTGTTGAATCCCCACAAAATGAACCGCATCTTCAATATTAATACTGTCCTTCCAATCTAAATCCTCACCGTCATTGTCAAACAAAATTTCTTTGTAATTGGGCATACTATTGTTAGATTTAAAATGAGTGATGACTGTGATCTCGTGTCCTCTGGCTGCTAAGCCTTTAATAATTGCCTGATGTATAGATTCATGACTTCTACTCTGGAGTGGAAAAATTCCTAATATTTTAGCTGATTCTATAGGTACAGGTAGTACGTGTACGAAAATTGAATTTATGCCCAACATGGTCAAAATTAGATTCATTTTTGCTTTTCAAAAACTATATTTTACCCCAAGAATGTATCTATATGGTTCAAAAGTTGAGACTTATCGTATCGTTTAACCTCAATTTTTTTAAATCCTACAAATTTTAAGTTGGTAATTAGGACAAAATTCATGCGGGGTATGGATGCCTACTTACTTTAGAAAAATTGCTCGTTTCTTAGATACCTATTTATCTGTATCATGCCAGTCATTAGAAAAGTGCACAAACCTTGTTATTTAAAAAGCACCATAGGTATTACTTTGAAATGTTTCAAAATATCAAATTTCGAATAGAACTGTACACATCGTGAGATATCTTTTCAGTATTTTACTATAACTACGTACACGCAACTAAACGAAGCGAGAAATAGTATTTCAATCGAAATAGGTACCTAAGCATTTATTCAATTCAATGGAAAAAATTTCTCACGATTATACCTATTTGTACAAAAATTTAATGAGGAAAGTATTGTGTAGCTGGCTTAAATTTTTCCCTGGTAATTAGGTGGACACTTATCTAAATAGTTCTTTTGAAGAAAGAAAAAAAAAAACATTATTTGTCAGTATATTTTATGAACAATACGACCATAAAAAATGTGAAGTTTTCCCAGGGCCTGTTTACTTTTTATCAAATAACATTGAAAAAATCAGCGATTTTTCCCTGAAATTGTCAATAGAAATGTCAAATTACAGCAAATCAACAATTTTTTTCTTGCGTAGGTAATGGATTCTTCTCGGTGATTCTGACCTAGAGTACCGCGGGGCAAGACGACGCACTAAAAGTTTAAAAATCTGTCAAAAATCGAATTTTCAACTTTTCGGGGAGGTTTTTGTTTTAAGCACTACTTTGATCCTTTGTCTTCATTAATTCAACAAGAAAAAAAATATTTGATCATAAAAAGGTAATTAAAAATCAATTTTCCCAAAGAGACATTGATTAGTACTCTTGCCCCATAGGAGGGGGCAAGAGTACTGCCGTTTAACTTAATGTTAAATTTGATACCTAAAGTGTGAGGCAAGAGTACTACCATAACATTTTATGTTACTGATCAGTGATCATCTAATTTTATTTCGTTTTTAAGTTTTTATGCCAAAAAATTGATCAAAACTTTACTTTGGCAAAGAAAATATACTATAACAAGAAGTTTGTTTACAGTTTAAAAGGTGTAGTACACTTACCCCCACCCCGGTTTTTTTCTAAAAATTGGTTTTTCTCAAATAATTTAATACATAGAAAAGATTTCTTATATATATTCCGATAGCTTACCTCACCATCTTCCTCAAAATGCTATATACTCCTCAGATTCACAATTTTTTACCATCCCAACATCAAAAAAACTGTAGAGCAAAAATTACAATTTTTTGGCTGAAAAATTTTTAATAGCTCACAGATTAAAAACTACTGGACCAATTCGGATGATTTTTTCAAGGTTTTGTCAGTGCAAGGTAGGTATACTTCAAAAAAATAAAAACTCCACCAACCCTACATTATCGAAATCCGAGATATCAAAGATCGGACTCTTGCCCCCTTGCGTCGTCTTGCCCCGCGGTACCTCTACTTTTTAGTGAGGTCGAATATAATTGATGGCCGTTTTTCCAAACTAAGCTTTCGTTATTTTTCGAGCTTTTGATTTTTCGACGGATTTGGGTACCTGAAGTGGCCCGGCACCAGATAGCGTTAGTAGCATTCAGAAAACCATCTTACTTATTGTGTTCGGTGCCATAAACTGTTTGTCATGATGAAAATAATTCGTTTTTTCAAACCGAGCTATCGTTTATAATTTTGCATGATATGACATGATTTTTTAGAATTTTGACTTTTTAACTTAAAAAATTTCAACAATTTGTTTCGTTGTTTTAATCATGAAATATCACGCGTTAAAAATTCTGCTATTGACCTTAAAAAAATTGCATTAAAGTTGTTTTTTTGAATAAAATAAGCAAATTTCAAACGGTAAAATATTTTTAATTGTTGTAATGTGTTTTCATAATGTAGGTACACTACACGTCAGGAAGAAATTTTTTTCGATATATTATGTGGAGCTGAAAGGGCAAAATGTAAAAATCGTTTTTCCATTTTTTTTTTGTTCAATTCTTACAGCGACTAAGATGCAACCTACGACTAAATCCATACGGATTGTGATTCAGGCTTGAAAGTACAAATACACTCCGAAGTCCGAACGACTGAATCGTTCTTTTTTTCAACTAGAGTTTTTTTCCCCAAAATCCTTTTGTTTTACACTAATTTTCAAACTCTGAATAATTTTATTTTTCTCAAAATTTTTCAAGCTTCAATTTTTTTTTCAACGTAAATTTTTCAAGTCTAAAATTTTTTCAATGTTGTAAATTTTTCAAATCTGAAATTTTTTCCTCATAATTAAAAAAAAATTTTCAACGTAAATTTTTCCAGTCTAAAATTTTTTCAACGTAAATTTTCCAAATCTAAAATTTTTCAAACTGCAGAGAGCAAAATTTTACTAAACCGGATGACCTATTCTTTTTGCATTTTTATGAGGTTCAAACTTGTATAACATGAGTTTGGACACTACATTGTTTTTTAAAAAGTAAGTCATACATTTTGGACTTGAAAAATTTAGAATGAAAAAATTTTAGACTTGAAAAATTTACGTTGAAAAAAATTTGAAGTTTGAAAAATTTTGAGAATCCGATTACCTAGTTTTTTTCTAGAAGGCTTAGTTTTTGAGGGATATTTTCAATAAAAAAAAAAGAAGTTGAACTTCGAACTTTCAACTAAAATACCTCGAAAACTACCTAAACCTCATAATAAAAAATGACTCGGACTTTACAGAAAGGAGGTTTTACGCTCTACAATTTATGTTCTATTCATTTTTTTCGTTGAATCCTTCCTTTGCTCAGAAAATCAACTACAAGGGACAAAAGTTATCAAAAAGTGTAAAAAAATGTTCAACAGAAAATTCAAATTCTGGAAAATTCTTGGGCGATGGAATTTTTTCACTACTTTTTTCGCGATCCGCGTGAAAAATACTTTGAAAAACGCCCATTAAACTTCAAACAGCATACATTGCCTAACGACGTTTTGGAAAACTGCTTCTCAATTATAATTTTCAGTCTCACTTGCACCGTAATTTTTTTTTATACATACCTACCTACCTACTTAATTTTGTGAATAATATCAGTTTTCTCTAATCTGCCTTTCAATCGTGGTAACCAAAAATTGGATAAAAAGTTCATTACTTACCTATTCATCGAGGATTGTAAACTACAAGGTGTGGCTATGTTGTTCTTTTCTAAACTTTCAGAAAAATTTGAGCTCAAATCGCTTGACCAAATTGGACAAAATTTTCCCTATAAAAATTCTTCCTTTATCTTCTTTGAAAATTTCATCAAAATTGATCGAGCGGTTTTTGCATTCTTGAGAAATTAAATTTCGAAGTAGAACAGAAGGAAATGTGTTTTTCTGGGTAAAATAAAATGTAGCTACAGTAGAATTCGCTTATTAAGATCACCTTTAATTAGATCATTCGGCTAATCAGATCAAAATGCTTCGGTCCCGATTTTTTGTTCTATTTACACACAAATTACGCCGCTTATACAGATCAACCTGCCGGATATTCAGATCACAATTTCAGCAAGTCTTCCATTGAATAATGTAATTTAGCACGGTATAATTGATAAATCTCGTCTCGTATCTTTTTCCATTGCAGATAAAACTGTGTACATCCAGAGACAAAGCTAAGGGAAAATTGAATGTAAGCTAAGAGTTGATAAATCTATGCAACCGTAATCCAAACAAAAAAATTGAGGGGCAAAGGGCGGGTAACAATTTCTCATTTAATTAAGAACACCTTTTTCCATAAAAAAATACGTGAAATTTCCAAAATTTGAACTTGAATAGAAAGAACACAATTCAAGTATCACCTTGAAACAAATAAAATCCAAATTGCTCTATTCCTAGGTTTATCCAATTTTAAAGCGAATTTTTTTTTCCGAACCCCTAATAAAATTTGATTTTTTTTGTAAATGCTGCTTTTTAATAGGGACATGGCATATTATGGCGACGGCTCTGTTTACATGCTGTTATCGGTCTGGAGGTAAAATTCTCCTATTTTGATTGGCCAACTCAAATCACAGTTCGTGACAGTTCTGATCATCGCCAATCAGAATGGAGAATTTTACCTCCAGAATGGTAACAAAAAAATAGAGAGAGCCGCCGCCATGTTTTGCCATGTCCCTATTCGTAAAATTACAAATTAGAAAGGCTTGATTAATTTTTTTCAACTTTAACCCTTTGTAACTCTTTCAATTTTCAATTTTATTAAAAAATGAATATAACTTATTTTGTAGATTATGAAATTGTGAATAAAAAAAGTTATTTTTATATTTTGATTAAATTCAAAATTGAAGGAATTACAAAGCTCCAAACATTAAAAAGAATTACCTGAATTCAAAATTAAAACACGAGTGAAGCTGGCTTACAACCATCCGCTACAAACGCTACCTTCCCCTTACCCTTCTGCACCACGCAGCTCTATCGGCGCATGTGCAACGTAGTCAAACCAACTACAATTGAAGCTTAAACTCCAGAGCTTCATCGCCACACGAAATACGAATAGACAGCGTTATTATAAATGTTTTTTTTTTACTTTTTCGCGAATTGTTTTGAATTAAGAATTTGACATAATTATTTGTATGTATATGACAAAAATAACTTTTTCTTTCCTTTTTTCAAATTTTTCATGTAAGCTGAGCTTACAAGCTTACACGTTAGCTTCGCCACTGTGTATATCGATGTATTTCCTCATTTTTGAGTTTTTTCAAATATCACCTCAGGAGACAGAAAAAGTGTTGTTTCTTGAAGAAACGACAAGAAACGACAATTTTTGGAAAACTTGTGAAAATATCATTTTTGAGTCTTTTCGAAAATCACCTTAGGAGATCAAAAAAGTGTAGTTTCCTGAAAAGTAAACAAAAATTTTTTTCGTTTAATTAAATTAGCTGGTTTATCAGATCAATTTTGACTCAAACAGTTGTGATCTTAATAAGCAAATTCTTTTCCACTTGAACTTTACAAAGAAATATCAATTTATTGTGGAAAAATATTCTTTTAATGAAAATTATTTGGAGAACACCCGAAGTTTTAAATAATTCCTACACCCTTATACATATGTAAGTACATTATACAAGTGGATATATACTTATGTGTAAAACAATTACTTGAATCAGTGAATCTTATTTTTCTCTGAACGTTTGCAAGACAGTGAATTAACCCTACGACTCCACACATAAAAAAATGGCATTTGCCAATTAATTTTCTATCGCTGGACCAAAGTTTGATACGGCGTTATAACGTCTAGGGGGTGTACATAAATGTTCAACCTTTCATTTCCCTTGATGGGGAAATTGCCTACTTTTTTATTTGAAGGGGCAGAATTTTTAGGAAAAAATATGTATTTTTCGTGTTTATTGATAATTTTTTTTCACTGAATGAAAAGTGGAAGGGATGAAATCGCCACCCGACAGATACTTGTGTATCTATGCCCTATTAGTTCGTGCACAACACTTTGCCTATCGTTTGGATTTAAGGGGCAAGAAAAATGAAAATTCGTATCGATCAAGATTTTTTCCAGAAACGTTTGCCCCTTCAAATGAAAAAGTAGGCAATTTGCTGCATAGTGGAAACGAACGGTGGGCCGAGTGCGCATAAGTACTAGTAGGCGTTACCACCCGATCACTCGTTCCTGCCAACGTAACGCACGAAAAAAACCGGTGTGTGACATTTGTCACATGTGTGGAGTCGGCGGGTTAATTATGATTTTGAAGAGAAATTTGCAAAAAAATATAACACCAATGACTACAGCTAGTATAAATAAGAGTACATCTAACAACATATATTGATATAAAGGCATATCAGCGGCTACTGTTCTCAAATGAGGAGCTCCCTTATGCTTCAATATGTATTCTATCCAATACACAGCTTCATTCAACGGCGATATTGGTCTGTCTCTGAACGCTTTGGATAATTTTTGCATATTTTTGCGATACCTAAGCATAAAAAATCATCATGATGTAAATATATGTATAGAGAGTAAACAGGTGAGTAAATTTTGGGGATGGAGAAAATAAATTATATACTTGGAGTTTGTTGTTACTTCATTAATCGCATCAAACAGAGTTCTTTCATCCATTGTGTGATAATTAATATAAATGCCAGCTCCTTTTTCAACTAACAAGTTGATATTCTGAAACTGGTCAGCAAAAAAAGGCATTCCAATGACAGGGGTTGCTGTGTGAATCGCTTCTAATGTTCCCAATAATCCACAATGACTGATGAATCCAATTATGTTTTTATGCTCTGAAATTATTATCAATAGTTTTCTTAAAAATAGGATAGCAAATGCGAATACATATATGCTTGATGAGATGGATAACAAAGCCTAATATGAATATGAGGATGTTTTGAGACTACATAAATTATAAAATTTCGTATGATTGTCCTACAAAATCCTTTTTCCACAAGAAAAATTTTCAGGACTGTTGCAACATGAAATTATTGTTGATGGAAGAAAAAATAATGGAATGAAATTTTGTATGTATCTACAACAGTCGTGAATCCAGACGATGATTTCAGAACAGAAGTAGTTTGATTTTGAATTTTTTTCAATTTTCTTGAAAAGAGGGCGAAACACATCTTCAAAAAAAAAAAAATTAAATTTGAGCAGAGGCGTGACGAAGCAATATTTCTGGGGGGTGAAGCTCAAATTTTCCCAACTATTTTCCGAGAAATTTCCAACTATTTTTCCTACTTCCCAAAAAAAATTCCCAACTAGGTAATTTTTATCGTGGCTGCCCAGGTGTTGTGAAAAAAAAAACAAATAAACACACTTGACAAAATTTCAAATTTCAACTTGAATGCAGCCTTGAGAGGCAGTGATATGGACAGAGACGAAACTTAGGCAAAAGTCTGAAGGGGTGAAAATAAAAGATTTGCTAGTTACATTTTCAAAAAAAGGGAACTTTTCATAAATTGCACGCAAGCCATTGCAATTTTTACCTTGTTTCAGTAAATAAAAAAATCTAGGTTAGACTAGGTAACATATGTATTGATAATTATTTTGTTAAGATTTATACAGATTTAATAATGTGTTGAGCCGGAGCGAAGCGAGGGCAAAATTTTTTAGCGAAAATAGACTTTCAAAAATTGAAAATTCAACACACTTCTCTCATTGAGATTTTCCAAAATGTGACCAATACTTTCGAATTCTTCTCTATTCCTGCTTTCTATTTTCAACATCGTGGTCACTGACATCACAACAAATAGAAAAACAATTTGCAAGATATGGAACGTAATATTTAACCCGAGCGAAGCGAGGGCAATTATTTTTTTTGAAAAATGTATGATAAAATAAGCAAAAGAACCACTATTCTGAATTCCTTCTTAAAGATTTTTGAAAAGCGTGTCTTGAAAATAAACAAAGGGGTTCAATAGTGATAATTTGGCGAAAAAGGGTGGCTTTAGTGACTAAGCGTGAAAATAGGGGACAGCCATTTAAAAGCTGATTTCTGTCTGAGGCCTGTAAAACCAATAATAAATGAGAAGTAAATTTTTTTCCCCCTTCAAAAAGTATTCAATATTGTCTGAGATAGAAGATGAGAGTGTTCATATCATTGTAAGTAGCGAGGGCGAAAATTTTTGAAGAAAAAGTATATACAAAAGCTGAAATTTTTTCATTTTTCAAATTAATAGGTGAAGTCCTCAACTCATACGTCTTAAGTAATTACATTGGTTTGCTTAGGTGTTGGTATATGCCCGAGCGAAGCGAGGGCTAAAATTTGAAAAGTTAGTGATTTTTAAAACAAAAATAATTATTTTTTCAATAGATTATTCTTTGAAAAATTTCTATTACTTCCATATAAAAAATTTGTGATTTTAAATGTTTTTTTTAACGAAATTTTAGCTATTTTACACAATTTGCAATCAACTTTTTCGATATTCTCAAGTTTTTTCAACGTTCCCAAGTACAACTTTTCAAAAACTTGGGAATTTTAACTATTTTGAATCTAAACTTGAGAGAATTGGAATAAGTTGGAAAAAAGTTGGGAATCCCAACTTCACACAATTTTCCAAGTCCAAATTAGGGATTGTGATATTCTCAATTTTTTCAGCTTTCCCAAATCCAAACTTCAAAAAAGTTGGGAAAATTTGGAAAAAAGTTGAAAATCTCAATTGTACTCAGTTTTTCTAAAATTTGATTTGGGATTGTGATTTTCTTAAATTTTTTCGACTTTCCAAAATTCAAACTGCGGAAAAGTTGGGACAAGTCCCAACTTTTCCCAATTTTCCCACTTTTCCCAATTTTCCCACTTTTTCCTAATTTTTCCACCTTTTCTCAACTTTGGAATCGTCTGGGGGGTTACGCACCCCCCCCACACCCCCGTTAGTCACGCCTCTGATGAGCGTAATTTTTTGCAGAATAATCTAAAGTTCCTATCCATAAAAGATGAATACCTAACTTATCTTTCTTAACAATTTGGAATTACCCAATCTTCAGTTTTGCGAAGCTACACATTACATCCGCTACTGTGAGTTAAATCATGCCCTAATTTGGTAAATGAAAATGAAGAGTCGTTTTCCAAAACGCATTAACGAGAAAAAAGTGTTTTCGAGATAAACGAAAAAAACTTTTCCATTCAACAAATCATGCGCATTCGGTTTGAAACCTTTTTAACATAGTAGTTGGGACGACCCTCGATACACTAGGTGACATTGCGAAGTTTCAGACATTGTTACCTATCCACAATGGACTGAGAAAAAACAGCACTAATGCGTTTTGGAAAACAGATTGGGATTCTGATGCGTTTTGGAAAACAAATTCGGACTTAAGGCTGTACTTTAGTAGGTAAATGAGTGTAAAATGAATAGGTAAAAATGACGAGTTTTTGCGAACGTATTTTACGGAACTGAATGAATGGATTCATTTCATTTTTGAATTAAGTTGTTCAGAAAGGTTAAAGCTATTCTGCTTTGATGCTATTTTTCGAATAATCAATTACCTGAATTTACTATATTATTCTCAAGTTGGCAAATTTACGTCACTTTCACTCAAATATCATGCAGTTGGAAAGTAGTTTGTGAAAAGAAAGGGCTTCAATGCAGAATTCACAATGATCTTATAAAGCTATGTATAAAATTTGAAACAGATTTATTCATTATTACCAGAGAAATCTGTATTTTAAAAATGTACAATTACGTACTGATATTGATAGTGGCGTATGAGAAATTTTGTTTTGTTTACATTTTTTAGTTGAACCATTTCCAATATAGGGGGCGTGTCAATAATTTTCATGAAAATTGGATTTAAGGATGGAAAGAATCATTCTTTCAGTCTTTATCAGTAGTCAGTGTTGCCGTTTACCGGAGAATTCTCCGTTTTTCGGAGAATTTCGATATCAGCGGAGAATTATCGGAGAATAAAATTTTCGGAGAATTTTTGAGAATTTTCGGAGAATTTTGGAAAATTTGCGGAGAATTTGAGAATTTTTGGAGAATTGAGCTTTTTTCTCTTTTTCGTTTCAAAAAAGGGTCATTTTTCAAGTTTTTATGGGTATTTATACTAAAAATTTCGCCCTCGCTTCGCTCGGGCTGTGGAATGTATCATCTTTTCAGAGTTAACGCTCATTTCCGACCCTAAAATCACCAAAAATTTCAACCCCTTCCCAAAAAAATTTTCGAAATGACGACTATTTCTTTTTTCTCCCACGTTTTTTATCTATCGGAGAATTTTGAAATTTTCGGAGAATTTTTCGGAGAATCTTACCATTTCAAAACGGTAACACTGTCAGTAGTTTTCACTGTCTTCATCGATATGAATTGCAATAAATTTTTAAATGTAGACGCAAAATGTTTTTACAGTCGAAATTCGGAAATTATATTGATTTATGAATAACTAATTTTGATAATGAAATGAAATAAACAGTGCTATAATAATATATCGCCTAATATGCTGTATACATATGAGCTACAAACTAATTATGGAAAATGTCGTAAAGTGAGAACTTAGAAATGGTGTAATTTGATAGAATTTATCTGTACTTAGTTCTCTTGAAAAATGTAAGAAATTTAGTAAAACGTCTCGGTGCTGTTGCAATTAGATATTTTTTCATAAATTTGGGTATACACTCTTTCACATTTTTTAGTCATTTGAAGTTTTCGAACGTGAAAAACGGAGAATGACCAACCTGAAAAATTATTAAAAAATTCGATTTGTTATGCAGAATTTTCCTAGTGTAAGTACATATTTCGTTTTTGTTGTTTTTTTGAAATACGTGTTGATATTTTAGCAGATATTTCAAATAGGGAAAATAAAAAATTAATAAAAATGAGGAGCTTGGTATCAAAGTTAGACAAACGCCATTTAGTCCAGGCAAATAAGAGAAAAAATTTACCAAACCCCCCAAAAATTAAAGCCTGAATTTTTTTTCGCATTTTGCGTTCGTAATGCTCCACTACACAACATACTAAAATGGACACCCCACAACCCTCCGCTACCCTCAGGGATGGGGTAAACGTCCGCTGAAAACCGGTTTTTCGTGAATATCTCCACAAATAAGCCTCAAAATTGAAAAATAGTTATGAACAATCTTGTTCTACGCGTAATTTCCTATCGGAAGGGGTTTTTTCTTTTTCAAAAACACTCACTTCCTTGACCAAAAATTAAGGGTAAAAAACACCTATTTTTCAACAATTTACAGCATTTTTGGAAAAAATTTAAACTTTTGGGAATATCTCCTCAAAAAAGCCTCAAATTGGAAAAATGGTTATGAATAATCATGTTCTACGTGTAATTTCCTATCAGACAGGTTCGTTTTTTTTTCGAAAACACCTGCTTCTTTGCCCAAAAATTAAGGGTGATAAACTCCTATTTTTCCAATATTTACGGTATTTCTGGAAATTATGGAAATACGAAGCTGAAAATATCGTTTTTGAATCCTTACGATGCAAAGAAATGTTTCGTATCGCCAATAATCAGCAATAACATCGCGTTTATAGTACTTTTTCTTTCCACAACCTCGATTTTTTAAATCCTGTATTCAATAACCTCCCTTATAATTAACAGTAGGGGTTAAAATTTTTGACTTTTTTTGGAATACCCTACCAGCATGTATAAAAAAATACTCATTTTGGGTACTTTTAGCTTTGTATTTCCATCATTTCCAAAAAATACTGTAATTGGAAAAATATACATTTTTCACCCTTAATTTTTGGGTAAAGAAGCGAGTGTTTTCGAAAACAAACGAACCTGTCTGATAAGAAATTACACGTAGAACATGATTGTTCATAACCATTTTTCCATTTTGAGGCTTTTTTGAAAAGATATTCCCAAAAGTTTAAATTTTTTCCAAAAATGCTGTAAATTGTTGAAAAATAGGTGTTTTTTACCCTCAATTTTTGGTCAAGGAAGTGAGTGTTTTTGAAAAAGAAAAAAACCCTTCCGATAGGAAATTACGCGTAGAACAAGATTGTTCATAACTACTTTTCAATTTTGAGGCCTATTTGAGGAGATATTCACGAAAAACCGGTTTTCAGCGTACGTTTACCCCTCCCCTGTGGGTAGCGGAGGGTTGTGGGGGTGTCCATTTTAGTATGTTGTGTAGTGGACCATTACGAACGTAAAACGCGAAAAAAAATCAGGCTTTAATTTTTGGGGGTCAACTCCTAAAATGCCTGGACTAATTTGGCAAATTGAGTAAACAACTGCATTTTCCGTCGCCTCTTCATGAAAAAAGTAGGAGGGGAGGATACATATTTATTTTTCATAGTTTTGTTAGTTAGTATTACCACTAAAATTCGCCAAATACCTCAATTTTTTTCCTCCTTGGGAATTTTTGTAATGAAAAACATAGATTTTTTGTGGCGTTTGTCTCTTTTTGATACCAAGCTCCTCAAATGAAGAAAGTATTAACGTTGGATTGTGTTTATCAGGCCAAAATATCCCTATAAACACCTGTTTCGCGATCGTTTTACTAGAAGTCTTGAAATTCACTTTTTTTGTCATGAAAAATCAGTAAAAAAGTGAATTTTGAGTCCTGATGTAGAACAATCAGAAAATGGGCGTTTATTGGGGATCGTACTTCAGTAGGTATAAAAAGCTGAAGGTTTGAAAAATCTTAATTTGAAATATTTGCTAAAATAACATTTTAGGGTGCAATTTTGCGAAATTTTTGCCGGTAGCTTAAGGAAATCTCCAAAAGTGAATATGTGAAGTGAATTTACGTTGAAAAGAAAAAAAAAAACGTTTTTGGGGATATTTTTAGAAAGTACCCCGACCTTTGCTAGCAAAAGCCAAAACTTAGTGAAGGAGTGCATCAAAATGGATGAAAAAATTATCATAGAAACACCTCTACGAAACGTAATTTTGGGCCAAAGGGAGGAACGTGAAAATATTCTCGGAATTTTTTTTAAATAAAGGGACATCGCGTCGTTGGGGGGGAGGGGATCGCAAATCAGAGCGGGACCAAATTCATCTTGGATAACACTAGAAAATTATGTGTTGGAAAAAACGTTCAAAATTTAATTTCAACGTACTATTCAACTTTCTGTAAATTTTAGCAAAGTAAAAGTTCCCATTAAACGATTTTTATCATAGATAGGTATTTGTATCTCGAGCAGAAGAAATGTATTCCCATCACCTTGAGTCGTTCACTTCTCCATCAGATTTTGTATAGGTTTAGGTACTTATTACGAATTAAATTTTTCAAAATTATGTCTAAAACAGTAGAACATGCCAAAGTTTGACTTTTTGAGGGGTGGAGTGCAGGGTGTCTAACTCCCCCCCCCCCAAGAAAAATCAACGTGATTAAATTTATTAACAAATCTTCACTAAATTAGAAATTTTTTTAAAAAGTTGGAAAATTTTATGAAAATTAGTTGGAATTTTTGGGAAAAAATCAAAAAAATAGTCGAGAATTTTCCGGAAAACTGGGAAAATTTGAGGTACCCCCAGAATACATTGCTTCGTCTCGCCTCTAGCTTCATTTGTAATGTACTTTCGCCTGCTGATTGGGATACCTTTCTTGTTAGCTAAAACTCAACGTACTGTACTAATTTCTAGGAGAGAAGCTATGGATATTCGAAGTAAGATCAAAATTCTCAATAGAAATGTTGAAAAAAGTAACGTTTTACCCCAGAACAAGGAGTAGGAAAGGGGTGGGGGTCAAAATTTTCACTACAAGATATTTTTAGGACCCTTCCTGTGCTCATAAAATCAACTTTATGGATTGCTACCATAATAAGAAATGTTGAAATTTTAGGGTTCATTACAAAAAAATTATTTTCTGGGAAAATCGAGCCCGCGGCAAAAAATTTAATAGAACATAAATTGTAGAGCGTGAAATTTGCTATTAGTAAATTCCAGTTAGTTATCCTTCAAAAAGCTTAATTTTGGAGATATTTTCAAAAAAAATATGAAAGTTAAACTTTGAACTTTTGGCTGAAATATCTCGAAAGCTTACCTTTCAAGAAAAAAATTATTGGACTGTACGAAAAAGAAATTTTACGCTCTACAATTTAAGTTCCATTCATTTTTTTCGTAGAACCCTTCCTTTACTCAGAAAATTGACTTCAAGTGTCAACATAAAAAAATTAATCAAAATGCACGCGTTCGATCGAAAAAAAAATGATGATGAAAAAGTCTTGTTACGCTATCCCTCAGAAATTCGTAAACTCAATCGAAAATAAAATATTAAACCCGATAGAATGGAATGTCAACTTGACAACTACGCCTGGTATATTACAGAATGAAGTGTCCCTGTGGTAGTGAGGTGATCAACACAGCATTGCGCACGCATAATTTTTGACCATCAGCTGTAATTTCAAATTTGGAAAAAAAATTTTGTATTTTTCGTTCCTTTGAACGAATCAGTTTTCTTGTTATCATTAGAACAAAAACTTTTGTTTTAAGAAAGAAAATTTGCAACCAAAAATTTCTGAATAAAAATCAACAATTACCTATTTTCTGCGATTTTTGGAAGCTAAAGTACAGCCTTAATGCGTTTTGGAAAACTCATTATTGAGATGAAAATGCATCATTACCCAAAAAAACAGAAAATAAGATTTTATAACTTCGTAACTAATCATTTATTATTAAAATCACAATCTTTGATGGGATCCCTTCACCCCCGGGGGGGAGGGGATACAGGGGTCCACAATTTTGCCCACAATTGAAAAAAAATGATGAAACGTATCGATTTCTACTGATTCGAAGGCGCTGAGTTCGAATATGTAATCGGTTTTTTCAACCAACCCCTCTAAATCCTCTTATTGGCCCCCTTGATGAGGTCAAAATTCAAAAAAATGAAAAATAACGTGTGACCTGTCGTTCATGAGGTTTTTGAGGTCGCTGAGTTCGAGTATTTGCTTATTTTTTGAATTTGACCCTTCGGTGCCCTTCTAGCTCCCCAATTTTGGGAACGGGGGCTGAGAAATGAAAATCAGTAAAAATCAATGCCACACGCAATTTTCATTTTTCAGCCCCCTTTTTCCCAAAATTGGGGAGCTAGAAAGGCATCGAAGGGTCAAATTCAAAAAATAAGCAAATATTCGAACTTAGCACCCTCAAAAACCTCATAAACGACACGTCATATGACATTTTTTGAAGATATAAAGCTGCGCCGTGTCGATAATGCGTTTTGGAAAACAGATGTTGAATTTAGGGTTTCGCTTTATGCTGGATAACACAAAGTTCAAGTAGGTATTCAGGTAGGTAAGTGCTACATGTTGTGTAGTATGTTCTCCTGAACAATTTGGCTCAAAAAAACGATTTTCGAAAAAATGGTCGATAATGCGTTTTGGAAAACGACTCCTCAAATATTTTTAAATAAATGAAAAACTCACCTAGTATGTCTATTTGGGGGAACCATTTAGCCAATTTAACATTTGGTGACATTTCAGTGATGTTTAACTGATCAACTCGCCACAGCACTCTTTGTGGTATTACAGAAAATACTCTCCTGATAACCTCCAGTTTTTTTGGTGATATACTGCTAGCTTTAACACTACTTCCAAAAGAAAAAAATATAACACCGTGGTCCGATTCTTCAATAAAATCTTTTACATCCTGCAAAAAAATTAGGTACCTACTGGTTACATTACTGTTTCTTGTTGTACCACTATATGTCAAACTATCTGCTACGAAATTTATCACCTTAGGTAATTCTTTTGGTTCTTTGATATGTATTCCAGCAATATTGATAGCATTGGGAGGCATTGGTCTTGAAATAAAACTAAAATGATTGTTGTACAAACCCAAGGCAGTTCTCTTGTTCAATTCTTCATTCGATGGCAGTTCTACATTAAACACGTCGCGAGCATATCTCTCCAAATCTTTGTTAATATCGTAATAATTCATGTACCAATGTATCACAGTATAGTAGTAGGTATTCATGAGCCGTTGTAAGAAATTCATGTTGGTAGTAAATTCGCTCCAGGAATTTGATACAAACGCAGGGTTATAGGAATTACCAACAAAATGATCTGTTTTTGATGGTATACTAAAAGGTGAAACGAGTATCAAAGGGACGTTCAATTTATGCGCTAGCAAATGAAAATATTGCATTCCATAAACCTCGGTGATTATTAAGTCGATGGGATTTTCATTTGAATTAATCAATTGTTTTATGTATTCTAAGCGAATAATTTTTTTAAATGCTGGTAAATCTACTGTAGCTCCGTTCCTTAACACTTGTTGAACTCCCACAATATGGGCTGCATCTTCAATATTAATACTGTCCCTGAGATCAAAACTCCTATCCTCATTATTGTCAAACAAAATTTCTTTGTAATTGGGTATACTATTGTTGGATTTAAAATGAGTGATGACTGTGATCTCGTGACCTTTGGCAGCTAAGCCATCAATAATTGCTTGATGGATAGACTCATGACTTCTACTCTGAACTGGAAAAATTCCCAATATTTTAGCCGATTCTATAGGTAGAACGTGTAAGAAAATTGAATTTATGCTTAACATGGTCAAAATTAGATTCATTTTTACTTTTTAAAAATTATATGTCACTCCAGGAATCTATCTGTATGGTTTAAAAATTGTGACTTGTGGTTTCCCCTAAATTTTTTTAAATCCTACAAATTTCAAGTTGGTAATTAGGACAAAATTCATGCGTGAGAATGAATGCCTACTTACTTTAGAAAAATTACTCGTTTCTTAGATACCTATTCACCTGTTTCATATCTGTGATTAGAAAAGTGTACAGACCTTGTTATTTAAAAAGCACTATTCTTTGAAATGTTTCAAAATATTAAATTTTGGATAGAACTTTACACGTAGTGAGATATCTTTTCAGTATTTTAGTGAGTAAATAAATGTTATAAACTGTTTTTACACCGGTACATCTATTCCGAAAGTAATGAAAGAATTTTAGTCGAATGAAACTACACGTCGTTTAATGAAGCGAGAAATCACATTTTAATTGGAATAGGTAAGCATTTATTTAATTCAATAGAAAATAATTTCTCACGATTATATCTACCTCTTTGTAAAAAATTCAACTAGGAAAGTATTGTGTGGCTTGACTCAAATTTTTCCCTGGTACCTTGAAAATGATTGGGTAGGTACTTACTTAAATAGGTACCTATTTAAAAAAAAAAAAAAAAAAACATTTCGTCAGTATTTTATGATTAAAACGCAGCCGTAAGAACTTTGAAGTTTTCCCATAGGTACCTGTCTACTTTTATCAAAGAACATTGAAATGGTCACCGATTTTTTCTCTGAAATTGTCTGTACTTTAATTGAGGTGATGAAATGCTAAAATCGTCAGAAGCCATATGTGAGAAAACTGTGCTTCAAAAGTTTGCAATGTTTCATTTTGCTGTTAAGAATATGTGAGTGTTATTTCTATCCTACCTGTTGAAAGGGCTGATGAAAATATCATATGACTTATATGGTCTGATATGAACAGAGTTACGGAAACGTTTCCGAGAAACAGAACCATAATTTCAGAAGAAACAAAAACTAGAAATGGAAACGAATGAAAAAACGCGTTTCCGTTTTTTAAATCAATTTTTTCTTTTTTTTTTCTTCTAACATCATAGTGTTTGATTTTCTGTAAGGTATTATTTTCAATGTTAGAGTTGACCGATCGACTTGAAATTTTTGTGGGGATCAGAACACCTATGTAGGAAAAGATAAATTTAAATTAATTTTTGGAAATTTTTTATAGCAGTGCTCCTAACTGATATTTCATAAAAATCGCGTAAATCAAAATACAGTTGACATGTCATGAAAATTTTATAAAAAAATTCACATGAAATTATTCCAGCAAAAAAAAATATTGGCTCGATTTTGAGATGTTTGAATGAGCCATTTGAATTTGGTAAAAATAATTTTTTTTTCAAATTTTAGATTTGCAATTTTTCAGCCCTCTTGCACTGAGAAAAATTTAAGGTTAATTCAAGGTAATAGATACATTAATTAAGGTAAATTTGCTTCAAGACGAACTTAGGGGAATGAATACATTAAATTTTACCCTACCAATTGGTTTTCTCGTCTTTTCATTACAGATAACCAATTGGCAGGGTAAAATTTAATGTACCTACTCATTCCCCTAAGTTCGACTTAAAGCAAATTTACCTTATTTCAATGTATCTATTACCATAATTTTTTCTCAGTGTGCCAAGGACAAAAGTGGTATTAGTCCAGTCAAATTAGCTCATATGAGAGCCGAACTTGGAATAAATTAGGAGAAAAAATTTTTTTGAGACAAAGTACTCAGGCAGGTATCCTAATCAACATACAAAAACCCGGACAAAATCGGCTTGGTGCATTTCCCCCCAGGCCCATATTTTTGCCCCAAAATCAGTTTTTTGCATTTTTCTCGTTTCCTGTCAATTTTTTTGAATAATTAGTTGTATACTATTTTGAAGAGCGTAAAATTACACATAAAATTGATTTCACGAAAATTTTTGTACGAACCCCCCTACACGAGATACGTCCCTCCCCATTATACCTTTGATTTTTTATCGTATGAAATTGCTGTTTTAGCTATGTTATTTTGAAAAAAATGTAATAATAGGTATAATTTGTTGGATGACGTAGGTATATGATGCTAGGGGGGCAACTGTTTTTATTGTGAAGCATGCGGCGGTTATCTACCCCTCCCCCCCCACCGGTATCGGAAACAGTCGCAAACTGCAAATTTAAAAAACAAAACGGCTTTTATGGAAGAATCATGAAAGCTGGTATGATGAGCAACAAATAAAAATAAAATTTTTGAGAACGAGAGCCACTCAAAATTTACCATAGGGGATACGAGGAGGGGTGGTCTTTTGAGGCTCCAGCCCCTGTATGTGGTAAGGTTGGACAAAGTCGGCGTTCTTGGGGTCAATATTGTATATTTCGAACTTCCTAAACAAGAATATGCCATTACTTACGAAATCTGGCGACTAGGAGTGTCCTAAATTTCGAATTAAAAGCCCCCTAATTACCAATTTTTGTTTTAAAAAATACCCTAAAATCGCAATCATTTGCCCTTACACTTTACGCAACAAGCATGAAAGGTCAGGAACGAATTTTCAATACAGTATTCGAATAGTAGAAGTCAACCCCAATTTATAGACTCTCATCCAAGGTTCTCACGTTTTCATGGAGAGGAGTATAGGAGTACTACCATATTCTCAATTTCGACAATTTTTAGTTTTTTACATTATACGTTTTTTAAAAAATATTTTGGTCTCTGTGCGTTGGTTGTATAAACGATTGTGAATCATATAAAATGTGCTGATATGAACCGGTCGACGCCTTGACCAACAAATAGGCATAGGTGAGTGAATGTGGCCAGAATGGGTGTTCGAAATTTCGTCAAAATCGTAGGTTTTGGGCTGATGCCTAATGCACTGGCACTGCTGACGGAAGAATTTTAAAAGATTTGAGTGATACCAAGCCATCTCCTCAACTATGATTGGGCGTTCTCACAAATGCCCATCTCCTACTCCTCTCTACGAAAACGTTTGAACCTTGGATGAGAATCTATAGATTGGGGTTGACCTCTTCTATCCGAATACCGTATTGAAAATTCGTTCCTGACCTTTCATGCCCGTTGCGTAAAGTGTAGAGGCAAATGACTACGATTTTAGGGTATTTTTTAAAATAAAAAATGGTAATTAGGGGGCTTTTAATTCGAAATTTAGGACATTCCTAGTCGCCGGATTTCGTAAGTAATGGCATATTCTTGTTTAGGGAGTTCGAAATATACAATATTAACCCCAAGAACGCCGACTTTGCCCAACCTTACCACATACAGGGTCTGGAGCCTCAAAAGACCACCCCTCCTCGTATCCCCTATGGTAAATTTTGAGTGGCTCTCGTTCTCAAAAATTTATTTATTGCTCATCATACCAGCTTTCATGATTCTTTCATAAAAGCCGCTTTTTTTGAAAAATTTGCAGTTTGCGACTGTTTCCGATACCGGTGGGGGTGGGGGGGGGTGTAGATGACCGCATGCTTCACAATAAAAAGAGTTGCCCCCCTAGCATCATATACCTACGTCATCCAACAAATTATACCTATTATTACATTTTTTTCAAAATAACATCGCTAAAACAGCAATTTCATACGATAAAAAATCAAAGGTATAATGGGGAGGGACGTATCTCGTGTAGGGGGGTTCGTACAAAAATTTTCGTGAAATCAATTTTATGTGTAATTTTACGCTCTTCAAAATTGTATACAGCTAATTATTCAAAAAAAGTGACAGGAAACGAGAAAAATGCAAAAAACTGATTTTGGGGCAAAAATATGGACTTGGGGGGAAATGCACCAAGCCGATTTTGTCCGGGTTTTTGTTTTGTATGTTGATTAGGATACCTTCTTGAGTACTTTGGTTCAAAAAAAAATTTTCCCCTAATTTATTCCAAGTGAAATCCTAATTTAACTGGACTATATCCATATTTCAAGGTCTGTAGTTCAGAGGGATAGATATAGAAGCTTAAATCGCACTTTTTTGAGATTTTAATCCTTAATTCAACAAGAGCTTGGGAAAATTCTTGATAAAATTCATTATTCTGAAAATTTTCTTGTTTGGTATCAAAAAGTATATTACATTATGACATTCTGAGTACGATTCTGGCATTCCCCCCCCCTTAAATCTAAGGGCTCCGAAGGGGGACGTAAAACTCGAGATTTAGACATTTACGTGTTTGGTATCAAAATGTAGTTTTTTTGACATTCCGAACACAATCCTGGTGTTGTTTTTCTCGAAAACTCCACTAAAAGGAGACTCGGAGAGAAGAACCAAATCAAAACATTTGTCAATTTTGGTGTTTCGTATTTGATGTCGTTTTTTGACATGTCACATGTGTTTTATTATAGGTACCTAGGTATAAGTATCTCATTCTTCTGTTTCTTCCACTGTTTTTTAACGTAACTTTAAAAAATAATAAATATTTAAAATTACTTGATTCTTTTTGAAGACTCTTTAAATTCAAAGAAACCAAAGGGTCTCGAGGGAGGGGGCTCAATTCACAACGATGGTCAAAATTACATGGATTCCAAAGATCAAAAAATATGCACTGTAATAGGTAAGTAATCAATTTTCTAAAATTGCAAATAAAACCTTCCCCTTTTGAGATCACTTTTGGCTTTAAAAACGAAATGACATTAGGTACATCAAAAATTAACTCAAAAGGTCAAAAAACGTAGGTAGTTGAAAACCACTAATTTCGCGAATGCGAATTCATGATCTAAAGTTTATTGAAAATACGAAAATTTCGGCGATTTTTTCCATCATCTTAATCGAGTAACGAAATGAATTTTCGAAAAAAAAGAAGGTAAATCACGCTTTAAAATTTTATTTTAATCGACAAAAATTTTTTAAATAAAATTAAAACGAGGAAAAAATATAGGCAAATGATATTTTTTCTCATTGTGTGTTTGTAAATGAATTTTTTTTTGTCGATAATTGAAACGTAAGAACGCCTATTAATTGTACCAAGTTTGCTATTCCGTGTACGTTGGACTTCACCTGTTCACTAAAAGCATTTCTTATGAAGTTCAGTACCATACCGCGGTTTAAAATTAGAAAACCCTAAATACCTCTACATCATTTCATGTGTTCTGCTATATTTGTAAATTTTCACGATGGAAAGTTGAAATAAACGTAGCAATATTTTTGTATAATTTTCAACTTTTTTTTATTAAAAATGAAAAAAACATGCTTAAGTAGGTACACAAGATTGAAATTTTGAACAGTTACGAGTTCTATTCTATTGCTTAAATAAATTAAGAAAAGTGAACGACTGTATAAAAATTTTGATTCAATAAATTAAAAACGACAAAAAATGAACATGTAGGGAATATTTTTTTAAACACAATTTTCGTATTGTTTAATTTTACTGGCCGGGTGGTAGGTTCGAATTAGCGTCTGTATCCATGGGTTCTATATCCACCGCCGCCTACTCCAATTGGTCGGCCTCCACCTCCTTGTTGGAATCCACCTCCTTGTTGGAATCCACTGCCGCTGGCACCATTTTGGCCAAAGCCACTCGAGCCGGAACCACCTTGTTGTCCACTAGCACTACCTTGGGATCCGCCAGTTGAAAAGGAAGTGACTTCTCGTTCTCTGAATCCCTGAGTTCCCCCTTCGGATCCCTGTTGGTTATAGCCGGCTCCGCCGGCGCCTTGTTGGTAGCCACCAGCACTACCTTGGTTGAAGCCACTACCTTGACTGCCGCCACCACCTTGACTGCCACCGCCATAACCACCACCACCACCACCAATGGGTCGGTTGAATTGCGCAGAAACTGCTACAACGCAAACTAATAAAACGAGTACCTGGAAATTAAAAAAAAAATCATTGGAGATTTCAGTTGTTTTATGCAATGCAAGATTTATTTTTGATAAAATTTCCTCTAAATAACGAATAAATCAAAATGTTTTAATCGAATTTGAGTGCAAGGAAATGTAAATGTGGTGATAGTGGTAAAATTACGAGATACCTCGGGGGAAAACACCAAAAAGTAGCAGACTGATTAAGTGATAATCTTTTATTAATTTTCCATCTTAAAGAACCCAAGATCAAGAAAATATAAAACTTGGCGATTAAGATTTTTCCATTACATTATTTTTTAATTAAAAATATTTTTAACAAGTTCCTTATTACAAAAAAATTTTATAAAATAAAATAGTCACCTTATTTTATTCAAGTTCAAAACTCGAGGGAAAATATTTCGTCAATAAATATTCATTTCGTTGGTTTAATTTTATTGATTTTTTATTAAAATGAAAATGAATCATACCGTTTAATTTGAAAAAAATAATTGAAATTTGAAATTATATTTAATTAACCTATCAACTTATAATATTTAATGTATGTATAATTTGTATAAAGGGTATGGACGGATAAGGGGGGAATTTGGCCCCCGGCGCTTTTGGGCTCCTAAACACCTCAAGTCGTGTATATTGGCTAGAAATAATTTTCCACAAAATTTTGGACCCCTACCCCCCTCTCTTTCGGAGCTATGGTCATTTTATTGCATCATTTTCAAGAATTTTTAATTTCAACCGAAGTGAAGGAAATTTTCAAGTTACATCTGGTGGAGGTGTATTTATGATAATTTTTTCAACAATTTTGGTGCACTCCTTCACGTTTTTTCGGTCATTTGAAGTTTTCAATCGTAAAAAATACCATATAAGCGAAGAGCGACCACCCTGGGAAAATTCCTAAAAAAATACGTTTTTTTATGTAGAATTTTACTATGTATTTGGTTTTGGCGATTTCTTTGAACTAAGGGCCGAAAATCGCGAAAAACCGTACAGAAATGTTGTAATTTTAGCAGAATTTTCAAATTTTGAGCGCTTTATACAGAAAGTAATAACCAAATAAGGAAACCAATTTCAAATTCGTGTTCAGCAGGTCAAAATACCCCGGTAAACACCCTTTTCGTAATAGTTTTGGTTAAAATTTCAAAATTCACCTTTCTCATTGATTTTTAATGAAAAAAAAAGTGAATTTCGAGACTTCGAGTAAAACGATCGCGAAAAACGTATTTTTCGGGGTATTTTGACCTGTTGAACACGAATATGGACCTGGTTTTTTCATTTCGTCATTTTTCCCTAAAAGTCCTCATTTTCAAGTTTGAATCGGATCTCTCGAACAATGATTGATGTCATATTCGTGTTCTACGACCCAAAATTAGTCGGAAACCAAAATCTTTCCATTTCAAATTTTTTGAGTCACATTTCAGCAACAGAAACCGTCCAAGAGGAGTGATGATGAATTTATTTTCCACGTATCCTCCATGTCTTTGACATTAAATCGTCCCAATGAGTTACAATATTGCGCGCCCAGATCTCAAACAATAATTTTTTGTAATTTTTCCACAAGAATCAACATAGCAATTCGAGATTGAAAAAAGTTTCAAACAGGAGCGGAGCATCGAAGATGCATGATTTTTTTTCTAATATTCCTAATTGTCATTTTGGCATCTCGTTGTTGCGCTGTACAAATTTAATTCATTATTGATTTTCTAGGGGGTGGGGGGAGGTGTGGGAGGGAAGCATGGAGGGGAGCATTGTTGGTCAAAAACACAAGAACACCTTTTTTCCGAAAATAAACCCGTATTTAAGACCAATAAAATAACATCACTATTAATAGTATTAGGAAGTTGGAAATTTAAATGGGAGGATTTCAACTCTAGGACTACCATAAAATCAACATAATTATTAAAAAAGGGGCAAAAATGAAACCCTATCTGAAAAACTCTCAACTCTAATACGTCTTAGCAGATGGATTTCGGCGAAGACGTTGAAATATTCATAAATTAGAGGAGGGCTTGGGGATGAACAAAGAGGTAGTACACATGAGAAAATTACGAAATGAAAAAACCAAATCTATATTCGTGTTCAGCAGGTCAAAATACCCCGAAAAATACGTTTTTCGCGATCGTTTTACTCGAAGTCTCGAAATTCACTTTTTTTTCATTAAAAATCAATGAGAAAGGTGAATTTTGAAATTTTAACCAAAACTATTACGAAAAGGGTGTTTACCGGGGTATTTTGACCTGCTGAACACGAATTTGAAATTGGTTTCCTTATTTGGTTATTGCTTTCTGTATAAAGCGCTCAAAATTTGAAAATTCTGCTAAAATTACAACATTTCTGTACGGTTTTTCGCGATTTTCGGCCCTTAGTTCAAAGAAATCGCCAAAACCAAATACATAGTAAAATTCTACATAAAAAAACGTATTTTTTAGGAATTTTCCCAGGGTGGTCGCTCTTCGCTTATATGGTATTTTTTACGATTGAAAACTTCAAATGACCGAAAAAACGTGAAGGAGTGCACCAAAATTGTTGAAAAAATTATCATAAATACACCTCCACCAGATGTAACTTTGTGCCAAAGAACAGAAAATTTCCTTCACTTCGGTTGAAATTAAAAATTCTTGAAAATGATGCAATAAAATGACCATAGCTCCGAAAGAGAGGGGGTAGGGGTCCAAAATTTTGTGAAAAATTATTTCTAGCCAATATACACGACTTGAGGTGTTTAGGAGCCCAAAAGCGCCGGGGGCCAAATTCCCCCCTTATCCGTCCATAATCTTTGAGTCGATTTTTTCAAAAATTTTCGAGCTTTTTTCAAAAAGGGAATTTTAAAGAAGATAGCTTGTTCTCAGTAATGGCAAAATTGCATTTTTAATTGGAAAAATTAAATTCAAGCCTGAAATTTTTCAAAATTGATGACCTTTTTTTGATAAATTTTCGTTTCAAATTATAAAAAAAGAGAAAATTGTACGAAAAATTTCATTTTCATATAAAATTTTCGATTTTGCCTCTCTAATAAGGCAAATTTGTTCTTTCACGCGAAATCTTCAAATTCCAAAAATACCAAAAAAAAATAAATCATTTAATATTTCAACATTTTTCTAGATAAGAAATAAAGGACTTCAAATTGGTCCAAATTTTCATAATGTCGAAATATTTTGTTATCATTACTTGGAAGAAAACCAATTGCTGGACCCTAACCAATGCGGTTTCAGAAAGAGGAAATCCACAACTGACCAACTTGTGAAATTACAAAACGAAATTCTTGACGGCTTCACAACTTGTCAATTTACTGGGTGTGTGTTCTTCGACGTTGAAAAAGCATTTGATAGGATTCCCAAGAAAACTATCATGGAAGCACTAGTTAAACTCAATCTGAAAGGAAACCTACCTCTCTTTATCTCTGCATTTTTGAGTAATCGTACTTTTAGAGCACGAATTGGTGTAGTTCTCTCATGTGTTCAGAACCAGGAACTTGGAACACCTCAAGGAGGAGTCGCCAGTCCTTTCCTTTTCATACTAGGCCTAAATGATATTGGATCCATAATTAAAAAACCAGTGCAATACTCTTTGTTTGCTGACGACATGTCCATCTATATGAGAGGAAATTCAATATCTTGCATCCAAAACTCTCTTCAATCTACAATAGATCACCTTCAAGAATGGATCTCAAATAAAGGACTCAAATTCTCTGCTGAAAAAACGGTTGTTCTTATCTTTCACCGCAAGAAAGGAATTATACCTAATATCCATTTACAAATATATGGAAAACCAATCGCCAATACTACTTCTCATAAATTTCTTGGCTTATATTTGGATACCAAAATGAGCTGGAAAATTCACCTGAACTATATTAAGCGCAGAACCATAAATGCCATTAATTTATTGAAAAAACTGAGTCACTTGAACTGGGGCGCTGACAGAAAGTCACTGCTGCGAATCTATACAAGCCATCTCCAATCAATAATCGATTATGGTTCAATTATATATGACACCGCATCTAACTCCGAACTAAAAAAGCTGAACTCGATAATGAACCAAGCAATTCGTCTCTCAATAGGTGCTTTCAGTACCAGTCCAATAGACAAACTACATGAAGAAGCAGGTATCTCATCCCTACAAGATCGGCGAAATCATCTTTCACTAAAATATTTCCTTAAAGTAGCTGAAGATCGTACACATATAAACTACTTTAAAACTTTTCACTCCCACTTAGAAAACCAATACAAACATTATAAACCTTTTGGATGCAGAGTCAAAGAATTAATTAGCTCATACCAAATAAACCCATTAAACTTTGAAGAAATCAAGAAAAAAATCTTTCAACTCCGTTTGATCTCAAATCAAAAAAATACAGCTTCCAGAGAAAATCGGCGAGAAGAAACTATACTAGCTAGAATTCGAATTGGACATACAGCTTACACTCACTTACCACTATTTACAGACAAATCTCTTAAAAAGTGTCCTAAATGTGATTCTATGATTACTATCAGACACATAATAGAAAATTGTAACCAATACACAGAAGCAAAAAACAGAATTCTTGGTTCAAATTTTGTTTATGATATGGTACAGAAAGATGATGAGAGAACATGTGGAAAAATTTTTTTGTTTTTAAAAGCTATACAATTGTACGATTTAATTTAAAGCGCCTATAAAATTTCTACTTTATATATTACCTTCTATCTTTACTTTTTTTGTTGTTACTTGCATTCATACATTTCTTTATAATTCTATCTGTTATATGGTTAAATAATCAATTTTGTATTCTTGATTTCTGAATGTAGACGCTAAAGATGATAAGTCGGGCGCAGGGCTGCGAGAACGAACGAAGAACAAGAACAAAGAACAGAAGAACAGAGCTTTTTCTCAAAGAACGAACGAAAGAACGAACATTTAAAAAAAAGATTTAAAAGAACAGAGAACTAAAGAAAGAACAGAAATTTCAGTTGTGGTTCGCGAACAAAAAGAACGAGAACTGTTCTCTCTAATCTTCAGGTTCATTTTCGTTCTTGTAAATTTTTGTTAAAATTCCAAATTTTTCATGTTTTTTTTTTACTTTAAATTTTTTTTTTTTAATTTTATTGGTTTGAAGTTGATTTTACGCAACTCTACCTACAAAATTATTGAAAAAACATCAAAAGAACGGGAACGGGAACAAGAACAGAAGAACAAGCTTTTTGAAAAGAACAAGAACGAGAACGGAGAACCAGTAGAACAACTAGGAAGAACGAACGAACGAACGAACATATGATTTTTTTTTGATTTTGGGAGCGAAAGAACTGAGAACGAGAACAGATTTTCCTTGTTCTCGCAGCCCTGGTCGGGCGTCTTAAAATAAATAAATATTTTGATTGATTGAATTGAAAAAATGAGTAATCCAAGTTGCCCCAAGCTTCTAAAAATTCAAAATGTTTCTTGCCGGATGTGAAGTAGGTAAAGAACTTTTATGCTTGACCAAATTTCCATAATGTTAAAATAAATAATTAAAACTTTTGGAATTTTAAATTTCTTCATTATTTTGATAGAGAATTTAGTTGAAAATTGCATTAAGGAAAAATTGAAATAAATTATTAAAAATTGAAAAAAATCGAAATTTTCGAAATTTTTTATTTCAAATAGGGTAAGTAGTTTAAATTTAAAATAATAATTTCGAACATTATTAATCAAACCACTGAAATTTTTTAAAATTTTGGTTTACAAAATCAATGTTTTTATTTAGGTATCTGAAATTCGATAGAAATTTTTTTTAGGTCCTGTAGATGAGAAGTTATGAGACTATAGGTCAACCTAAATTTCAAAAATGTCAAAATAAATCATCATAAATTGAAAAATAATCAAAATTAAATTTTTTAAACACCTAGAATTTTATTGTAATTTTCCAAAAATAGAAAATAATTCAAAAAATTTAGCTGCTTTATTTGTTGCTTCATAAATTTTAAAGATTCAAAAAAAAAGAATTTGATTCCAATTATTTTATGTTTTTGAGGGATAGAGGAGTGGTTGAATTTTTTCTGTAATTTTCTATTGAAATAGGCTACGGCGAAAGGTTATTATGAGAAATTTTATTTTTTTCATCTCTCAGAAATATTTTTGATTCGTTGAAAAGTATGAATCAGATTTTAAAAAATTTCAAAAGTATCTGATTTAGAAAAATTGAAATTTATAAGCACTTTTTAGATACTTATAGGAGGTGTTGAGAAATTAAAATTAATTTTTCCCAAATTTTCGACCCACAACAAAATTTGTTTTTTGTTTTTGAAATTTTGAATCATAGGTACCAAAAAAGTAGCGAGGTAATTTTTGAGAAATAAACGATTTAGGAAACGAAAAAAATCGAGAAAATTTTTTACGAAATTTAATCAAAAACTCGAGTAATTATTTACTAACAGAAACAACACTTTATAAAAATTTCCACATCAAGTATCATCAAATATTACTTACGAATTTCATTTTGATTTCTTCAAACACAAACACAAATCACAGTAAACAAAGAACAATAGTTTGTCCAGCAAGAAGTAAAATGCAAAATGATGACGAACTCAAAGGAAACCTGGCTTTTATATTGGGACCGGTTAAATATTAAACTCGTTTTAGAAAAACGATGCCCAAGATAAGTACGAAGGTTATAGATTAATTTACACAAGCTGTATTCCGATTGGAGGATAATTTTCAGATTACAAGTTCACGTTCTACCTTCGTCTTCCTATTTACAACAACCAGACCCAAGCGATGATTTTATTTTTGTAAATTTATACGCTGCTGTAATTTATTAATAATGAGTCGATAATTTCTTCTTATTCGAGGTGCAAAATTCAAAAGCGATAGGTAGATATCGTCGCATTTAATTAGATTTACTGTATTTTTTTACTTTTTGCTTTTGATAATTCGTTCCTTGTTATAATTTGTTTCCTAATAGACCACAAGCAGTGTTATCAGTTTATTGGCAAGATTGAGAAATGCAAAATTATTAAAATGAAAGGGAATATTGTTGTGGTGTTTTGTTGCATAAATCGACTACCTATACGAGTGGAAAATTTTATTATTTTTTCAATATTGAGATTGGGGAATTACGTGGATGGTGTGCCAATGCCTTGGACTTTGAGAATATTTGATACGAAAACAAAAAATCGAATTGTTTTTATTTTTGAAAAAATATGTTTAGGTAGAAAATAGAAAATATCGAGTATTGTTTTCAATTTTTATTCAATCGAAAGAGTGGAGATAGGTAATTACCTATCTATTTTGCATTGAATTAGTTCCCAATGTTGAGAATTTAATTACCTGTGATTTTCTCATTTAATGAATTCACGTTAAAAGTGATTAAGGATAATGCTCAGCTTGTAATTAGCCCTTTTAAAATTTTCAGTGTTTACCCGAAGCAATTTACCTATAAAATGGTATTTTCAGGTACTCATTCGACTAATTTGATGTCACCAGCTCTCACTCATTAACCAAATAATATCCTTTTATTCTCTGCTTCGTTAGTATTGAATCGACCAAGCAATAAGTGGATTTATTTCTTAATAATACGTACATATTTCAACCACAAGTACAAAAATTGTGTTAGCTGTTTCCGTAGATAATTAATTATTCAAACGAGAGCCTTCATTTAGGCGATGAGCATTATATATCAGAGTAATTAGCTACCTACGATTCTTTGCTCGCGCGCAGAGGACCAACTTAAAACAATGAATATCTATGAATAATTTCACACTTGAAGATATTTCCAGAAATACATTTCTACCGAGTCCAGGAAATGCTACGTCATAATAGGCGAGATTTTTCACCAAAAGTGTTTGATACAGATAAAGATATATATTTAAGGTAAATCGTATTTGATGGATTTTTTCCTTGGCGTTGCGTAGTTCAAGAATTCGAGATGGTTTTCTACAGATAATTAAAAAGGTTCTAATTAAGGTGAACTAATTTCCGCAGTCGTATTGAAAATAAATACGTAAACAAGATTACAAGGTTGGCGTTGTTTATATGGGGCATTTTTATTTGAATTTAAAGGAACCAGGTCGATTGGAATATTCCCAAGTTCAAAATGTCGAGATAAAAATTCGCATTTTGCTAACAAAAAATACTCGTATGATTGTGAATTTTTCAATTTAAATTCTTCCCAAATTCATCGTAGTCACAAATGTTCGGAAAAATCGTGTGATGATTTTTTTTGATGAAAATTCATTCAAATAATCAATTTAGCTTCAAAACCTCAGGATGATTATTTTGGGATGACAATTTATTCCAATGATCATCCCAGCCTCAATAATTCGGAAAACGCGGGATAATTTCCGCTATGAAAATTCCAAGCCACAATTGCGCAGGTAAATGGCGAGACAATTTTTCTGGGATGAAAATACTTATATTCCAAAAATTACCCTTGCCTTGAAATCTCGGAAAAAACGCGAGATGGTTTCTGCGATGAAAATTCGTCCAAATTTCATCGCAGCCAGACCCTGGAAAAAATCGTGGGATGATTTTTTGAGATGAATATTTCATTCCAGTAATCATCCCAGCCTTAAAAATATAGAAACAACGCGGGATGATTTCTGCGATGAAAATTCATCCCAAATTCATTGTAGGTGCAAGCTGGCTCATTCTATGTCAACTCGACCAGGTTTTGACCTTAGGTCTTCCAATTTCGCTCAAAAATTTTTTACGAGTTCTCCTCGATGGTCTAATGAAGGAATCACCGTCATTCCGATCCTAATCCTTCAGGGGGCGGGGGGTGGCCCTTGTAATTTTCGTATAATTGAAATTTTTTGCGAAATTGCTTAACTTTGAAGGAGCATATCTCGAGATTGGTGAGGTCTAAGATAAATCTGTTCATGCTGTTTTGTAGAACATTGAAAGGAGATTCAAAATTGATAATAATTTTTTGAAAAGTTGAAAGTTGAGCTTTTGTGATGGAAGCTCAACTTTCATAATAAGTACAAAAGATGAAGGGCCCCATTAAAAAATCCGAAAAAATTACTATGAAGAGAACTTTGAATGCATTTTTCAACTAATTACTTTTCAAGATGGGATCTCAATACCCCTGGGGGGCACAGAGGTCATAAATTTTGGTCAAAATTCAAAAAAAAATGTAAAAAGTGAAGTAATATATCGATTTCTACTAATTCGAAGGCACTGAGTTTGAATATGTGCTTAGTTTTTTCATTCGACCCGTCTGAACCCCCCTATCAGCCCCCTAATGAGGTCAAAATCCAAAAAAATGAAAAATAACGTATGACGTGTCGTTTGTTGGGTTTTTGAGGGCGCTGAGTTCGAATATTTGCTTATTTTTGGGATTCGACCCTTTAGTGCTCCCCTAGGCCCCAATTTTGAAAAACACATTGATTTTTTAAATGATTTAGTAATTTTGGAGTCAGTGTGGAGAACGAAGGAAGCGGATCAAGAAAGTAAGTTGATAATCGAGCTCAGCACCCTCGAATTAGTAGAAATCGATATGACACATGTTATTTCCGATTTTTTGCATGTGTTTTTTCAAAATTGGGGGCTGGGGGCACTAAAGGGTCGAATCCCAAAAATAAGCAAATATTCGAACTCAGCGTCCTCAAAAACCCAACAAACGACACGTCATACTTTATTTTTCATTTTTTTGGATTTTGAACTCATTAGGGGGCTGTTCGGAGGGTTCAGACGGGTCGAATGAAAAAACTAAGCACATATTCGAACTCAGCGCCTTCGAATTAGTAGAAATCGATATATTACTTCACGTTTTACATTTTCTTGAATTTTGACCAAAATTGAGGACCCCTGTGCCCCCCAGGGCTATTGAGATCCCATCTTGAAAAGTAATTAGTTGAAAAATACATTAAAAGTTCTCTTCATAGTAATTTTTTCAGATTTTTTAATAGGGCCCTTTATCTTTTGTAATTATCATGAAAGTTGAGCTTTCATCACATAAGCTCAACTTTGAACTTTCAAAAAGTGATTATCAATTTTGAATCTCCTTTCAATTCTCTACAAAACAGCGTGAACAGATTTATGTTAGACCTAACCAATCTCGAGATATGCTCCTTCAAAGTTAAGCAATTTCGCAAAAAAATCCCAATTATACGAAAATTACAAGGGCCACCCCCCGCCCCCTGAAGGATTAGGATCGGAATGCCGGTGATTCCTTCATTAGACCATCGAGGAGAACTCGTTAAAAAATTTTGAGCGAAATCGGAAGACCCAAGGTCAAAACCTGGTCGAGTTGACATAGAATGAGCCAGCTTTGAAAAATTGTGTGATTATTTTTTTGGATGAATATTCATTCAAATAATTATCCCAAGCGACAAATACGCCGGAAAATAGCGAGCTGATTTTCTTGGGATGAAAATTCATTTCAATAATAATCCCAGCCGTAAAACCTCGGGATGATGTTTTTGAGACCGGAATGATCATTGGAATGGATTTTCATTCCAAAAAAATTATCTCAGGATTTTTCCGAGTATTTTTGGGCTGCGATTAATTTTCATCGCAGAATTAATCGCACGTATTTTTTTAGTTTTTGAAGCAGAAATGACCATTGGGATGGATTTTCATCCCAAAAAAATCATCTCACCTATTTTCCGAGTATTTTTGGGCTGCGATTAATTTGCAATTAATTTTCGTCGCAGAATTAATCACCCATATTTTTTTAGTTTTTGAAGCAGAAATGACCATTGGGATGGATTTTCATCCAAAAAAAATCATCTCACCTATTTTCCGAGTATTTTTGGGCTCCGATTAATTTGCAATTAATTTTCGTCACAGATTTAATCGCACGCATTTTTTTGTTTTTGAGGACGGAATGACCATTGGGATGGATTTTCATCCCAAAAAAATCATCTCACCATTTTTCCGAGTATTTTTGGGCTGCGATTAATTTGTGATTAATTTTCATCGCAGAATTAATCGCACGTGTCATCCCAGCCTCAAAAATTCGGAAAAAATTCGGGATGATTTTTTTGAGATAAAAATTCATTCCATTTGTGCAATTTTACCAAAAAAAATCAAAAAACAAAAAGCAAAAGCCAAGTCAAGAAGGGAGGGGGATGGGCGATGGCATTTTCAAACTGAAAATTTTTCAGATTTTGATTCCTTGTTTTTTGGCTCTCTTTCCCTTGCTTTCCCTGGAGGTGTGAAAATATTGAACTATATTATTTCCAACTCTAAAAACCTCCAAGAAATCAAATTCTGCAATCCCAAAAGCTCTTATTTATTTGTGTACCTCTGGCGCGACTTCAAAGTCGTGTTAGAATTATAAATCGCCTTCTTTGTATGTAAGGGTAAGGTTGCCATATTTCGACCACTTTTTTTCAAACTTCCACCAATCGAAGACTTTTTCAGGTAGAAACGTCGAAAATGGCTTAAAAAATACCTTGATCCTTCCTCTCCCACTCCTTAAAATTATGAGCCGATACAATCATTTTTTGTATTTTTTGCGATTTTTTTTCTGAGGGAACTCAAAAATCGATTTTGAAATTTTGGGTTCCTAATTTCGACCACCAGCTGATTTCGCCCGCATAGAACGGAATCTACCCAAAAATAATTTTCTCATATTCTTCTTTCACAGATAAACAAAATGAGACCAAAACGACAACCCTGCAGCCAAAACTCGCGGAGAAAAGCAGAAAAAACAAAATCGCATTCAAAAAACAGATTACATAAGATAGTACAGCTGGTCGAGATTAGGGCACCCCAAAGAATTTGAACTTTGGTGAAAATTTTTGTTGCGTATCTCCAGTTGTTTTCAAAAACGATGATTTTATCAAAATCTGACACCATGTCCCATCACTATTCACAATTATTTGGTAGAATTTATTAAAAAAATTATTCATAATTTGAGATCGAAGAATACGTAAAAAAAATTTTTCACCTATGCGATTTCGTTTTTTTCAATTTTCTCCGCTAATTTTGCCTGTAGGGTTGGGATTTTGGTCTTAAATTGTTCATCTATGAAAAAGGAACATGAAAAAATTTTTTTCGTGTAGATTGCGTCCATAGCGGCCGAAATCGGCCGGTGGTCGAAATTAGGAAGCGGTCGAAGTTAGGGCTCTTTACCCTTACCTATCTAACATACCTACCCAAATGTTCATAATCTTGAAATCAAAATTACAAACATCGTAGGTACCTACAACAACTCGACTTATGTGTAATCTCTATTTTATCTAAACAACAAAAAAAAAGTCGCTGGAGATTTTTATTAGAAACCACTTTTGGTAAACGTATTTTCGCCACTTATCGCTGCAAAGTTTAGATGGGTATATTAAGAAGCTCGTTAAATTATGCAACGATCATTAACGTCAAACAACAAATCGAACAACGTAAAACCAGAAAACTCGTGTTTTTTTCCACTTACTTTTCTATCAAAAGAAATACGACCTGGGTAACTATTTAATTTTTAATATAAATATTATTTATGAAAGGAAAACTATTTTTTCATGTGGGTACTCTTTCACGAAAGATTATTTATTCTAAATAAATAATAAATAAATTATCCAAATCGTCGTAAGAGTACATTGTACTTATGTCTACTTCGGACCTACCTAGGTATAAATATTTTGTTTTCAATTCATACTTCCAATTTTTTTATTTTTTTCTTGGATTCGAATTTCCATAACTTAATGAACCTAGCTTCGCTCTTATTATGTAACATTTTCATGGCCAAATTCGGATTTTTATAACCAAATTGGGTAAAATGACAGCATGTTTTTTTTCGAAAAAATTGGCATTCGACCAATTCAGTTATTTTTTCATTTCAGGTATCTACCTTTTTAGAAATAAATCATCGGTCTTGCTGAAAAACTGTGATAGTCGTTTTGAAAACTGTTCAATGAAGACCAATGTGAAAGAACTACAGCTCCCATTTTTGCAGTGTTAATGTTTCGATGTTTTAGATAAAATTATTAAATAAATTAATATTACATTTGTTAAATTATTTAACTTGATGAGCTTTGCTTTCTTTTTTTTTGACAGCTTGTTGTTTTATTCGGAATTTTTCATCAGTTGATGCTCTTTCCCTCTTCCCACGAATTGATTCGAACTGCCTCTGGTAAGGTGGGTATAAAAAAAAAGTATCTTATATTCCCATAAATTGACGGCAGATGCGTAGATGATTACTTTGTTGTTGAATAAATTAATTTTTGGTAGGTATATTAAGGACCTAACATGTTATTTCATTTTATTTATTTTGGAAAAGTTATTTTAGATGCAGTTTTTTTTAAATAGGTATATGCAGAAGATAACAAATTGAATCCCCGTTTTGTGGCCTCAGAGGCTGCTATGGGTTTATTTTATTTTTCAACTTCTTTCTATACGCTGATAAAATTCATTCAATATTTTGTGCTAAACATATTCATAATTGGATATTTCGAGAATTATTTAATGCTGACCATTTTAAAGTTGTTTTACTCCTTCAGTGTTGTAATTAGACTATACCATTGTGTGAAATAATTTTTCAAATTCAGTAAATTTTCGTAAAATCTGGCACCAAAAAAAAGTCAGAAAACTTACAATTTCTAAGAAAAAAACACCAAAGGGTATGGACGGATAAGGGGTGAATTTGGCCCCCGGCGCTTTTGGGCTCCTAAACACCTCAAGTCGTGTATATTGGCTAGAAATAATTTTTCACAAAAATTTGGACCCCTACCCCCCTCTCTTTCGGAGCTATGGCCATTTTATTGCATTATTTTCAAGAATTTTTAATTTCAACGGAAGTGAAGGAAATTTTCTGTTCTTTGGCACAAAGTTACATCTGGTAGAGGTGTATTCATGATAATTTTTTCAACAATTTTGGTGCACTCCTTCACGTTTTTTCGGTCATTTGAAGTTTTCAATCGTAAAAAATACCATATAAGCGAAGAGCGACCACCCTGGGAAAATTCCTAAAAAATACGTTTTTTTATGTAGAATTTTACTATGTATTTGGTTTTGGCGATTTCTTTGAACTAAGGGCCGAAAATCGCGAAAACCCGTACAGAAATGTTGTAATTTTAGCAAATTTTTCAAATTTTCAGCGCTTTATACAGAAAGAAATAACCAAATAAGGAAACCAATTTCAAATTCGTGTTCAGTAGGTCAAAATACCCCGGTAAACACCCTTTTCGTAATAGTTTTGGTTAAAATTTCAAAATTCACCTTTCTCATTGATTTTTAATGAAAAAAAAGTGAATTTCGAGACTTCGAGTAAAACGATCGCGAATAAAAATGTATTTTTCGGGGTATTTTGACCTGCTGAACACGAATATGGATCGGGTTTTTTCATTTTGTCATTTTTCCCTAAAACGTCTTCATTTTCAAGTTTGAATCGGATCTCTCGAGCAAGAAAATTATTATACACAATGATTAATGTCATATTCGTGTTCTACGACCCAAAATAAAATCTATATTCGTGTTCAGCAGGTCAAAATACCCTGAAAAATACGGTTTTCGCGATCGTTTTACTCGAAGTCTCGAAATTCACTTTTTTTTTCATTAAAAATCAATGAGAAAGGTAAATTTTGAAATTTTAACCAAAACTATTACGAAAAGGGTGTTTACCGGGGTATTTTGACCTGCTGAACACGAATTTGAAATTGGTTTCCTTATTTGGTTATTTCTTTCTGTATAAAGCGTTCAAAATTTGAAAAATCTGCTAAAATTACAACATTTCTGTACGGTTTTTCGCGATTTTCGGCCCTTAGTTCAAAGAAATCGCCAAAACCAAATACATAGTAAAATTCTACATAAAAAAACGTATTTTTTAGGAATTTTCCCAGGGTGGTCGCTCTTCGCTTATATGGTATTTTTTACGATTGAAAACTTAAAATGACCGAAAAAAACGTGAAGGAGTGCACCAAAATTGTTGAAAAAATTATCATGAATACACCTCTACCAGATGTAACTTTGTGCCAAAGAACAAAAAATTTCCTTCACTTCCGTTGAAATTAAAAATTCTTGAAAATAATGCAATAAAATGGCCATAGCTCCGAAAGAGAGGGGGTAGGGGTCCAAAATTTTGTGAAACATTATTTCTAGCCAATATACACGACTTGAGGTGTTTAGGAGCCCAAAAGCGCCGGGGGCCAAATTCACCCCTTATCCGTCCATACCCTTTTCAATAAAATTTGAAATTGTTTTTAAATAATTGGCTAATTTTTGAAAAAAATTGTTCACAAAAATGGAAATTTTGCGATATTTTTGATAATTTTGAGGTAGCGAATTCGTGCCTTTTTCGTGACATTTTAAATGAAGTTTTTTTGTCTTCGACACCTAATGTCAATTTTTAGAAATGGAAATAACTAAATTTTACCTAAACATTATTTCACGCCTAATTCTGCAAAATTATAAAGGCAGAATCAGAAAATGTAAATAATTCCGCAGAAAAATATTTTCAAAGATTAGATTGACTTTTTTTGAAATAGTCTAAAAAAAAATTATTTCAACATAGAAAATTTTAACATTTTAGTCCCCGAGTATTTTTTTCTTATCCAAAATTTTTCTCTCTGATTTGAAAAATTTTCAGAGTAAAGTTGCCAACTGCATTACGATTTTCAGAATTTTCAAAAATTCAGTTGGCTGTTTTGCTAAAAACTTTCAACAAAGTTATAATTCATTATTTTTCATAAAGAAAAATAATTTTAATTCACTTTTCAAATCATTGAATGAGCAACGTGAATTTTATAAAAATCAAACAGTTAGGTCATAATACAATTGGCTGCACTGCCTCACATTTTTTTTTTAATAATTTCATCAAAATTTGTTTTTGGTGACCATAAAAAATTTTAGGGTCAATTTTGAGGTAAATGAATGAGCGGTTGGCAATTGGCAAATTTTCAAGCCCTTTGTAAAACGCACGTGGCATGCAATTTCAAGTTCAGATAGTCAAAGGCGTGTGCAGCTCAAATTTACACTTTTGGAGTTGTGACTTGGATAGGTATCACGCAGATGCCACTACTTGAAAGTAGCTCTTTTTTTTCAGAAATAATAGCAGACATCGGTTTTGGGACCCTTTAGCTCCACCCTCTTTGAGCCAGATTTTTTACACAATGATAGTCAAGTTTTAAATTCCTTGTTTATGTAAAAAAAATTGAAAATTGGTCAGCAAATTTTTCATTTTTTTACTCTCCTCCTTCTCAGGCGGAGATTTTGAACTCACGATCAGTTCTGTCTCAGGGCATATTGCCTATTTTTAAAATAGAAGGGACAAAAATGTAATTTAAAAAATTTGAATTGAACCATTTTTTTAATTATGGAAATTAATAGAGCTTCAAAAACTGAATTAATTTCTGTCTGATAATTTTTTTGGCCAATTTCAAAATTGAAGCTTCTACAAACGTAAGTTGAAGTAAAAAAAATTGTAAAAAATATTCATTCGTGAAAGCGAAGGGGATCACATTGAAAATTGGAAAAAATTATTATGACCACTTTTGGCCTAACATTAAAATTAAAAGAACCTGGTAAGTACCATTATTTTAATTCGAAAAATTTCAGATTTTTTCAATTCTTACACTTTTTTATATTTTGAATAATACTTTGTTCCTTCAATTTTGATATTAGGCAAAAAGATCACCATGATGAGATTTTCCGTTTTCAAAGCAGATGCTGTGTTGCTGTGTTCATTGTCACTCTTACGATTAAATTTTTCACATTTTTTCGTTTCAATGTGCAATCCATAATTGCCCTTTCAGTTTTGAAAGTAGCCCAAGAACTCATCAGAAAGAAACTGTACCGTCGTGGTTTTCAATTTATTATGCAATTTTTTCATGGCCGAATTAGAAATTATTAGTTACCAAGTAGGAAAAAAATGGCGCATGTTTAGAAAAAAAAATTGGCATTCGACCAGTTCATTTTTTCTCTGCAGGTATCCAATGTTTAAAATTTTTTTGAAAATTATTGTAAAATGTTTTCCATATAAGTAATAACGAATAAAGGTAATTATTTTCAATATCAAATTTTTATTTCCCACTGATTACCAAGTAGCTTTTCAATTTAATGTTTATTAATAAACATAAAAGAAAATAAATTTACCAAGATGGTCCTTGGGCATGAATGCTAAGTACCCAGGTCCTGAATCTGAATTACGAAAAAAAAAACAGATTTCTAAATTTTAAAGCAAAATATCAAAGAAGCCTTCGTCAACTTATTGATTTAGGTCCATCGATTTCAAGTTTTATTACAGCGAACCAAATCATCCAAGGTTATTGCGATAAACACATTAGAAATCTCACGTTTCAAATTTAAAATCAAAAACAAAAGATTTCGAGATGTTTAGTTCAAATAAAGAGCCCAAACAAAGTACCTAAAACAACTACCTATTTGTAGAATGAAAATAAAAATATTCATAAATTAAATCATTAGTTAATTGGTTGGCAATTAGTGTGTGTTCTCGATTTACTACGTCCGAAGAATTTTCTACACGAGCTTGCATCGTCATTAAATAAATCAAATCAGGTGTAACGAATCCACTTTCGTGTGTTCCTAGGTGATAATACAGCAATGTCGAAGAACCTTTAGGTAATGTGAATAACCACCATAATGGAAATGAGCTCGACGAAATTTAAAAATAAAAAAAAGCGAAAGGTCGAATTTTAAATCAAAAAGTTATCAGATTAGCAGAATTTTCAAAATTATAAAAACCATTAAATCTCGAATGTTCTTTTACAAAAAGAACAACATTTTATTCGAAGTAAAAAAAAAATTACAAAAATTGTAATTCACAAAAACACGATAGGTAATACAAATTATTTACAGAACATGAAAAATAATATCATAAATCGAGCTTTAATTTTCCTTCGTTTTCGGTCAAAAACACAGCATCGGATAATGTCTGCTCGCAGATGGTTTCCTCGGCACGTTCAAACATCTGGAAAAATTACTACGATTAATTATATCGTACTAGGTTTATAATTGGAGTGAAGAAATATGAACTTACAGGTCTGTAAGAAAACTGATCTTTGGGTGGAGGGTATTTAAATTCTGGTCCGAAATTTAACGATAGTACACATGATTTATATAATGAAATCGTCGGGTAATATTGACCTCCATAAATATCAACAAATGCTTCGCCTTGGCATTTGCCATTCTTGAAGAATACCATTTTGCTACCTTTTAGAGGAGTTAAACTTTTGGTTATTTCGGTTAGATTGTCTTTTTCTTCGTAGTACAGATGACTTTTAAACTTCACCAAAGGCTGTAAAAAAGTTATAATTAAATTACAAATAAGGGAGAAGAAGATTTAGTTACGTGTCAAGTAAATTAAATTAAAATGATGAATGAAAAAAAATTATTACTCACTCTGTCTTTGAACGTAGGTGGAATAACAGTACCAGATTTTGTATCGGGTAAATAAATAAGCAGTCCTAAAGTATCTCCTTCGCCATATCCACTACTGTAATGTTTACCTCTGGCTTCGTGAAATTTCGTTCCTTTCCTAGAATCAAAAATATAAAATGATTCTGTATCGTTCGATTAATACGAACAATTTTTTCAAGAATAAATTACTCACCTGGATCTCCAACAATATCCAAATTTATCGAAGCCTAATGGTGTTTGTAAATTGGCAAAACTCTGACCCCAACCAATTCTAGAAGCACTACCATCTCTCATTTCGTCAACGTTCACTTCGTAATACCACATTCCTCGAGAAACATCTACAAAAAACACAAAATAGATGAAAAAAAAATCCAAAACGAAGAAAAAATATCAATGATCATCTGATTGCTTACAATGTGTAGCTCGAGCCATACAGTATCCTTTTTCACCAATAATAGAAAGCCTATCCTCAGAAACACGTAATTGAGGAGCTCTATCATGCAACGCTATTAATACTGAGTTAGGGCACAATGATCTATACAACCATCCAGGAATAGGCTTACCAGCTGACTCGCTCGATTCATCGAATTCCTGAAAAAATCAAAACGACGTTCGAAATATTAACGAAACAAAAAAAAATCCAAATTAGGCGTAGAAATTATTCACTTGTCTGAACGGAGCATTTGGATCCGGCTCTGCTAAGAAATATCTGTATCCTTCTTTATTATAGGGATGTTCTAAAGGATACCCGTGGGCTGATAGCTTCACCGGAGCTGTATCGATTCTGCTTCTTTTACCAACACCGATACTCGAACCTTCGCCGGGTGCTTTTCGTTTAGCTCCTCCACGTCCTTTAACGCCGGTTCCTCCAACTGGAACAATATTCGTTAGTTTTTTCCATCTGAGGGATGAATTTTACGATAAAATTAAACTCACCAGGTTGTACTCCCTTTTCGGTCATTTTTATTTGACCACCTTTAAGCATAGCTTCGTAATTCGGCTTAATTTGAGTAACATCGTAGTTAAATAGTCCGAATGTATTCTCTGCCGAATCGGTGCAAGTTCTAAAATGGGTTCCGCAGTCCTTGGTTAACGTTCTGAGTACCTATAATTATCAATCAAGGTGAATAAATGAGTATTTTATTCGAATCTAGGTTTGAAAAAAATCTTACGGTAGAATGCCACGATTGAGTCACACGTCGAGCTGTGGTAGTCATTCCTTCCCAATGTGAATCGATATAAGGAATAATATCTTTATCTTTGGAGAAGAATTTCTTTGGTTTTCCTTCTTTAATACTGCCTTGTATTAGATTTCCAATAGCAGTAACACATAACTGAGTTGTAGCTGTGGAAAAAATAAACCGATATGTAGTAATCGATTTATTAAAAATTCTGATTTAAAAAATACAAAATTCTTACTCGATTGATTTTTCTTGAATACTTCCAAACCACTTGGTGAACAGTTCTTGCATAGAAATACGTAATTCATCATGAACGGTACTAATTTTCCTAACTGATAGCCTATACATGACTCGTGAAACCATCGATTACAGTTTGCGCATAATAACTCGACGATATTCAAATTACGATCTTTACCACTGCAATTCAAAATCAATAATAAAATACGAATACGAATCCAAATAAAACCATTGTAAAAACGATGCTGTACCAGTAACAATGTCCGCGATCCTTATCCTTAGGTTTAACAAATATTACATCGTCACTGAGGACATTATTTTTCTCATTTTCTTTCCCATGATCCTTAACATCGCCATTCGATAACGGTACCGGCGAATCTAGCTTCTTTTCTGATTTAATTTCATCCGAACTAGCATTATTAATATTCGGCGAGCTGATAGTTTCATTAGTGATATCGTTTGATTGCGAACTGATATTACTATCTGCTTCCGACGCTTGTGAAATATTATTTTCCGATTTTCCATCGTCGAAAGAAAAACTCGTCTCTTCTACAGTCGAATCGGATTTTTCCTCAAGAGGTTCTTCATCTTTAGACAGATTATCAGCTGTAGATTCTTTATCATCGGATTCTTTCTTACTTTCGTCGGTTTTTGTTGACGTTTCGATCACTGTATCATTTTTCTCAGAAACATTTTTGGCACCGGAATCAGTATCAGGTTTTGAAGCAGGTTCTGTATCTTCAGCTTCCGATTTCGGCTCGGGTTTCTTCTCCACGTCGTTCGAACTCATTGTAAAGTGTAAAGTATCGCAAATTCAAAGTAACATTAGCTTTACTCTTCGAAAAAACAATCTGATAGGCAACGAATGAAAGTTACATGTTTGAGTGTTACGATGATACGATCGGTTAGGACTTGGAAATTTGGTGAAAATATGAAAACGATAGTAAGGTTATGCGAATTTTACGTACTTTTGAATGTTTTTTTTAACTTATTTTTCAATTTATTGCATTTTTTAAGCAATTTTTATTCGTGTAATCAAAGATAGGAAAATAACCGCAACATTTTGTATTTCCATGGATTTGGATATGTAGAATTTATTCCTGGATAGCGAAAAAAATTAAACTTTTTTTGCGCTGATAATGTGACAGGGCATCGACTTATTACGGTGGCAAATAAGAATTCAATCTCCGGTCCGGTGATAATGCTTATCAAAATTTTTTCAAAACACGAGAAAATGATGAAATTTACTAAAATTTGTAAAAATTGTCGCTGAAAAATGTCTACAACGAGTTTAAATGCGTCGACAATATTGAAGACTGTGTTCTGGAAGAATGTAGCTAACTTTGACCACTTGACCAAGGTGTACAAAGACTACAAACATCAAATAAGCTTGCTGACCATTACTTGTACGGTAATCTTTGTTGCTATGAAATATGTTAAAAAATGGAAACACAGAGAGAAATCCACGTCTGCAGTATCACTACAAATTGTTAAACCTACTAAAATTATAATCGCCGATGACGATGAAGTCTGCGTACATGCAATCGATGAACTGTTGAAGTTCGTATCTTGGTGTTTTTCAATGGTGTGTGATCAGTAATCATGACTAATCAGTATTCTGTTTTATTTCTGTAGAAAGACACACCAATATCGAGTCGTTGGATTAGATTGTGAATGGGTATACGACAAATTTAGACATCCTATTGCACTACTGCAGCTAGCAACAAGTGATGGGTACTGTGTCCTGATTAGGCTTTGGAAATTATCTTCAATACCTCCTAATCTCGTTGTAAGTGTAACTTGGATCTTCATTTTTCAGTCACTGAAATGATACTAAATCTTTGCTCATATTTTACTTGATTTTCACTCAGAGTTTTCTCGAAGATAGCAGTATTATCAAAGTCGGTTCGGCGATAAAGTCAGATGTCCATTTATTGCACTCCGATTACAACATCAGCGTTTTAAGCTGTTTGGATATCAGTGTAGCTGCTAAAAGCTTAGGATTACCACCAGGCTCGCTGAAAAAAATGGCCAAAGAAGTACTAGGCATCGATCTGAATAAAGATAAATCATTACAGTGTAGTAATTGGGAAGCAGCCACTCTATCAGATCTACAAATAGAATACGCTGCATTGGATGCTCTAATACCAGTGAAAATCATCGAAAGAATGATGTTAACCAAAGTAAGATACTAAAAAACCTTTCGAATAATATTCCCAAAATCTAATACTCGATTTTTTCTTTCAATTTAGGGACCTTGTGAACTTGACGAAAACGAAGCTTGGCATATTTTTCTAAATACCTGGCATAACGTATTGGATGTGAATTATTCGTTCAGAAATAAGCCAAACAGAAGAAAAAATTCCAAAGACGATGACGTTCAGAATATAAAACAGAACAAAGGAATTAATATCAAGAGAGCATTGTACGAAAATTGTTTTCTTCAAGATCCCGAAGGAAACGTCCTATGTGTTTGTAATAATAAGAAATTAGACTGGTGAGAGTTTTATATCGACGATTTTACGTTTTACGAATTTTTATGATAATCAGTGTAACGTTTAGGTACATCGAAAGAGGTTTAGGAGTTGAAGTATCGCAATCTCCAAGAGCAGTACGACTGAACTTTATGCCCCGTATATTTGAAAGAACTCCTGACTCGTTATATTACATGAAGGAAAAAGAAAACAAATGCGTGGTTTGTGGTCAGACTAATTCTTTGAGACGAAAGAACGTTGTTCCTTGCGAATACCGGACTCATTTTCCAAGTACGAATTTCAAACTTTGTATCGATAAGATACCTCCTTCTGTATTAATTAACTATCGATATTATTTTCTAGAGGAAAAGAAAGACTACAAATCTCACGATGTGGTTTTATTATGTGCCATGTGTCATACCAGAAGTACCTTATACGATCAGAAATTACGCCGAGACTTGGTTATCAAATGCGATGCGCCTATTGTACCTACCAAACTGGTCAGTTCGTTACTTTGTGAGAAAAGCAAACTGAAATGTTAATATTTACGTTATTTTTTTCTTATCAGACTGAAGAAGGACGTAGAGTAAATAAATTAAAGTACGCAGCGAATGCTTTGTTCTCAAAAAATCCTCTGATATCATCTAGTAGAATAGAAGAAATCAAATCCACCATTCGTGATAGTGTGAAATGCGAAGAAATTACTGACGATCTTTTACAAGAGATTAAATCTATGAAGTAATTCGTTCATGGTCTTGATAAATACGAAAAATAATGTCAGTTGACTAATTTTCCTCTCTATCTAGATTACCGTTACCTAGCGATCGCACAATGTCACATGGCCAAAAAGTTGTCAAGTATTTTGAAGATCGAGACGAACTCGCCGAATTAGAAATTCTATGGAGAAATCATTTCGTAAATTGTATGAATCCTCGTCATTTACCTGAACTATGGTCAATCACGCACGATCCAAAAAGTTTGGAGTATTCGAATTTTCACAAAGAATTGATTACGTACAAATGAATGTTGATTTTAACCGACCTAGTTGTTTGAGTGTTTAATTTATTTTTATATTTGAGATAGTGTGAGTTTGAAATTGTGATATTTGAACCATTTTTCATTTTTATCGATGTAATTTATTTATTTTAACTGATACGATGTTTTATAAAACTGAACAATCAAAATGGAGTACTATGACTTGTTATTTCTAATTGTACCTATTTGTTGTGTTCTACTGTCGTATACGTCGTTGATTAAGCTGCTTGTCGTCTCTATCGATTATCCAATTTGTTTTCGTTCACTGAAGCTATCATTTTGATGCCATGCTGAAGTTGGAATAACATTTTGTAACGAATAGACATTTATTAATCCAAAAGAAGTCTAGAATTACAAAATAAATCCAAAAATTAATGAAAATCATACGATAAAGAACATCATCTATGTTCCATGTGAATAAAATAGAAAAAATAGTAAAAAATACTGTCTACTCTTTTTCAAAGTTTCAACGGATCTCATTATCACAAATTCAGGCTCAATCAGCCAATCAGAAGCCGTGAAAAAATAAAACTAGACATCTCATTGGCTCATCATGATTGTTTGTTTACGTTCCAGTAAACAGAAAATGAGATTCCAGTTTTAGTAAATCCTGTAAACGTGTTTTATGTCGTAAAGTTTCGCGTTCGCGAAATATTACATTAAAATCATTAATGGACGTCGTTTTTATTCGGGAATTAATCCAGAACGGCAAAGAACAGAATGTGAACATCGAGTGAGTATTGACAATGTTTTGAAGATACTAGAACTGTGGTTAGATATGTAGCGATGGTCTGTTCGAAGTTCACTTCTGATCGACAATTTTTTGCAGTTTCTGAAATCATGTACTTGAACTAATAAGATATTGATCATCTTTGCAGTTTTTCAACCAAGGATCCAGTGACGAAGATCAATCCTGAGTAAGCGCTTGTTCTAATGTTTATCAGTCAACAAGAACTGAATCTGGTCAGGGGTTGAAAATGTTTCATTTGTAGCTAACTAAGTCGTTATTCATTTTTACAGTATCGTTCGTGTCCTATTAAAAGATCCGATTCCGATGAAGGTGAATGTGAAGAAAACCCCGAGTAAGTACTTTTGATTCAACTTCGGAAACTTGTAACGTAAGAATCCGGCAATCCGGCATTCGGTTCCAAACTTTTCATACCGTTACCAATTTAATTGAACTTTACTAGACTGGTAAAGTAATATCTAATTTTTATTTGTTTTTACAGTGTTATGTTCCTTTAAATTAAAATTCAATGGACTCGGACGTGATGCTACGAATAAACCTGAGCTGAGTGAGTTCAGACTAGCGAGTTGGAGATTTTCTTATAGAAACCTGAGCACCTTTGTTGTCGGCGTTGTCTGGTGCTCTTGCTATTAGATGCTTACTGCTTATTCAATTATTTTATTAACGATGTAGTTTGCTTCGTAGTACTGGTGTTTGTAGTTAAATTATGATATTTCAATTAAAAGTTACGGTGATTCAATTATGTTGTCAAAATAATCCTCAGTTATCAGTAAACAGCAACAGCATAATTTGATCACCTTTTGTTGAATTACCAACTGTTGAGAAAACAATGCCGATCAAATAGATCGGATTTTATTTATACTCAATTGATTAGTAAATTGAAAAATGATAATCGAAGACAATTCAGTAACTTTTCGATAATCATTTATCAGATTTGAGGAATCATACTTTATTGGAGTTCTTCCTTGTAGTAAAAGTCTCCCCGTCCCAGCCTCTCAAATATAACAAGTACCTATATCAATATTAAAATAAAAAAGCTAACAAATATATTTGTAGCTAAATTTATTATAAATTCTTTTTGAAATAATTTGTTATTAATGTCACAAAATTGAAACATTCTTCATATTTAATGTAGGTACCTAATTGTTTTGATTTGGGTATTTAAATGTGTCCAACTTTATGAATAATTTATTTATTTTATTTTTTATATTTGGAAGGAATTGTTTTCAAAACCGTAATTTAAGAATTAATGATTTCAATGATTTCATTTTTATTTTTAAAGCTTTTTTCGAAAAAAAACTGACTGAATTTTAAATGTTTTTATGAAAATGTGTGGAATTTTGACTATTATGATTTTTCAAATAAGATGATTTGTGAAATTTTGACCATTATGACTTTTCAAATAAGATTTAATTAAATTCTGTACCATTTTAACAATTTTTTGCTATCAAATAGCTGCTTTTCAGGACATTTCAGACAATTTTTAGGCATTTAAAAATGTTAAATTTTTCTGCTCGTTGAAATTTATTTATCCAATCTTCTAGTTATATCTGGGTCATTTTACTTATCATACTTGGTGCAGGTTTTGACTTCTGGTCTGTCAGTTTTGCTCAAAATGTTTTCTTTGGTTACTTCACAGCATTCGAATCCATAATTTCCTGCAAAGCCCATAGAGGAGCGAAACAAGGGCACTTATTCTAACTTTAGTTATTCTTCATGACGATACTTACTGAACTTTGTGGTCTTATGGGTATCTCACGATTGGTAATACTTGGAGCTAATTTGTTGGCATTGTTGGAAAGTACATCCATAGTAAAATTAAAATCATCCATAAAATTTTTCAAAGCATCCGAGAAAAATTGAAAGACCAAGAATCAACACTGAGTCGAAGTATGATGAAATGACTGATCTTGATCTTTTTCAGAAAGACTCGAGTTGGAAAAAAGTTGCTCGTGATTTCTCAAGTAGGTACACAAAAAATAATACAAAAACAGATAAATGTCGATCAGAAATTCTATGAACGCGCATTCGTATATTCTGGATTTGGCTTTTTGTTAATTTTTATGATTGTAACTATCACCAATTCTTTCTGAATTTTAAAAACTACCTACTAAAATGTAGCACTTTTTGTCCATTCGTAAAAGTGTAATTATTTCAATGTTTTGAATTAAAAAAAAAAAAAAAAAAAAAAAAAAAACAGAAAAACGTTTTTTTCCAAATTTTAAAATTAATGATAAAAAATTAAAAAAACATTTAAAGAGAACGGAGTTCACTTTCGATTGAACGAGAGTGCAATTTTTGAAAAAAAATCCCTCATAATAAAATTTTAGCTACCAGTTGATTTTTCATTTTTGAAAATTCAAACACGAATAAGTGAATTTTACCGACTAGGAACTCATGAGTCATGACAATACCTACTCATCATTAGAAAAATAATTATAAATAATTTTCTTCACATTGGTTCAAATTTTTCATTTTTTTCAAAATTGTTTTTAAATTAAAATTTTTGCAAACTTGTTTATGCCTAAATTTTTCAAGTTCAAATTTTTATGATTTCTCAACAATATTATGTGTATTTTTTCAGAATTTTTCTGCTTTCATATTTTTTAAGTTCAAACTTTAACAATTTTCTTTGAAAATTTTCCAAATTTGTGTTCTTAGAATTTTTTCTGTTTCAAAAATCTTCATAATTTTCTCGATGTTTTTCAAATTTAATTTTCTTAAAATTTATTTCCATTCGAAAATGTTTTCCAACTCGACAAAAAATCAAAGAAAATTGGTAATTTGATAAAAATTGGTAATTTTCTTTAAAATGTTTTTTTTTTTTCAATTAAGATAAAAAGTTTGTCACTCTTTATAAAATTCACGCTCGTTCAAAAAAGACCCGACAAGTGTTTTCCTTGTAAGAAAAATTATATTTCGATAAATTTAAAAAACTTTTCCAACTTTTTAACGTCAACTTTTTTATTTGTCAAAATATCACAGTCAAAGGGTTAAATTTTCCAACTCCAATCAAATATTTCAATAAATCAATACCTATGAGACCTCACAATAAAGCCAATCAAAATCCATTAAATCAATCAAAATCCCGAAAAATTGAAAAGAAAGAGCTAGCTAAATATAAACGAAATCCTTTGAAAACTTCTAACCCATATTCGTAATTCTCAAAAGACCTCGAGGGATGAAAACAGTCGGTCAACGAATAATAGCATAAGTGGGTGAAAAATTATCGCGTACGATGACGTCTTCGGCACGACGAAGGGGAACCGAGGTAGAGAGGCGGAAAAGATGCTTAGACGAAGTCATTCACCTTCGTTCCGCACCGAACCGAACGTGAACCACGATTTGGCATTTTGTATTCAAACGTATCTAGATTTATACAAATAAAAAATAAACGTAGGTACCAGCGATGAAAAAAAAATTCCCTCATTTAAATGATTCATTTTTCATTTTCGTTCGAGCGCGAATACATAGAAATTTTCAAAACTTGACGTACGAGATAGAAGTTGGTTATTTGTGGTAGAATAGATTCTACGTGTACGGTTATTCCATTGATGGGAATAGGTTTGGAATTTTCTAAATTATATAATACGATGGCAGTGTTCACTTTCCCGCTTTACGGTGTGTATAAACAATGAAGGATTTAGCTTTCTTAAACTAATAAAACCCATAGATAATGAACAGTTAGCTCGAATTATCGCGTCCACACAATAACGAGGAAATGAAAAAATTAAAACTTTTCATTGTTTCGAGCTAACTTCTGGACTGATTCGGAAAAAGATAAGTTACTTATTATCCAGCTTCAAGTTGGACCTACCTTATACTTACGAATTAGAAAAAATTTAAAGAAAATCATTCCTCGTTCTGATAAAAAGCCAGCATTATAGGCCTAAGATGAAATTATCGGTAGGCTGGCTGAAATCGAGTCACGTGATTTTTCATAATGACAAGTACCTTTATATCGATGTAATTAAATTAATCGAATATTCGAATTTTTTAGGCGTGTGGATTAAAAAGGTTATCGATTGATAGCTCAATTTTATCATTTAATTTTATTTAATAGATTTTTTAATGTGACTTACGGCCTTCTATGTAATATACATCTTTCTTTAATTGATCAAGGTTGAAATATGATCATTTGATGCCTTTGATACAAATTCAGATATGTTCGCGAATTAAAATTGATTCAAAAACTTTTTTTTATTTAAAAAAAATTAGAAACCCACTTTCGTGATTTATATTTTTATTTTTCATTACGTAGGCTTCGAAAAGCGACTGTATCCAATAAAAAAAAGTAATTAGATTTATCAATATCTTAATTCATTATTTAATTATTTTTTTAAATTCTTGAAAAGGAAGCTAGAATTTCATTTAGTTACTGTTTTCAATGTAATCAGTACCTATCTAAATTTAGGGATGTCTCTGTAGTCTGTAACTACCAACTTATCTCCAGAAAAAAGATTAGAAATAGTTAAGCAGATAAGCGAACGATTAGTTCACTCGACTATCTATTTGTTTCACAAGTTACACGTTACCTAACAAATAGGCACTTTGTTATTTTCATTTTACATTTACACTGAATTTTATTTAGATACCAATCATTCTTTACCTCGCTGATAGTCGAGGTCAATTTCGAAGATCAAGGCTCACAAGAGAAACAACATTTAAAACTAATATTTTGACTGTTTAGTAAGTTAATGGATTTGATAATATTTTGAATGAAATTAGTAATTCTGTACGTTGAAAATGATTTTAAATGAACATATTCAGGAAACATTAACCGATTCTTGGATTATATGATGTCTATATTTAGAACGAAAATTAAAATTCAATTTGAAAAATAAAAATAGCTTTGACGTTCGAATGCATTCTTCAGGTTTTTATAGTTGAAAATTTCTCAAATCGTGGGGAATTTTGTATCGAAATGTAGATATTTTGGATAATTTGAGAGCTTTGATTCGGCTGAAAAACTCGAATTTGAATTTAAGTGTATGATTTTTGAAATTAATTCGAGAAAAATATGAAAAGAAAACAGAGATGAATCAAAGTTTACATGGAAGAGGAGGCAGAGCAAAACTTGAAAAGTATAATTTTTTCGATTTGATACGATACAATTTTTGTAAATTTTTTCGACTCAAATTGCCATTTTTTTATTACAAAATTATCATCTTTCTAAAATTTTCAATGGGGAATGAAATTTGGTAATTATTTGTGGGATGGAAGGAGGGAGCTACTGCATTTTTCCCTGTATTCGTCTCACTGTCAGATTTGACAAAATGCCAGCGTACTTAATTTATCACTTTCAAGATTGATACTTCTTAAAATTAATCGTTTTTAATGAAAAGTTCAAGTAGAAATTTTACGAAAGTAGGTATTCAAGTCTGGAAAAAAATATCGCTACCCTCTTTCTGGAAAAATTTTATAATTGCCAAGTTCACTTTTTTGAACTGTGGATTTTTTTTAAAATTGATATTATGCTTTCCAACTTTCAACTCCTCGAATTGACGAAACAGATTTTTAGAGGGGGTGAATTTCCTCCATCAAATTTTTCAATTTCTTGCATTTCTTAATATTTCAAAAAATAGGTGAAAATTAATTCGTTTTTTTAAACATGAGCATTGAGTTGAACTTCTAATTGAATGAATACGAAATCACATTATTCTGGAGTCTCCAGGTCTCCATCACGAACTCAAATTTTGATACTTTTCAAATTTTTCTAAAAAGAGTATGATAATTTAATGAAATGTGGATGATAGACCTTTTCCTAATCTGGCCTTTTGTATTTTTTTGTAGGGGGGGGGGGGATTTTGCAATTTTGGTACTTCCAAAACAAGAAAAAGTTGTTGAAAAATTTAGTTTTCTCTGCATCTAATTCCTCCAAAGGTCTGGACATTTGAGGCATTTTGGAACCTGTTTCGTCTGAAAATTTTATTCAATAAGCATCTATTACTCAATTTTTTTTAATGTCAGATTTTTTATTAATTTTTTCCTGTGTTTGAAATTGTTGAGCTGAGCTATTGAAGTAAATTGATACAATAATATTCGAGATTTTTATAACTTTTTGAAGTTTTGTCGAAGTTGACTTAGCAAAAAAAAACATTATCTCTTAACATTACCTACATCAGATTAATTGGTCTTAATATCTGGTATTCGAATTTTTAAATTTGACGTTTCTGTGCCTATTTGAATGCAGATGTGTTACATGATGCGGGGGGAGGGGGAGAAGGTGGATGAGGCAGAGGCAAGGAATCTAAAAAAAGTAAAATCACAGTTGGAGGACCAATTTTTCACACCTAATTTTTCCAAGTTTTTTCTTGCCCAAGGAACGTATTTTTCTTAACTCAAAGTATAATTTTTCAGACCTTCTCTTCCTACTCCTCTTCACTCTGCAAGAAAAAGAAAGGAAAAAATCATAATTTTCAAGTGTGTTTTTGATATTTTTTTGTCTCGACTCCAAATTTTACTACAAGTTGTAATACTAGAATTTTCAAAAAACCAATGTATCTACCAAGGTAGTAAAATTGATTTTTTTTTCTTAATTTTTTGTTGAAAATTTCACGAGGAATCCGAAAAAAGTTGGTTTGAGAGCCGTATTACCCCCCCCCCCTCCCAAAGTGCCCCAAACTTTGAAACTATGAGACTTTTAAAATAAAAATTCATTTTTTTGATCATAGATAAAGCCTTCAAACTAAAACGTTTCAAATTCCTCGTTAAATTTCCTATACGAGCCAATAAAAAAATAATGAGAGCGTATCTTTCATCAAAATTTAATTTTTTTGTCGAGGGCCTTTTTTGGGGCACTTGGGAAAATTCTATGACCTTCAAATCAATTTTTTCGAATTCCCCATTAAATTTCTTCCAAAGAGTAATTAGAAAATGATAAATGGTTTTTTTATTTTCATATCATTTTTTGTTGGGGCCGTTTTGGGGGTAGAAGAAGAATTAGGCCTTCGAATCAATTTTTTTTTGAATTCGTCGTTAAATTTTCAAAAAGTAAAATTGTTAGGTATAGAAATGAGTCGTTGGAAAATTTAAAAACGTGTTTTTTTCTCAAAAAGTTGATTTTGCACTCCGCGTTGGTTTCTTAAAACTGCGTCATAGAAGTCTCATAATTAGGGAACGGATTTATATGAAATTGCATGTTTTTCTACATATGTCAATGATGATGGGGTATACGGTCGAAACATTTGCGAATCAAAAAATTTCCTGTAAAATGAGCCCATAATTTCACTTGTAATTTTTATTATTTTTGTTTAATTTTTTGAAATACAATAAAAATTTGTACTTGAAATGTGATTTTTTCATATTATTCTTATCGTTTCAACAAATTTTTAGTCTTCGAAAAAATTTATTAATTAAAAAAATGATAATAAACGTGCAATAAATATTATAAAATATGGTATTCAATAGTGCATATTTTGCATATTTCGAGCTAAAATGCATATTTTGACATATTTCAGTTGTTTAAACAGCATATTTCGTCATATTTTGGCTATTTTCACTAATTTATTGCATATTTCACAATATTTTGAAAACTCCACCCCCACAATTTCGTTTTTTAGCCATTTTTCACCAACAAAAATGACAATCCTGCGAAAAAAAACAGTCGAAAATTTTTTAAAATATTTTTCCCCTATGAAGTGAGACGTTTTTTCTATTGCAAATAATTCACGATTTGAGTGATTTTGGTCAAATTAAACGATTTTTAGCGATTTCAAGTGTTATCATGTTGTTAAGCTTGAAAAATCCTTTCCAGAGATACCTCCCATCTCGAAGTTGCATATTTTGCACATTTCGAACATCATAAATGCATATTATATCGTCTATTTCAAATTTTTTCGGGCATATAATTCCTTTTCCCACTTATGTTTGGAGAAAGGGATCAATTCATAAAAAGTGAAACAAATTTCGTAGATCAAATTTCTCTCAATTTTTTCATGTCTATAAAATTCCATTGTATTCGTAAAAAAAATTTAGTCTCCAAAAGTTGACCTCTAAAATTTGATCTTCATACCTACTTTGATTTCCAAAAATGTAAAAAAAACTTGAAAAGATTTTGACGAATTGATATAATTACAATGAAATTTCTAAAACAAAAGAATAAAATAAAAAATATTATTTTTTTATCTTGACATTTTAATCACATCGAATTTTGAACGACATTGATATTTATATGTAGTGATATTTTATTAAATTGAAACAAACTTGAAATTTTTTTGCAAAATGATAAAACGATTTGCTTTGAAGCAAAAACTCGTGTGATTTTTTTTGATATTTCTCGATCTCGCTTTTTTTGAAGATTGACTTCCTGGATCCTGACGCTGTCACCAAACCACGTAAAAAAATCACTCTAGGAAAAAGAACGAAAAGCATGGAAAATTTGAAGATTTTCTTCAAAAAAGCAGAATCAAGAGAAATTTGTCCAAAAATTGAAAGGGAAATTTTGTACCCTGCTGATATCATGATATGAAATTTTATCACATTGATAACTTCCAAAAATCCAATTAAATGGCCAAATATAAAATTCACCAATTTTTTCATCTCATCGTCAGAAATTTATATCAATACCCAACAACAAATTCAAAAAAATCATCAAATCATCCAAACTAATAGTGGGAAATTTCGAACTCGTGCTGGGAAAATTTTAATTACAATATCCCAGCACTGATTCTTCGTCATAAAATCTGCTACATAACCGAACACGGTGACAAAATCACCAAAGCTCGACTTATGATCATATTCAGCTATGGCACAGCTGATCAGGCCGATAGATAGTAAAAGTACGAGACGTGAGAGGCAGGAAGGTTAGTAACCGAGAGTGTTGTTATATCAGGTGTATCTTGGAAAGGAGAAAGGTGCAGCGCGGGCGATATAGGTAGAGGTACACTCGGGAGAAAGTTCATTGCGATATGATCCGTAATACATGAGTTCACCTACCAAAAGTATTTTTATAAATATGGCACGAGACGACGTAACGTAGAAATAATTATATCTTGGCCTGTGCGGTAATACGCGTAAGAGTAAAATGGTAATGATGAATTAATACAATAATACCGCTTATGAGCTAGAATCTCGGAAGACTGAAATTTCCTCCTCGTTAGTTCTACTTAGTTATATATTTTACCATATTTTATAAATCGTTACCGTTGGTTCAATTTTTAAAATTCTAGGTATCGTATTCTGGCTTTTTTGATATTCACACGTTGGCAAAATTTTTCCCCGATTGTATTTGCAATTTCAAACCAAATTAATACATGTATTTTAGACGAAATGTCTCCATTTATGATACGAAGGTATGTGTTCTCTAGCAGCTGCGACTCTGTGATTTCAAATAACTATGCTCGCATGCTAAGTATGATAAGTATTAACGGTCTCAGTCTCGAGCAAAATCGTTTTTTTTTTCTTCCAACTCATTATTACCATATTACCTTATTATCTACACTAGGTGCATACCATGGTACTTCATAATAGAGCAGTTAATTTCGCTGCAGATGCGATACCAGGAAACTAAAGTGTTGGAGTAATTTTCTTCTTGGTAGAAATAATATCATAATTTTTAACGAAATGATTAAAGTGCCAAAATTTTCATCGTTTATGCATACGTGGTCTTGAGATCATCAAATCTGATACAGCGTTGAAAAAATTACAGAGGTGATTTTTTTCACGTTTTCTGGAGTCTGTGAAAAATCAAAAATTGCAAAAATGTCGAAAATTGTTATCAGTTTTCAATTTAATAAAATGATTTAGTAAATCAGGGTGTCCATTCTCTGGAAAACTGGGAAAACCGGGAAAATTCGGGGAATTTTGGTGGTCTGGAAAAGTCAGGGAATTTTGAGATTTTCTCCGGAATTTTTTGAAAATCCAAAAAAAGGATAATAGTCCAGTCAAATTAGCTCATCTGAGAGCCAAACTTGGAATAAAGTGGGGGAAAATTTTTTTTGAGCCAAAGTGCTCTGGAAGGTGTTCTGATGAACATACAAAAACTCCACCAAAATCTGCTCGTGGCATTTCCTCCTAGGTCCACATTCCTGCCCCTAAAACCAGTTTTTTTGCATTTTTCTCGTTCCCTATCACTTTTTTTGAAAAAATAGCTCTATATAATTTCAAAGAGCGTAAAATTTTACATAAAATTGATTCTATGAAAATTTTTGTACGACCTCCTCCAACACGAGATACGCCCCTCCCCATTAGACCTTTGGTTCTTTATTAACTAAACCTTGCTGTTTTAGCGATGATATTTTGAAAAAATACTGTAAAATAATGTTATTTCTTCAGTGTCGTATATGATGCTAGGATCACAATTGTTTTTACGAGGAGCATGAGGTCAGCTCTTAACCCCCACCCCTTTATGAACAGAAATGTGTACCACAGATAATATAGTACAGTCGCAATTCAAGAAAGTGGCTTTTGATGGAAGAAGCATGAAATATGGTATAATGCACAACAAGATGAAAAAAAAATTTTAGAGAATGGGAAACACTCGAAATTTACCATAGGGGTGCGAGGGAGGTGATATTTTGAGGCTCCACCTCCCCCCTTATGTGGTAAGATTGAGCAAAATATGCGTTCTTGGGATCAATTTCATATATTTCGACCTTCCTAAAAACGAATATTCCATGACTGTCGGAATATGGTAACTAGAAGTGCCCCAAATTTCAAATTATCTCCCCCCCCCCCAATTTACCAATATTATTTATGATAAATACCTACCCGGAAATCACAGTTTTTTACCTCTACACCTCACGGAACGTTCAGGAACGAATTTTCAAATACGTCGGAATGGTTCGTTTTTAGGAAGGTCGAAATATATGAAATTGATCCCAAGAACGCATATTTTGCTCAATCTTACCACATAAGGGGGGAGGTGGAGCCTCAAAATATCACCTCCCTCGCACCCCTATGGTAAATTTCGAGTGTTTCCCATTCTCTAATTTTTTTTTCATCTTGTTGTGCATTATACCATATTTCATGCTTCTTCCATCAAAAGCCACTTTCTTGAATTGCGACTGTACTATATCATCTGTGGTACACATTTCTGTTCATAGAGGGGTGGGGGTTAAGAGCTGACCTCATGCTCCTCGTAAAAACAATTGTGATCCTAGCATCATGTACGACACTGAAGAAATAACATTATTTTACAGTATTTTTTCAAAATATCATCGCTAAAACAGCAAGTTATAGTTAATAAAGAACCAAAGGTCTAATGGGGAGGGGCGTATCTCGTGTTGAGGGAGGTCGTACAAAAATTTTCATAGAATCAGTTTTATATAAAATTTTACGCTCTTTGAAATTATATAGAACTATGTTTTCAAAAAAAAAGTGATAGGGAACGAGAAAAATGCAAAAAACTGGTTTTGGGGGCAGAAATGTGGACCTAGGGGGAAATGCCACGAGCAGATTTTGGTGGAGTTTTTGTATTTTCATCAGGACACCTTCCAGAGCACTTTGGTTCAAAAAAAAAATTCCCCCACTTTATTCCAAGTGAAATCCTAATTTGACTGGACTATAAATCATTTAAAAAAGTGTTTCTTTGCTTATTTTATTATAAATTTTTCAAAAAATTTCGCCCTCGCTTCGCTCAAGGGAATTTACATTCTTTCTTTCTACAGAATTTACGTTTTTTTTTTCTACAGAATTTGTTTAAAATCTTAGGGTTTTTGGATCATGATTCTCTTGACCACGATGTTGAAAAAATGGCAGGGAATGAAAATAATTCGAATTTATTAACAATATTTTGGAAAATATGAATGAGGAAAAAGTGGCGAATTTTTATCTTTTGATGATATTTTTTTGCAAAAATTTTCGTCCTCGTCTCGCTAGGGCTCAACGCGATTTATATATTTCCATAAAATGATTTATATTCCACCTCCTCATTGAATTTTTTATTTATTGGTACAAACTAAAAAATCGCAGGGGATTGTGTGAATTAATAAATTTGAGGCATGTGTTTCTCATTTTTTTGAGGAGGAGGGAGGGATGTAAAGAAATTTTTGAATTTTCGCCCCGAAAAATCCGAATTTCCATTCGCTTGATTTCGTTGACATCCTGGCATAATTTGTTTCATTTCTCAAAACTTAATTTTGCGTTGGAATACTTAGTTTTCTTTTTTATTTACATTTTTTTCCGTAGGTAATGAATTCGAATTTTCAAATTTTTGTGGTGAGGGGAATTGGATGGGTTCAAAAATTTTCAGAATTGAATTTGAATCTTTTTTTTTGGTCCAAAGAGAAGTATCTGAAAATTTCGTAAAAAACACCAAGTGATTTTGAAAAAAAAAACGTTAGACCCCATGAATTTCATATCATTTTCATGCAAAATTTCGGGATGTCAGTGCATCACACGAAAAATCCCTCCTCCCCCCCCCCCCCCCGGTTCACGAATATCATATTGAAAAGGTCTAATTTGAAAAAAAATATCTGGAAAACCTGGAAAAGTCAGGGAAAATCATTTCTGAAATATAGTGGACACCTCGTAGATGAAGACATTTTTTACTAAAAAAAATTACTTGAAGATTTAAAAAATATTTATGATTTTTTGGCAGTCATCGGAAGCAAAACTAATTTTGTTATTGATTTTTTTTTTTTTTTCATTTCGTTTTGTTTTATTTCTTTTTTTTCAACATGTATAAAATAAAATAGGTATGAAAATTGAAAATTCACGAAATGACATTAAAATAAAAATCAAAAGAACAAATATTACTTTCAGTTTATTTTTTATTCAATTGGATTTTAAAGTGATTAAAAAAACTGGAAACAATAAGAGTCGAAACTCCGAAAACTAACAAAGTAATGTGTAACGAGAACGATAGGAGAGAGGGTGAAGGTCCAGGAAAAGGATGGTTTCGGAAAATATGCTCTAACACAAAGTACATCTACTAGGGTGGTCCTTATTTATACTTGATGAAAAAAGTTTTTCAAATTTTTCTCGCACCCCCTCTCAAAGTTGTTCCTTTTTATGAGAAAATAATTCCCTGAAATTTTTGGCCCCCAAAGTTAATATTAACATGTTCCTGTAAGCCCTCAAAATTCCAAAATTTGAAAAAATTGAAAAATACAGCGAAATTACTAAAATTTTAAATTTTTTGTGCCAAACTCATTTTAATTACTTACCTTTTCATGAAAATTGGTTTTAGGAAATTTTCGATCCCCTTCCCTTACAAATAAGTGGTACCGGTATTATATTCAAAAGAGCTAAACAATCGATAGTAGGACATAACCCGGCGAAAAATGACATTATAGGCCTTTTTTGCTGAAAATGGTCTAAGACCAAGTCCTGGGCAAAATATAATCACCCGACCACCCCAAACCTGTTTCTATCCCCTACGGTGGATCAAAGCTCCTCAAAAAGGGGGGTTTGCTTCTCCCTCCTCAGATTTTAATTTTTTGTAAAATTAGCTCAGCAGCTTTTTAATCTGCACCACAATACCTACAAAACGCATTTTTACAAATTTTTTAGCAAGGGAGCCAAACCTCTAACCATCTTTTGGGGCACCCCCGATATTTCTTTAAGCCCCCTGAAGATGGTTAACTTTAAATGGTCATAGGTCCGGCCCCCTTGACGCAAATTTAAAAAAAAAAACGTTTTATAGGTATTGTGGTATAGATTTAAAAAAGCTACTCCCAAAATTAAGATCTGAAGAGGGAGAAGCAAAAACCACATTTTGGGGGCCTTGATCTACCGTAGTGGGGAAAGTAATAGGTTTGGGGGGCGGGTCGTTATATATTTCCCAGGGCATAGTCTTAGACCATTTTCAGCAAATAAGGCCTTCAATCATTTTTTGCCGGGTCCACCTCCCATTGAAGCTGCATCGACTATACTATGTACCTAGCTACCTACAGAAGATTGCCAAATTTTTACCACTTTCAAGACTCATTTAATCAACATAGGAGGGGGCTAAAATGTTTTTTCGAGTCTTTTTCATAAATAATTAATTACTTGGAGGGGTTTGGCCACAAAAATGAAAATTTTAAATTTTTTTGATAAAAATTGGTATTTTTTCATATGAGACGTTCCGTATAACAAGGGACAACTTATTCGGATTTTTGAAAATCAAGTTATTCACACTACGTTATAGTCCATAAAATTCTGAACAAAATAAAACCAGAACGAAGAAATTTCATTAAAAATTCGCGGAGTTATGAATTTTTGAAATTGAAAGCTGAAATAAGTTGATTTCGAGAAAAACGAGCTTAAAGTTTTTAAAAAAATTTTCCCCCATTTTTTTCATTTTTTTAGCGTCTAAAACGAAATTGTGAGAAAAAGAAGCAGCTTAGGGAGAATGTGAATGGAAGCAAATTGTAGAGCGCGAAATTTCCTTTCAGATTACGGCATTTATTTTTGTCAAAAATGCTTAGTTGGCATCTTATTGTTCAAAAATGAAAAATCGACAAATTTTCAACTTTTCTCATTTTTTGACATAAAACTAGATTTTGCAAGGAAAGGAAGCGTTTTCATGAAAAAATTATTATTACCAAAATTGTAGAGAATTAAATTTGCTTTCTGCCATGAGTGGTTAGTTTTTCTCCACAAAGCCATGTTTCAAAGATATTTAACTTTCAAATGTTCTTCATGTAATTTTTTTTTTTAAATGCAAAAAAATTTGATAAAAAATGAAACACGTTTTTCTGCTACTTGCGAACTCTGTTGGAACTTTTCAAACATACCAGGTGAAAGAGGATGAAATTCTCTATCCGAATCGACCAAAACCCGAAAATCGACAGTTTCAACCCAAACCTCGAAAACAACTTTTAACATAAGTTGTCCTTTTTTAAACGGAACGTCTCATATTTTGAATAATGAAGGACATTGAGGGGCTTACAGGCACGTGTTAATTTCAAAAAAATGAAAAATAAAAAAATAGGGAATTATTTTCTCATAAAAAGGAACAACTTTAAGGGGGGGCGCAAAATTTCTCAAACTTGAAAATAAGGATCACCCTAACATCTACATTGCGTTTAAAAATTGAAATAATCGCAGATAGTGATGAAAAACTATTTTATGATATCAACTCGCTATATCCTGTTTTAAATTTTTTTCGACCCTTGTGATTTTTAAAAAAATGAAAATTTTTAATTGATCAAATTTCAATATATGGGAAGGGATATTCAAAAAAATTATTCAATCTGAAATTCAAATTAGGTATAATTCATTAAGTTTTCAATTTTAATCAATGGGAGGAGGTATACTCAAAATAAAATTGATTCAACCTGGGTTATTTAAAAAAATTCAGATTTAGTACCATCTATTGATATAATTTTGAATTAATGGGAGGGGCGTTTAAAAAAATATTCGTCCTAGGTTATTTAGAATAAATTTTGAATACAGTTGAAAAAGTGAAAATTTTTAATTGATAAAATTTTCAATTCATGTCAAAGGATATTCAAAAAAAATTATTCGATTTGAAATTCAAATTGAGTAAAATTCATTATATTTCCAATTTTTATCAATAGGAAGAGGTATTCAAAATAAAATTGATTCAACTTGGGTTATTTAAAAAAATCCAAATGTAATACAATTTATCTCATTTTTAATTAATGGGAGGGGTTTTAAAAAAAAGATTTGTCCCAGGTTGTTAATTTTTGAATATAAATGTAGTTGAAAATGTAATCATTATATGTTTATGTGCAAGACAAAAGTTTTCGATTTGGCACTTCCCTGACACCTCCCCAATGGACCCATTTTTGGGGTTTTGATGGAGTAACATCATAAGCGGATTTCGCGGGTAAAAAATGTGGATTTTGATACCACACTCGATTTTTTCGAAATATTTTTTCACTCCCCTCCACCCCACGGATACTGATTTTCAAAATTTGAGTGCCTTGACCATACAAATGGAGTTCACTGAGGTAGTTTGAGCTACTGAAAATAAATCTGTTGCAAATTTTTTCGTATGACAATTTCGTATGAAAAATAAAGTGAGATATTCAATTTCGAGCCTTGTGGTGCACTTATTTGGACTTGAAATTACAAAAATTGCGAAAAAGAGATGAAATGAAGTGAATATCTGACAAGTCGTGTATAAATATGTATTTTGGAATATAATTACAAGAAATTTTTTTCGGCCAGAAATATGACCATTTTATGAGTGAAAAACGCTGTGAAAAAGTGGTTTTTCGCATTTTTCAAGGTGTTCCACCACCTAAAAAATTCTGAAAAAATATCATGATGTACATAGGGACTATATACATAAAATGTATTTTTTTCAAAATTGCACCTCTGAAACATCGTGTAGAAAACTCGAATTGAAGTTTTCAAACGCAATTTTCGGCTTGAAAAAATCATCAATTTTTTTTTCAAACCACCCACTGATACCCCTTTTAGTATAGGGTACACCTCTCGAATATTTGAAAAAATTTGGTCAAAAACTCGCGGAAATAAAAATTTTTAATGGAAAGGCTGAAAAAAGTAACGTTTTGTCCAATAACTAGGGCTAGGAGTGGAGTTGGGGGCCAAAATTTTTACCACATGGTTTTCAGACCCTAAGAACCAAATTCCATTGGTTAGTTTCGAATTTCAGCTCGGGGGCAGATTCGCCTATCTTAACCGCCGGTACCCTTTCTGTCAAAATTTTTTTCAACTCCAAATTTTTTTCACAAAACTTTTATCAACTCAAAAAATTTTTCAAAATTTTTTTAAAACTCGTACATCATTCTATACAGGGCCCAGTTCTATATCTACATACTTATTTTTAAGCTTGTGCATTTGCATTGTAATTTGTATCTCACCATTTTTAATGTTTTCTACTTTTATTCTCTATATTTTACTGAAAAATTATTACCAAACTTTTTATAATTTGGGTACCTATTATTACCAATATTTTTAATAAATAATAAAATAGTAGTTTTTCTACTTCTTATTTCAATAAGAGGTGTACAAAATATTAGGACTGCTAGAATAACGATAAAAAATTTAAAATTCCTATATTGATGAAAATATTTTAAAAAAGAATTTGAGTTTAAAAAATTTTTGAGTTAATAAAAGTTTTGTGAAAAAATTTGGAGTTGAAAAAAAGTTTGACAGAAATTTGAATTTGAATTGATGTTGAAAAAAATGAAAGTTGGGATGTTGTAAAAAAAGTGTAGAGAAAAATTTAGAGTGGAAAAAATTATGACTTTTACTGGGTAAATATGTCGAAAATTATTATGGACTTAAAAAAAAAAGGAGCTTATAAGCATAACAGACTCGTGTATGAGGAGACACAAGAATGAACAAAAAGAGTGAACGAATGAATCATTAGACTGAAACCCTGTGAGTCTATCAATTCCCATTTATGTACGCGACTGCCCGGCTGAACGCCTGTGAGTCTAGCAATACCCATGTACGACCAAGGTGCTTGTGAATCGTGGTAACTCAGTTTCTTCATTATTGAAGTGGATTTTCGACGTGCTGCGTGTGTTCGTTTTGTTTATTTTCGTACAATTTCGGTGTATACGAATCAGTTTAACGAACCCCGGGTTAAAAAACTTTTCCGAAACAATATTTCGTGATTTTTTTCTGGCAAATTTTAATTCTCCGGTGATTTGGTTTTCGGTGTAATTCGGTAGTGTGTGTTCATTGCAGTGATAGTGTGTTCGGGAAGGGCCAGAATTGTGCGTTTGGATCCTTTTTTGGGAATTTTTCCATTTGATGAGAAGAACATTGGATGCCGGTGACGGTGAGTTTTGCACAAAATTATTATATACCTACTTGGTAGTGTGATTTATTCAGGTATTTTATGAGTTCTTCAGTTTTCAAGAAAGATCAAAAATATAGCTCAAATTTTATAAAGAAATTCAATTTCAAAAAAAATCCATAAAGAAAGCACCGTTCCACGTGATGATGTTTTTTATCAGATACAAAAAACTTGAGAAAACGTTTATCGGTCTAATGCAGCGATACAATTTTTCAAAAGTTATTCCAACTTTGAGACGTTTCAGACTTTGACAACATAAAATGTGATAAGTGATTTTAAAAAATGATAAGAAGATTGAAATTGGATCCCATCAAATTGGAAATGGGCCAATCTACGCAGCCTAATCAATATTTTAATCAACATATAATTTACTTATATTCTATTCCAAATAAGAAGATCAAAACACATTGATAGAAACTGAGCGTTTTAAGACCTTACCAACGATGAATTCGTTTGAAATATCAATTTCACTGTTTGTGCATTGCAACGCATACGAAATATTAATTAGATCAATTTTTTTTTAATAATTTGATAAATAATTACTTCTATATGCTATAGAAAAGTGATCTGTAATGATGAACTAATAGGTGTACTTGAATCATGAGAATTTTGTATGCTTTTCTATGCACAAAGAGTGAGGCTGATATTTCAACCGAATATTACATGGTTCGTAAGGTCTTGAAATGCTCGGTTTCTCTCGATGCGTTTTCATCTTCTTACTTGAAATAGACTACAGGTAATATTTCATTTTTTATTTTGAAGTTCACTTCTGGTTCAAATTGAAAGAAAATATACATTTTTTTGAAAGAGAATCTTTCAAAACAAAAAGAAATGAATTATATTTTCATCTAGAATCTGACAAAATTTTGAAAAATTGATACAAAATCGCTGGAAAATCAATTTTAATAATTTTTCGTGTGATTTTTTTTTAATTGTGTATTTTTTTGTAATAAAGTCGAATTCTTTTCTGAACAGAATACGAGATTATTTTGCTGATTTTTGAAAGAAAAAGTTTTCTAAATTTAGTGCCTCAGTGACAGTGTTGAAGTCCCCCCTTCCCTCTCTGCCTCACTCTTCTCGAAACCAAACGTAAGACAAATTTTCACAATTTCTGAACTGTTTCAATTAATTAAAAATTCCCCAAGAAGTCCATGGTTTGGTTTATTGAAGATGGGAAATTATTTTTTTTATCGAGAACGAGTTTAGTAATCGACGTTCACTTGTTACCAATTTACTATTTTTCAGTACATAATACTTTGAAAAATGCATAATTAGGTACTGTCATTTTTTTTCCTAATCTTCGATAAAAAGATCAAAAAAATCATTTTTGATATAATTTCATGTCATTCTTGTTCGAAAAAAACTTGACAAATTGAATTTTCGATACGATTTGAAATCGAAGAAATCTGATTTTTATCAAGTGTACGATTGAAAATTCTTGCACCAGACTACATTGTTATTACTTATTATTATCAGAGTAGATATTGTTTTACTCCATTTTTAACTTCGTCTGAATCGTTCTGTTTCCCCTCTTACTTTTTTTTAGACTTTTTTGATGACTCAAAATTGCATTTTTGGAAAAGCTTAATACTTACCTAACGTTGTTCTACGTCTCAAAATGAATCAATCCATACCACAGACTTATTTTTAAAAGAATTAGTAACTGGAACGGTAAAACTCCAAGACGTCTGATTTTCCCCAGCTCAAGATTTTCGTTTAACCTGACTCTTCAGAGTTCAGATCAGAACTTCGAGCTTGTAATTTTTTTCAAAACCAAAATTTCAAACTTTTTGCCTACAAGTTTAAACGTTTTTTCTATCTTTTTGAATGAAAGTATCAATTTTCTGAAAAAATTTCCTATTTTTTTCAATTCTTCAATAGATGCATTAGATCACTTTTTAAGGGAGGCTTGATTTATTGAGAAATGAAAAACTTTTGCCAAAAATTGGTCAATACATTCCTACCTAGGTATTTATATTTTTGGTATTTTTAATGAAGTATTTTGGAAAAAAACAAGTTCAAGGTTTGATTTATTTGAAAACTGAAAAAATGGAAAATATGCTTCGAAATGTCACTATTTTCAAGAAAAATGAAGAACGTGGAAATGGTGGCTTTTCTACCCCTGAGAAATGGTATAGGTATTGGTGAAAAGTGGACGTTGAAGGTATTTTTGTATTTGTATTCAAGTATAATGTTATAATAATCATTTTGTGAAACGGCTACTCTGCATCTTATTTACTTCATAGACCTTATAGTATATAAGGTCTATGATTTACTTGTAACCAGAAAAAAAATGAAATTCGGTTAATTTTTAGGTATATTGAAATTTAAAAAAATCACTCTCGTTCTACCTGAGCCAAATTATTCCATTACTTGATAAATTAAATTTTTTTCAAACATTTGTTGATCATATATTGTAAAAAAAATTGATATTTAAATGCTCGTCTTTGTCTATTCAGTTATCAATTTTTCAAAAAAAATCGTTCTCGTTCGCTGTATGATAATTTACATACTTTTTCATCCTACAAAAATATTTTTAAACCGTACTTTTTATGGAGCTGTGGTCAGTGACGTAATGAAATTATGGGAGAGGGGAATAGGGTCGTTTTAAAATTCAATTTTTCCCTATAAAAAATTTATTAGGATACAGAACAGCTGGAAAATTATCATTGCCCAAGGAAAGTTACAAAAATGAAATTGTCTTGTGATCGTGGAAGTTTTTGTTTTCAGTCTGAAAAATATTCCTGTTTTCGTTTTGTTTTTTAAAAAATCAAAAAACTAAATGTTTTTTTTTTCGTTTTTATTGGTTGTGTTTTTTTCTTAATGCGAATATTTTTTTCAAAAATGACATATTTCTCCTGAAAATTAAAGAAAAGGCCAAAGCTTGGGAAAATTTTCAAAAAGTCTTCGGTGTTTCCTTGTTTTTTTTTTTGAATTAGAACAAATTTAAAAAATTGTTGCAAATTAACACACAAAGAAACAATTTGATCATATTTTTTCCCAAATATAGCCATCTTTGTTTGAAATGGTGAATTTTCTCTTTTTCAAAAAAAAAAAGAAAAAGTAAATTTTTCAAAAATTTTCTCAAGTTTTATTCTTATTTTGTCTGTTAAAAAAAAATTCATAATTTTGAAAAGTATAGTTGTACATCTAGACATTTTTTGCTCGGCTCCCTTATTTCACCTTATCAGGTGCTCGATTAATTCAAACTCCCCTCAGTTTCACCAGTTTGTAGACAGACCAATAAACAATTTTTTTAATTGTTTTAATATTTTTAATTTTGTAAATTTGCTTTATTTCGATACATAATACTATTGTAAATTAAAATAAAGTAAATTTACATAATTATAAACGTTAAAACATACAAAAAAAATGTTTCTCGTTTTGTCTACAAACTGGTGAAACAGAGGGGAGCCAGAATTAATCGAGCACCCGGTGTATTCGAAACGAAATGAATTCTCGTACCAATTTGATAAATCTGATTTGAAGTACTCATATGTTACATTTTTTAAATGCTGGTATCACTGCTGATTAGGGTATTTATGGTTACCGGGTATACGAAGTGAGAAGTGATAATCCAGTCGCGTTTTTCCAAGCTTTTAGAATTCGTTTCATCAATTCATCTTCAGTTCGTATCGTACCGATTTAACAATACGGTTCGGATCGCCGCGAAGGACGCAGTTCGATGTTTTTTTTTCTCGCCGTGAAACTAAAATAATACGAACGATATTCGTGTTTTTTTGTAAAAATGATGTTCTCGATTATCGATTTTTTAATGAAAACGTGAAAATGTCGGGAAACTTTATTTTTTTCCGAAGGCATTACCAAGATGTTGAATGCTGGATTACTCGCCGTACATCTATGAACGACGTCAAGATTGGATGCATAATTTCAAGCTGAGGAAAACATGAAAAAAATTGTATTGGCTGCAAGACTAGAACACGCTCCGGAAATTTTCGTCATATTTTCGAGACCCTTCGGCCAGAGCAGTTATAAAATTCGCCGCTCACACCGGAGCTACTCCCTTCGCTGGTCGTTTCACTACTGCTGGTTTAATAAATCCTACCGAAGATGAAGAACTCATCATCGAAGCCGCTTACCGACGTGTTAATTATTTCTAAAATAATTCGATGCTGTCCCTTGCAACGCCAAGAGCCCTCATGCGATCGGTTTGATGTGATGGTTATTGGCTCGTGAAGAATTGTGTTTCATTAGTTCCATCTCCAAGGAAGGAAAATGAGTCTTCGTTGGAGATCTGTTTTTCTACAGAGGCCCAGAAGAAGCTGAGAAAGACGACTAATCCACCGAAAAATCCTGCTGCTGCCGCCTTTGCTGTACCAAGTACTAACTTGCGCTCGCATCAACGCCGGAAACAGTGGAAATTGGAGTACCAGTACCATTGGGGTAAACGACAGTTATATCTTAAGGAAATAATTTATATTTTACCCCCTCATCTATTTTTTATTTAAAGGGGTGGTTTGTACGAAATTTTTAAATTTTTATCCGTATGATTTTCAAATAATTCCTCTGCACGATTTCGGGTGGTATGTAAGTACAGGGTGACCGAAAAGTAGTTCCCAAAAAAAATGCTTAGCAAAAATTCCCTAATTAACTTATCCAAAAAATTTCAACTCTGGCAGCATCCTTGGTCCATTACTATTCGAACACAGGCCTCTTCAAAAATTTTCGATCATTTTTGAATTTTTTGTGAAGAATAATTTGATTTTCGCTTACAATGCTATAGCTAAACCTAGTCGAACGAAATTTAAAAATTGCGTGGAATAAAATCTAGGAATTTCTGTGGATAGGTGACGAGTTCCTCAAAATCTTGAATTGAACCCTGTTAATCTGAAAACAGTGCGTTCAATTTTGAAGGAGGATTGCGCTTTACTCCGAAAAACTACAATTTTCAAATAGTTTCAAAAAAAATTGAATTTGAAAAATCTTGGATTTTCCACCGATTATTCAAATTTAATTTTTTTATGAAATATGTGATGTATTGAGAAATCCGTGCACAGGATTTCATAATTCATTTCAAATAATGTAGATGTAGTGTAGTGTAGTGGTTTCAAGGAAGGAAATATGAAAACAGTAAAAATCATGGAAATTTGAAAAAATTTCATATTACGTACGTAAGAGCATCGGAGATATTGCATGCTGGCTTTTCGGACGTATACTTACGCGCCAATTTTATCAAACTCAATTGCGGAAAATTTCATCTCGATTCTTACCGGCTGAATTTTTTTAAACGTGGTAAATTCTAACCGAATGATACGTTTTCGTGTAAAAATGTACGATACATATAGAACTCAGTATAGGTATACTTGCGGTTCATTACGCGAGGTCAATTAGGGTGGGTCGAAAAACCAAAAATTTTGATTTTTGAAAAGTTACCCCCACAAAAGTTGTTGGCTGGATCAACTAGGAAAATAAAATGAAAAATTTCAAAATCGATTCATATCTTTCGATCGCGCAAGAGCCTTCAATTCTTCAAAAATTGCCAAAAAATCAAAATTTTCAGAAATTTCGAAAAAATTGAAAATTGACTAAAATTAATTTTAGAGCTTCTGCAGTGATTATCTAGACCGAAAAGCACTTTTTTTTGAAAAAATCAGTGTTTTATAACTTTTTTCAATTTTTTTCTGAGGTGAAGAACATGTGAAAATTTGTAAAAACTATAAAACATGGAATTTTTTCAAAAAAGTTGTGCTTTTTGCGTTAAATGGGACCTAAATAAGCTCTAAAATCGATTTCGACGAATTTTGATTTTTTTTTTAATTTTTAAAAATTTCTGAAAATGTTGAATTTTTGACAATTTTCAAAGAATTAAAGGCTTATGCGCGATCGGAAGATATGAATCGATTTTGAAATTTTTTATTTTATTTTTCTAGTCTATCCAGTCAACAACTTTTGCAGGGGTAACTATTCAAAAATCAAAATTTTTGGTTTTTCGGCCCACCCTAGAGGTCATCCCACCTTTCTCTCAACGTTCATTGCCATTGCAATAGTCCAGGCAAATAAGAGGAAAAATGTACCAAGCCCCCAAAAATTAAAGCCTGATTTTTTTTTCGCGTTTTACGTTCGTAGTGACTCACTACACAACTTACTAAAATGGACATCCCCACAACCCTCCGCTACTCCTAGGGGAAGGGTAAACGTCCGCTGAAATCCAGTTTTTCGTGAATATCTCCTAAAATAAGCCTCAAAATTGAAAAGTAGTTATGAACAATCTTGTTCTACGCGTAATTTCCTATCGGAAGGGATTTTTTCTTTTTCAAAAACACTCGCTTCCTTGACTAAAAATTAAGGGTAAAAAACACATATTTTTCAACAATTTACAGCATTTTTGGAAAAAATCGAAACTTTTGGGAATATCTCCTCAAAAAAGCCTCAAAATGGAAAAATGGTTATGTACAATCATATTCTGCGTGTAATTTGCTATCAGACAGGTTCGTTTTTTTTCGAAAACATTCGCTTCTTTGCCCAAAAATTAAGGATGAAAAACGGCATTTTTTCCAATATTTACAGTATTTTTGAAAATGATGGAAATACAAAGTTGAGAAAGTACCCAAAATTATACCAGTGAAGAGTAATTTTTTTATACATGCTGGGAGGGTATTCCAAAAAAAGTCGCCGCAAAAATTTCAACCCCTACCGTTAATTATAAGGGTTGAATACTGCATTTGAAAAATCGAGGTTATGGAAAGAAAAAGTACCTACTATAAAAGTGATGTTATTGCTGATTATTGGTGATACGAAACATTTCTTTGCGTCGCGTCGTAAGGATTCAAAAACGATATTTTCAGTTTCACCACAGCAACTTGCAATTCAAATTTTCATTTATTTCGAATTGCTTCTGTGCATGGCCTTATTCAGGTCGTCATGGCGTTCTGTAACTTTTCCCGTTATCCACGTACGAATCCATTTGTCTCGACGACGTCTATGTATTTTGAAATAAATTTACGAAAAAATTTTCGTATTTATAAACATAGAACCGTCGAGACTAATAACAATCTTAACGACATCGGAAGCAAAAAATGACTCGATTTTAAACACTGTACAAACGAAAACATAGAAAACGACATGCCACTCGAGTATTTTGATTTTTTGGGCCAAATTCGAGCTAAATTTATTGTAGTCCATGCATTTTAGGAGTTGACCCCTAAAAATTAAAGCCTGATTTTTTTTCGCGTTTTACGTTCGTAATGGTCCACTACACAACTTACTAAAATGGACATCCCACAACCCTCCGCTACCCCTAGGGGAAGGGCAAACGTCTACTGAAAACCAGTTTTTCGTGAACATCTCAAAAAAACCTCAAAATTGAAAAGTAGTTATGAACAATTTGTTCTACGCGTAATTTCCTATCGGAAGCGATTTTTTCTTTTTCAAAAACACTCACTTCCTTGATTACAAATTGAGGGTAAAAACACCTATTTTTCAACAATTTACAGCATTTTTGGAAAAAATCGAAACTTTTGGGAATATCTCCTCAAAAAAGCCTCAAAATGGAAAAATGGTTATGTACAATCATATTCTACGTGTAATTTGCTATCAAACAGGTTCGTTTTTCTTTTCGAAAACATTCGCTTCTTTGCCCAAAAATTAAGGGTGAAAAACGGTTATTTTTTCCAATATTTACAGTATTTTTGGAAATTGTGGAAATACTAAAAAAAGCTGAGATTGGTTCTTTCTTCCCAATCTCAGTTTTTTTTAGCACCACAGCAACTTGCAATTCAAATTTTTATTTATTTCGAATTGCTGTTGTGCATGGCCTTGTTCAGGTCGTCATGGCGTTCTGTAACTTTTCCCGTTATCCACGTACGAATCCAGTTATGGAAATTTCTCCGTGGATACCGTTAGGAATTGTTCCATAACGCAAGACATACCAAGATGACTGCCTTTTTAATCATTTTATCCCTTACTACCAGCCTTGCTCCGACACTCCGCTCACTTTCACCGTAAAACGTTCACTTTCACATCACATCTAGTATGGTGTGTTATTATCACAATACTCTTCGTCCTCAAGTAATTTTTCTCTCTTCTCTTCATCTTCAGCTTCTCCGTTTCCTTCATCAATTTTTCTCATCGATAAACAATTTTTAAAAATTTTAAAAATTAAAATTACAAGCGTCAAGAAAATCGCGTACTTTTCGAGTCGAAGTGTGAAAAAATAAAAATAAAATTTAACGAAAATTAAATAAATTGAAATCAAACAAAAACGAAAAAAGCGTACTTACTCATAGACTGTAAAAATGAATATTTTTCTCATTTCAATGTTGAAATCGATTGAGATTTTTTCACGAATAAAAAATATATTAAGTATAGAATTAAAGCACGAGTGGATACGATATTTCACCATCTCAGTGGTCTATCAGGTTGTGGAAAATATGAGATTAATTTTTTTGTGAATAGAAAATTGAAAAATTAAGGTGAATAGGTCTATCTTTCCCTTACATTATGACATTTCATCTTCAGCTTCTCCAAGCTTCTCCATCTCCTTCCTCAATTTTTCTCATTGATAAAAAAATTTACGAAATTTAAAAAAGTGAAAGTTACAAGCTTCGAGAAAATCGCGTACTTTTCGAGTCGAAGTGTTGAAAAAATAAAAATATAATTTAACGAAAATTAAATAAATTGAAATCAAACAAAAACGAAAAAAGTGTACTTACCCATAGACTGTAAAAATAAATATTTTTTACATTTTAATGTTGAAATCGATCGAGATTTTTTCATGAATGTAGATACCTATTGAGAAAAAGTAAACGATATTTCACCATCTCGATGGTCTATCAGGTTGTGGAAAATATGAAATTAATTTTTTTGTCAATGAAAAATTAAAAAATTAAGGTGAATAGGCCTATCCTTCCCTTACATGATGACATTTTAGGGTATTTACGAATTGATTCCCATTTTTTTCAGGGTATGTATGGATTAATTCGCATTTTTTGCAAGAGGTATGTATAAGTACGAGTTGATTCCGAACCTCTTTAGGCCAACTATGCATTACCCACGATACCACAATGAGAAAATTTTTCTACAAATTATGACTTATGAGAATATGAATACTTTAATTTAACCCATTCAGAAAAAAAACGTGGAAAATTGACCCTAACATTTAAATATTCGTTTAATATCATTTTAGGGAAAATTTTTTTCAGTTTTTTAAAATGTTGAAAAAACATGAAAAGTTGATGCTAATAGTATAATCTCTTCAACTTTCGAAAAAAAGAGTGTGAAACTATCATCCTGAGTACCAACCTATTCAACTTTCGATTTTTGATATTACGTCCCCGTAATGCTAAAAGGGTACCGGTGGTTAAGATAGGCGAATCTGTCCCCGAACTGAAATTGTTCTTATGGTCTGAAAACCCGTAGTGAAAATGTTGGGCCCTACCTCTCTCCTAGCCCTAGTTATGGGGCAAAACGTTACTTTTTCCAGCCTTCACATTAAACATTTTTATTTCCACGAGTTTTCAATCAAATTTTTTCAAATTTTCGTGAGTTGTACACTATACTGAGGGGTGTTAATGGGTAGTTTGAAAAAAAATTGATTTTTTTTTGCCAAAAATTGCGTTTGAAAACTCCAAATTGAGTTTTCTGTATGATTTTTCAGAGGTGCAATTCTGAAAAAAATATATTTTATGTACCCAGTCTCGTATGTACAACGTAATAATTTTTTCAACATTTTTTAGGTGGTGGAAAATCTTGAAAAATGCGAAAAACCATTTTTTCACAACGTTTTTCACTCATAAAAATAGTCATTTTTGGCCGAAAAAAGTTTTCTCGTAATTATATCCGAAAATACGTACTTATACCGCACTTGACCGAATTTCACTTTATTTCATATCTTTTCCATGATTTTTGTAATTTCAAGTTCGATCGAATAAGTACAGCACGAAGCCCAAAATTGAATATCTCAGTTTCTTTGCGTACGAAATTGTCATCAATTTTTTCACTTCTTTTTTTTAATCGATGCAGCTCGATTCCCTGAATCCGAAACACTCAAATCCTTCAATTTTGAAAAAATTGCATTTAGGTAGAAAAAAATGGAAATCAATTCGTACATGCCTCGGAAAAAAATGGGAATCAATTCGCCTATTTTTTTAAATGAATATTTCGAATTTTAAACCGATAAATCCCCTCTCTCCAACTAGCCATAATGGCCAAAAAACGCGTTTTTCGGTAGAAAAATTCTGATTCAAAGAATGTGAATGGAAAAATTTCATTCAATCGTAAATATGTGGGTGTATGTGAGTTGATTCCCAACGAAAAATTCAAGGGGTGGGGGGATTTATCGGTCTAAAATTTTGTCCGGTGAAAATTATTATTTCCATCTGGGATACCCTTGGCTAATTTTTTATATTTTTAGCCATCTTAATATCGTTCCATCGATTTTAACTGGCAATTTTTTCCCATCAATTTTTTCCCCTCGATTGATTCGTGAAACTGAATTTACGTTGAATCGACTCCAATGCGATACAATTATAAAGACGAAACACGCGAACCTTTCCGCTCCTTCCTTCATTCCATGCCTCATGCCTCATGCTTGTGGAAAACTTGTATACGCGCAGATCAGCGACCAGAATCTTCGTCTTATAAGCCGGTTGCGATTTGTTGTTAAAATATGGCTGTCGGCGTAACGATGACCTCCAGTACCGTTAGTTTTATGCTTGTTATCTGTATCTGTTTTCCTCCTTCTCTGCGTTGCTTCGTTATGCATATTTTTTTCCTCTCTGTGTCTGTGTGGTAAGGCACTGCTTTCTATATCGGTGTGTTGTGTACGCATAGACGTATTGTCTAAGTACATCTATGGGTTAAGGCAGCTACGTATACAATAATGCTTCCGCTGTCACATTCATCGAGTTTTTTTCTTCTCTTTTTGCAACATCAGTTCGACTAAAATTAAAAGTTACCTTCATGGTATAATTTAATTCAATCGAGTTGCATTAAAAATCGTAATTCAGATATTTAATATCAAAAATCGAAAATTGAATATGTTGGCACTCAGGATGATAGTTTTACACTCTTTTTTTCGAAAATTCAAGAGATTATACTATCAGCATCAATTTTTCATGTTTTTTCAACGTTTTAAAAAATTGAAAAAATTCCCCTAAAATGATATTAAACGAATATTGAAATATTCGTGTCAATTTTCCACGTTTTTTTCTAAATGGGTTAAATTAAAGTATTCATACTCCCATAAGTCATTATTTTTAGAGAAATTTTCTAATTTTTAAAAAAATAAAATAATATCATCATAAATAAAATTTCAAAAAATAAATTTTCGAATCCCGATTTTTTTTACACAAAAAATCATCACTTTCAAGAAATTTTCTATCGGATTCTAATTTTCACTTAGGAATGTATGAAAGGGTTAGAATTACTGGAACATCCAGATGCTTATCCAAGTCTGTGGCATTCCTTCACCTATTCCTTTTTACGTATTCTCCAAGAGTATGGGCCTGGGTCCCAACCTAGCTCCGCAGTAGAGAAAGTCAACTACTTTACCTCATGAGTGTGAAATAATCAAATGTTCTTAGCACCGCACTGTGCAGGAATAAAGCTATGGCCTATCACTGGGAAAACGAGTTCAATATCGATGATACGTGCCGGTACTGTACACTTGATTTCGAAGGGCATTTCGACGAGATCATATTACAAAATTTGGAAATTTACGCCATTTTTACATTTTTCATCTCCTCTAAATTCGAAAAAAATTCCAATTTTGTATAAAAAGTTGAAAAATCTAGAAATGAAAAATTCTCGTCGAAATATATACTAATTACGTATTTCGTCGATATTACGTGTGACCTAATTAAACACGATGTTGACCTACATCAACTTGAAATGCGAATCTGATCGAATTCGGTGCGAAATTCTCGTCACCCTCGTAGACCGATATTGTCGCATACGCGCCAGACTGTCCGCGAGCAGCTTCGAACGTAATGTTTTTATGATTTAAATTTTAGGAAAAAAAATTACTTTTTCTCCTCTTGAATTGCGGCAATAATAAAGAGAAAAGAAAAAAAATCGTCGATCATTTTTCTTGCAAATGTTTGGCGAAATTCACAAGTTTGCATACAAGGTTAACTGCTGGTAAATGTTAAGGTTGATAAATTGACCTTAATGTACCAGCAGATAGTGCGGATAGTTAGGTTGATACACGTTTCTTGAAAAAAAAAACCTTCGAAAAAGAAACTACTCATTAGTTCAGTCTAAGGTCAATAATTTGGCATTTTTGTTTACATCGGCTCTAAATGTGAAAAAATCGATCATTTGAGAAAATTAACTCAAAAATAGCTTATATTTTGTTATTAAAATAAATTAAAATTATCAAATTAAAATTTCATCATCTAAAAAAATTAAAAATGAAATTGTAATAAAGTCATATTCAAAACATTTCTCCTCAATTTTACTTCCTCTTAAAATTTACCTAAATTGAATGATGAATTTTTTTTAGGAAGTAATCCATTAAAATTCCCTAAAATTTTCAAGCATTCACTGAAAAATGCCCCAAGAAAATTAACTATTATAATTGGGGAAAATATTTATTATAATTTCCTTGGCACCTCTTATCATGCAAATTTGTAAATTCATGTAATAAAATTCACAAGTAAAATTTTGTAGATTTTGAGTATAAAAAATTGTTTTCTTCAAATGAAAATGAACAAAAATGTAGTGATTTTATCAAGTTTAGAATTTCATCCTCTACAGATTGATTGTATAAATATTGTTTTGTTAATCAAAAAATAATAATTATTGATAGTAATTTCAAAAAAATTATACATGAATTTAGTACTGCAAGACGTATTTGAAACATGGACCAGGACAAGAAAACGAAAAACTCCATTTCTAGGTGAAGCTTTCACACCCCCTGCTGTACCAAATCTGCGTACAACAGTGCCATAAATGTGTCGCTATATATGTCACAGAAAATGGGGTATAAATTTCCGCCTTGTATGTATCACTTCTGTCACTTTCTATTTCCAATTTTATGTGCCTTATGTAAAGGCACATTTTAGTTATTTAATAAAGTGACATAAATGTGCCTTATAGGGAGGAAATTTATACCCAATTTTATGTGCAATACATTAGGGCACTTTTCAGTAGATCAAAAAAGTGACATAAAAGTGCTTTATTGGGAGGAAATTTATACCCAATTTCATGTGCCATACATTAAGGTACTTTTCAATAATTCAAAAAAGTGCCATAAAAGTGCCTTATTGGGAGGAAATTTATACCCAATTTATGTGCCATACATTAAGGCACTTTTTTGTAACCCAAAAAAGTGAAATGAATGCGCCTCACAAGGCGGAAATTTATACCCAATTTTATGTGCTTCTTCCTAAGTGCTGTAAAGGTGCCTTATTTATGTTACATATATGTCACATTTGATCTAGGTTTATTTTTTACTAATTAAGTAGCTTATGTAATTAATAATTACTTTATATATTAATGACACATAATACACACATATACAACCTTACCTCTATGGCACTTGGAAACTGGTAGGGGTGGTATTCAAACTCTGGATATCTGGATTTTACATTATGCTCATCTTGGTTTAGTGGAGCACGCCACCATGTCAGGTTGTAATTTAGGTAGTAAAAGAAATACTTAAACATGAAATAAGTGAAATTTTTTTTCTTCAATTTTGATCAAATTGGGATTTTTTTTTGTTTTTTTGGTTGATTATAATAAAACAAAATTTTAGGGCACAATAAGCAAATTTTTGTTTCTCTCCTTTGGGGGCTGGAGCCTCAAAATCTATAATTTAGGAGAAAAAGGGGAATAAAAGCCTATATAAACTTGAATTTTGGTACTTTTTTGAGTGATGGGTCAAAACCTAAGCTATTTATTGATGTAGAATACAAATTTGACAATTTTTTTCTCTGGGGAATGTAGGGTTAAGTAGAGGTAAGGCTTAAAATTTTTAAAAATACTTTGGAATTTTTCTAGGTGCCATTTATGTTACATATCAATGGCACATAAATATAATATAAATAATGTAAGATTTACTTGACATGAATCAGCTACCTGGATATACCATTTATGGCACTTGGTGACAGTGACCAAATCTGTGTGTGTAGGTATGTCACATAAAAGTGGGTATAAATTTCCGCTTTGAAACAGTCATTTCTGTCATATTTTTATACCCAATTTTATGTGCCATACATAATGACACTTGTCAATGGCACATGGTCATGATCATCTGAGTGCAAGTACCCAACTACCATTTTCACTTTTTTATGGCACTCGTGTATGTCACATAAAAGTGGGTATAAATTTCCACCTTGTAAGCGTCATTTCTGTCACATTTTTATACCCAATTTTATGTGCCATACAAAATGGCACTTGGCAATGACACATGTCATGATCATGTGATGGCAGTACTACGTTTCATAGTTTTTTCTGCACTTTTAGCTGACATATGGATGGGCCATAAATGGTGCCTTTTTCATGAAACATAAATGTCCCATCAATAAGGGTATGTTATGTGACATAAAGGAACAGGTTTAATGACACACCGATGCATCATAAAACCTATACCTTTATGTCACATAAAATACCCTTATTGATGGGACATTTATGTTTCATGAAAAAGGCACCATTTATGGCCCATCCACATGTCAGCTAAAAGTGCAGAAAAAACGATGAACCGTAGTACTGCCATCACATGATCATGACATATGTCATTGACAAGTGCCATTTTGTATGGCGGATAAAATGGGGTACAAAAATGTGACAGAAATGACACTTATATAAGGCGGAAATTTATACCCACTTTTATGTGACATATCATACACAGATTTGGTACAGCAGGGTGCTATGGTTCATCGTTTTTTCTGCACTTTTTGCTGACATATGGATGGGCCATAAATGGTGCCTTTTTCATGAAACATAAATGTCCCATAAATAAGGGTATGTTATGTGACAAAGGTACAAGTTTTTTGATGCATCGGTGCGTCATAAAACCATGTGCCATAAATGATCACTTTTTCAAGGCACATGAATGTCTCACCAAGAAGTGCATGTCATGTGACATAAAAGTACAGGTTTTATATGGGTTTTATGTAGTGCCATAATTTATAGTGACATTAATGCACAATAAATATGTGAGGGTTACGGTCCCTATACTAAAGTTGCTTTCATGTTACATTTCAATGGCACATAAATTCAGCATTAATTATGTCACATGTATGTTACATGAATATGTCCACTAAATGTTAATATATCAACGCATCATTTTTCAGCACTATGTAATGTGCAAATCACAGGTCCATAAAACTACCCAATAATGTGACGGGAAAAAAGCACTGAATTATGGCACATGTCCTAATCATAAACGTGCAAGTGGTATAGTTCATCGTTTTTTGTTCACTTTTAGGTGACATCATGATGTGCCATAAATGGTATATTTTTTATGAAACATTCATGTTTCATGAATAAAGGCATGTTATGTGACATAAAGGTACAGGTTTTATGGTGCACCATTATTGGCACAACTTTCACGGCACGTTTATGTCACCTAGTGCCATAAAAAAGTGAAAATGGTACAGCCGGGTCTATAAAGTTCCAATAAAATTTAATTTCAAAAAAATTATAATTCCATAAAATTTTAAAGCATTTACTAAAAAATTTCTTATACCTACCTTATAGCACAAAAGTTGTGATGAAAAAAAAACTTACTTTAATCAATGCTTTTACGAAAAGACTTATTCCAACCATGGACTTCGAAAAGAAAACAAAAAACTCCATTTCTAGGCGAAGCTTTCACATCTCTATAAAGTTTAAAAAAAATTATAATTCTATAAAATTTTGAAGCATTTACAAAAAAATTTCTTATATTACCTACCTTACAGCACAAAAGTTGTGATGAAAAAAAAACTTACTTTAATCAATGCTTTTACTACAAGACTTATTCGAAACATGGACTTGGAAAAGAAAACGAAAAACTCCATTTCTAGGTGAAGCTTTCACATCTCTATAAAGTTCTAATAAAATTTAATTTCAAAAAAATTATAATTCCATAAAATTTTAAAGCTTTTACTAAAAAATTTCTTATATTACTTACCTTACAGCACAAAAGTTGTGATGAAAAAAAAAACTTACTTTAACTTACTTTAATCAATGCTTTTACGAAAAGACTTATTTGAAACATGGCCCAGGAAAAGAAAATGAATAACTCCATTTCTAAGTAAAGCTTTCACACATCAATAAAGTTCCAATAAAATTTAATTTCAAAAAAATTATAATTCCATAAAATTTTTAAGCATTTACAAAAAAATTTCTTATATTACCTACCTTACAGCACAAAGTTGTGATGAAAAAAAAACTTACTTTAATCAATGCTTTTACTACAAGACTTATCGATTATGAAATAATCGATTAATCTGTCTATTTCTAATTTCTATTTTCAGTTTTTCAATGGTGCTTCGGCATTTTGTGGAAAAAAAAATTTATTTAAAAAAATGAATCGTTTTGTGAAGACATTTCAATAATACGATGGCACACATGTGTCAAATTTAGGTTTAATTCGAATTAGACTGAATAAATGATTTTTCATTATAGAGAATGATTTTCGATGATTTTGAGTCATTTCCCTCGCTTCGCTCGGGCAATAAACCTTAAAATTTGTCAAAAATCGCTTTATCTCCCTTGTTGCATAATATACTATTTCAGTGTATTTTTTCTACTGTAAATACAATGAATTGAGCACAGCTCAAAAATAATCGATTATTTCAATAATCAAAATCTGATTAATCGATTGTTGAAATAATCGAGGGTCGATTAATCGATTATTGAAATAATCGATTATTCCCAACACTAGCTTTCACATCTCTATAAAGTTCCAATAAAATTTAATTACAAAAAAATTATAATTCCATAAAATTTTAAAGCATTTACTAAAAAATTTCTTATATTACCTACCTTACAGCACAAAAGTTGTGATGAAAAAAATACTTACTTTAATCAATACTTTTTGTAAACACATGAATTTTATACTGCAAGATGTATTCGAAACATGGACCAGGAAAAGAAAACAAAAAACTCCATTTCTAGGTACAGCTTTCACACCTCTATAAAGTTCCAATAAAATTTAACCACTTATAACTGTTAAGTTGACAGTGTATTATATAGTATTGAGGTTATCAACATTGTGCAAAGTTTATTCTCGTTTTTGCGATAAACCGCGAACACATTCAACATTTCGTTTACTTTATTATTTTATGATAAAATATTGCATGGAAAGAAATTTTGGTACCGAAAATAGCTTCTCAAGTAGTCAAATAGCTTAATCATATGTTTAATTTGCAACAAGAACAAATTCATTTTTTTCTAATGTTTTTTCCTGTTATGTAGAAAATATGTCCCAAAAGCTCCGAGAGGACACGGCTTAGCGAAGAAAATAATTTTTTGAGAAAAACGTGTTTAAAGTTTGTGCGAAATAAAAGTGGTGCAAATGTGGCTACAATGGTCTTGTAAGCCTTGTTGTCATTGGTTATTGTTGTGATGACGTCACTACTACAATTTCCAACTTTTTTTTGCACATGGGTGACGCTAGCTGCAATTATTGCAGCTGTTGTCACGTCTGCATTATCGTATTTTTAAAAGAGAAAACTGAAAACTGATCGCGAAATCATTCAAAAAAAGAAAAGTGAAGTTCAGAAAAGTAATGAGGAAATAAAAATATCGACTGCGTCTCCGAAATTTAACAGATGCAAACCAAAAAATCAATCAAACTCGGATGCAGCAAATACAGCAATACAAACGAGGCACTCCACAGAAAAACGAAAGAGAAGGAAAAAAATTGAGTTAGGGCAATTTTTCAAAAATTTAGGTTGCCAAATTTATGTAATAACTTGAAAAAAATTAATTTCAAGATTTAAAAAAATTATTCAATATTTTTCCTCTTTTTTTTAAATTTTTTTAAATTTTTTTAAATTTCCTTCATTTGTTTTCACGTTTTATGACGTGTAATAATTTTTTTTGAAAAAAACAACCTATCCCATCTTATTCTACATACTTTCAAAAATCAAAACTCATTTTTTCTTCGCTAAGCCGTGTTCTCTCGGAGCGGGTCACATAAATATGAAATTTCTTATTTAAAAAAAAAAAAAGTTATGTAATCAAAATAATTAGATCGTAGTCTTCGCAGTCATGCTGCACTCAAATCTTTCGGTTTAGTTGAGAGTGCTAAAAAAATGACTCGAATATCACCGAAGTAAAAAATTTTTTGGGGGAAAACAATGTACGCGGCTTGTTATCACCAGGAAACAAAGAGAGGTGAATTTTATTCACAAAGCGCGCTCCGTATAATATATTAAGATAAAAACGGTGATCCAGACCTTGCTATAAGGCTAACCTTCGATTGAAGGCTAGTGGATAGTGTTATGTGCGAATACAAGGTCTCCAATAACATTTCTCATTATTTGAATATGTTTCGTATAAATGTGCGTATAGATATAAATGTTTCGTACGTAGGTCTAGGTACGGCAGGTTAAATTCACGCACTTTTTTTTTTATCAACGTGGGTACGTGGATAGAGCTATTGACTTCGAAGACTGCGAAATTCGTTCTTTTTCCAATTTGATACATTTTCCTTTATGCCGAATAAGTAATTCCACGAAGAAGGATTGGAAAATTAACCCAATACTTTCTCATATCAATGAAATTTATCGAAAAATCACTGAAAAACAGCCAGAATTGCAGCACAGTAATAAATCAGTGAAAATTTTTTCACTGAAAGCAAATCAGTGAAAGAAAATCACTGGATATCAGTGAAAATTCACTGGAAACTCAGTGATATTTATGAAATTCTTTTTCCTGTGCTGCAATTCTGACTGATTTCAGTGATTTTTCACTGATTCAATGTTCACATCCACATGAAAAACACCCTCATGTACTTATACATTCAATAAAATTTAAAGTCCTAAAAAAATTATAAATTATTATTTTTTTAAAATTCTTAAACATTTTTAAATCACAAATAAATTATGAAATTAAAAAATAAATACCTATATTAAATATTTTCAAATTGAGGCTTAAGCCAGACTTGGCCGAAATTTTGAAAAAGCTACTTCCTTAAGGGCATACTGTCGACTCGCAATATTGTACATCGATTAATTTGAAAGTGAGAAAGAGATTGAAAAATGTATTCGAGTGCGTTATAGTTACGTTAGGCAAATTCTAAAACTCGATAGTAAATTTTATTACATTCCATAAAATCAGCTAATTCTGAAAATAAAAAATACACCTGATTTTTCGAATGGGAAAGTCAGCCTATACTCTCTCATATCAATGAAATTTATCAAAAATCACTGAAAAACAGCCAGAATTGCAGCACAGTAATAAATCAGTGAAAAATTTTTCACTGAAAGCAAATCAGTGGAAGAAAATCACTGGATATCAGTGAAAATTCACTGTAAATTCAGTGATATTTATGAAATTCTTTTTCCTGTGCTGCAATTCTGACTGTTTTTCAGTGATTTTTCACTGATTCACTGTTCACATCCACATGAAAAACACCCTCATGTACTTATACATTCAATAAAATTTAAGGTTCTAAAAAAATTATAAAATATTATTTTTAAAAAATTCTTAAAAATTTTTAAATCACAAATAAATTATGAAATTAAAAAATAAATACCATATTAAATATTTTCAAATTGAGGCTTCAGCCAGACTTGGCCGAAATTTTGAAAAAGCTACTTCCGGGCATACTGTCGACTCGCTATAAAACATCCAAATGAGTTGAATATTTAATTTGTTATTTTTTTTCTTTTCAATTTTGAAAAATGATATTCATAATGTAACAAACCCGACAACGTGATAAGTTTCGTTGCTGGGCTGGGTTTTTATTAGCTCTCTTATAGACTCGAAAAATTCAGTATCACTGGCAAACACGTATAAAAAAATTTCTTATAATTTTAATTCGAGTTATAAAACACGACGCCCTTGATATTAAACTTTGTACGTGTATTAATATGATATCATATATTAAAATTTCTTTCCGGCTATTATCGTATAATTATATAATAATAACAAATTTGAAGGTAACAAACGGAAAATTTCTTTAATAAATTTTATAAAACTAAGTAAATAGTTGAATTTTGACCAAGTCGGGCTTCAGCCACAATTTAGGTACCTAAATTAAATAATTTTATACATTTTTTCCCAATTTCCCAATTTATTTTTATATTTGAATTTTTTTAGGCTTTTTAAAATTAATATTTGAGTCATTTTTTTAAAATTTATCGGAGAAGGGGGGGGAGTGAATCGTCTTCTTTTTCATGATGAACTTATATTTTCATCTGAGAAAAATTTCAAAAATAATCAGAGGTAATGGACGATTTCCGAAAAATTGGCAATATTTTCCTTAATTCTCAACTTTTCACGTCTATGAAAATTAATAGGAACGAAAACAATCTCAGCTCATTAAAATTTCAATCTGTTTTTCTTTCAAATTCTACGATACGACTCTATACCTTCATTTCAATACATCACAACACATCGGGTTATTGAACTCTGATCTAATTTTATCGCACAAAGCATTCCCATCGAATGTTCGAACGAGGAAAAATATGATACGATAATTTTTTCGCAAATAAATTGATACCGAAAAAACCATACAATGTTTTCGATAAAAATTTTTATCTAAAATAATTTTTTTTGCCAACCTCCGCGTGTACCTAATCAAAATCCGAATTTCAATATTTGTTATATAAGCAGAGGAGTCAACGATTGTTACCAAGCAACCGTATCAAGGGGTTGATGGACGACCTTGCGATTCACGACATTTACTATATAAGTTGGTTTTACGAGACGTATCCTACGTATAGTGTTTACATTTTGGGGCAATGACACCGAAAATGTGCGTTTGGGCGTTCGCCTGTTCGACTATTAGGGAATGAAATTTCAATCTTTCGACTCGAGCCGCTTTTAGCGAAATTTATAGTCGCGAGGTGAGGTATTTCCAGGCGGCGAGAAACGATAAATTAATTGGTTTTTTACGTAGGTACTCGTGTAACAACGTGAGGTGCATTTGACAGACTGAAAATTTCTATTTTGTACATATTTCAAAGCTGAACGATGCGTTTGATCGAGGGTAATTTATCGATGGATTTGGTTTGGTTGCGATGAAAAAAAGCAAGAAATTTATTTCGGAGGAATTGAAATTTAATCGGTGTGAGATTTGGTTCTGATTTAATGGCTTAATAGAGCTCGAAATTGGCCAAGTTGGAACCAAATTGTTCATTTTTACGATTTTTGGGTGAAGGGAGAAGGCGAACGATTAGAAAAATATAAATTTCAAAAATTAATAATTATTATCGAAATAAATTAAAAATATAAAATTAAATAAAAATCAATAAAATTTAAATTAACTTTAGAAGAAAAAATATGAAGAAATTTAATATAATTTTTATGAAAATCAGAATTTTATATTTTTTTAGATTCCTCCCTGGTTAAATCTTGAGATGCAGTGTTGCCATTTTACCTTTTGGATTTTTGAAAACTTTCAAAAATCCCTCTCCCACTAGGGACTACTTTACCATCAAAATTCGATATCGATATCGATACGCGCACCCCAAATCATCTCAGATTACATCTTAATGTGCTCGATCGCGAGCTAATACAGAATAAAAAAAACCAGTTACACTAATTGAAAACATCCCGGAAAAGATATTCAACGTCGAGAAACATTGTACTTGAATACAAATACACGTACATGTACAAACATTCGCGGTTACTACTGGTTATTTCAAAGTCATCTAGTTTAAGTTGCATTGACAATGAGACAGGACATTTCAGTTGCGTGGGCCGATTTTAGCTCTCTGAGGCTCACCTGCCCATGACCTATTTCTCTTGGCAACAACCTTCTTAACACCCCCTCGCTTTTACATCCACCGTGACCTTACACACACTTCTCTCGAGCCATAGGGCCAGATTACCTTCCTTCAGCGTTATGCTGATGGTACCAGATGAAGGTAGAAAAAGAATATGCAGGGCGAAAAATTTATCATCTATGAACTTCATTTCTTCGATATTCCATGCGAAAAAGTTCATCGGTTTGGAGGCAAAATTATCTACTTATGTTTATAATTCTATATGAACGTAAAATAATTTCTTTCGATTTTTTTTATCGAAGAATGTGAAAAAAATGTGAAAATTGTAGCTTTTCAAAGTACCCGCCCATTTAAAAAAAACATGTTGATGGGAAAGTAAACGGCGATGGAATTTTTAAATAAAAATATCAATACCTAAGTAATCAATTTTTGGCAAAAGTTTTTAATTTTTGTCATTTATCGATAAATCAAGCCTCTCTCAAAAAATGATCTAATGCATCTATTGAAGAATTGAAAAAAATGAGAAATTATTACAGAAACTTTGTTCAGGTAGTATTGATACTTTCATTCAAAACTACTTTCAACGTCCACTTTTCACCAATATCTATTCCATTTTTCAGGAGTAGAAAAGACACCATTTCCACGCTTTTAATTTTTTTTTAAATAGTGACTTTTCGAAGTCTATTTTCCATTTGTTTTCAGTTTTCCAATGAATCAAACCTTGAACTTGTTTTTTTCCAAAATACTTCATTAAAAATACCAAAAATAGGATGTTGATGGGAAAGTAAATGTCGATGGAATTTTAAAATAAAAATAATGCCTAAGTAAGCAATTTTTGGAAAAAGTTTTTAATTTTTTTCATTTATCGATAAATCAAGCCTCTCTTAAAAAATGATCAACAGTCGTTTTCTGACTATAACACAAACCCCTCTTTCCAACCCCTTCTTAACACTGGGCGCAAAAGTCTTAGGAATTATAAACACCTGGTATTAAAAAAAATTAATTTAATTTAAAAATAAATAAATAAAAATTAAAAAAAAATCATATTTAATTTTCCTGCTGAAGCGAAGGAGAAAAAAAATTCATTTTTGTCTAAAAAATTTTCAAAATAATTTTAAAATACCTAGATGAAAAAAAATTAATAAAAACAGTTTACAGTGACGTTCAAATCACGATACGTGTTTACAAAACTATTTATCTCATCTCATTTATTTACCAACGAGGTGAATAACATTTTTATTACATTGCACAGTAACACTTTGAACGCGCGAAATTTTTTCTCTCTTTCGCTTCAGCACGTTTCCCCCGACCAAAATGTAAATTATGTTGAAATAGATGTCCTGTAACATTACAGACATCTATCAAGATTTTTAATTCGTTCATCATGTAGTATTTATTTACGTAGTACTTATGGTTTATGCTAGATTTTTATTAAATTTTAAATATGTATATTTTAATGCGAACGATTTGTTTAAATATTGTTCGATATAAAACTAAAATTTAGAATAAATTTAAACTAAATAAAATTTCTGTGTATTTATTGAAAATTATGGTAAAAAATTATGTATTATATCCTTAAGTAATAAAAATATTTAAATCCCTTGTATCTTTAATTTTTTTTTACTATGGAGAGTAAATATGGGTACTCAGGTGAGGTAAATTATGAATTCCTTGAAAAACAGAAAACATGTGAGTACCGTTTTTCCAAACTGAGCTAACTTCAAAAACCGTGCATGAGGAAAGGGCCTTAGGTGCCATTTTTTTCAGAAAGGGCATTGAGTGCAACTTTTTCTGGGGAAAAAATTACACCTAGGGCCCTTTCTGGAAAAAAATGGCACCTAAGGCCCTTTCCTCATGCACGGTTTTTGAAGTTAGCTCAGTTTGGAAAAACGAATTCAAATGACTTCACTCTAGATGGTCATATTCGATTAGGACGAGCAACTTCGATTTTTTCATCTTTGTTCTAGAAAAATTTCTCTTTTTGAGGAAATCTTTCGCAAGATTTTCACTTTCTGGAAACCCTGGAAAAGGCAGGGAATTCTGAAAGATCTGAAAAAGGTCAGAAAAATGTCAGGGAATTTTGAAATTTTTCTTCGAATTTTTTTAAATCTAAAAGATGAATAAATTATCTAAACAGCGTTTCTTTGCTGATTTTATTTAAAAAATTTTCAAAAAAAATTTCCCTCGCTCCGCTCCAACCGAATCGTTACATCTCTAATTGATTTTTTAAATCATCGTTTTTCGTTGATCTTGATGCACAAAAAAAATTGATATTTAAATGCTTGTCCTTATCTATTGAATTATGAATTTGAAAAAAAAAACAGCTCGACTCTCGGTGGTAATTTACACTCTTCTTTTCCACAGAATTTATCGAAAATCTATTTTTTTGGAAACGTATTTTTTAATAAGCTGTGATGAGAAAGGTATGCCATGATGTCCTTGACCACGATGTTGAAAAAGAAAGGAAAGGAATGGGAGAGAATTCAAAATTATTGGTCACGTTTTGGAAAATTTCAGTGAGAGAAAAAAGATAACTTTTCATCTTTGAAAGGTTTTTTTCGCAAAAATTTTCATTTTCACTTTGCTCAGACTCAACACTTTGGCATATCTCAACAAAAATGAACGATATTTTAACCCTCATTAATTTTTTATTTACTGGGGCAAGCTGAAAAAAATTGTAGAGGAGCTTGCGTGGAATTCACAAATAATAGGACTTGTTTTTTTGACAAGAGGGGGGGAGGTAATTTTTGTGAAGAAATTTTCAATCCAGAAAAATCTGAATTTTTATGCATGATTTGGTAGACTCTCTAATGTAATTTGTTCCATTTTTCAAAACTTTATAATTTTGCTTTAAATTATTTGAAGCTTTTTCTGTGATTAAATATAAGTTCTCAAGTTTTTCTGAGGAGGAGGCCCCGGGGGGTATTTTTGTCAAAAATCTTTAAAATTGAATTTGAGTCGTTTTCGTGGCCGGAAAAGAGGCATCAAAAAATCTCGTAAAACGTACGGTAGTGATTTTTGAAAAAAAAAACTTCGTCACGACACTGCGCATGTCAAATCATTATTCTGCTCAGTTTCGGATTGTATGAGCACATCAAGCAAAAAAATTCCTTCATTCTCCATGTTTCAAGAATATCATATGCCTATGTAAAAGGTCTGGAAATATTCGAAAAATTGATCTGGAAAATCTGAAATGATCAGGGATAATCTTTGCTGAAATATTGTGAGTATCCTGTTTCAAAATCTTTTTAAAAATTAAACACAAATTCAGTGATTTTTTTTAATTTCTTATTTTATTAGTTTTTAAAATTTATTCTAAATTACTTATCGAGTAGGAAAAAATTCTGAAACTATTGAAAAAAATCAGTAATTTCCAGTTAAAATTTGTTTTTAAAATATGAATTAAAAAAATTTTTGAAGAAATCAACATTGAAAAAATGTTCAATTCCAACATAATTTCTCCAACTTGGATATTTTTTCAAGCTGTAAACATTTTTTAATTCAAATTTTTTCAAAATTTCAACTTGGATTTTTCAATTTTTTTTCAAATTCATATTTTTAAAATTTTCTTCTCATTCGAAAATTTTTTCCAATCATTTTTAAATTTTTCCTCCAATTTTTCCAATTTGAATTAAAAAATCGTATCAACTTCATGCTTATCTGAATTTTTTTAAACTAAACAATTGGAAGAAATTTTAAAAAGTATGCAATTAAAAAAAAAAGTTGAAAAAAAGAAAATTGTAGAAATTTTGAAAAAATTTACTTCTGGAAAATAAAAATCTGTAAAAGTATTGGATGCTCAAAAAAATTCAATTTGAAAATTTTTTTAAATAATATGAATTTTAAAAAATTTGAAGAAATTAAAATTGAAAAAATTTCCAGTTCCAACGTTTTCTCCAACTTGATATTTTTTCAAGCTGTAAACATATTTTAATTCAAATTTTTTCAAAATTTCAACTTGAATTTTTCAATTTTTTTTCAAATTCATGTTTTTTCAAATTTCTTTTCATTCGAAAATTTTCTCCAATAATTTTCAAATTTTTCCTCCAATTTTTCCAATTTGAAAAAATCACTTTGAAAAAGAAAAATTTGTGAAATTATTGGATGGTACTGAAAAGGTTTCTAGTTGAACAAACTTGAACATGGAAATCAGAATAAATTTGGACTTAGATCGTTAAAATCTCGTTCGCGACACAAGTACTTACCTGGGAACTAGTGAAATTTAACATGCATCAGATCTAAAATTAGACTCGAATTAGTCTTGTTGCGATTCAATAAATCCAGCTTATTGATTTACATGGACCAGGCCTACTTCAATTATCAATAAGAAGCCAGAGATAATTTATGTGTAACCTGTACCTAGGTGTGCTTAAATATTGGCAACTCGGTATTGTGTTTATACGTATAAGGTATTTGATCTATTCAGTTATTCACGAAATGATATAACGGGTCGCATTTGAATACACCACTCCATGACTCATCGTTCATCGCTCAATCAATATTCATAAATTTAAAAATACCCTACAAAAAATATTTGTATATTGAATTTGCGACCGAAAAAAAATCAAGTGGTTGACAAAACCATCTTCGACGAGCACGTTTCTATGTCTATATCGGTATTTTTTTAAAGAGGCACATAGTACTCGGTAATCCTTCAAAAAAAAAACATTTGGAATGTGAACAAACTTTGAAATAAGATTTCTTATCAGGTACTTGCCAAGTGTATATTTCTTATAGGGTGTTCCGCAATGTCTAGACGGTATCGTTTTGGCGACGTGATAGCGACGAACTAGAAGAAAATAAAAATTCACCAAAAGTGCCACCAGCTCGTTGGTTTATCATTTTAATATTTATTGCGCGAAGGTAAAACTGCTGTAATAAATAATACTTCAACTACGACATTTAGAGCATTTCTCAATGCCATTAAACTCCGGTGGAAAAATATATTTTTAAAAGATGATTTCGCCGGTGTGAGTTGTTGATACACACGACTCCGGTGCACGAGTTGTCGTAAGAAAGTGGGCGATTTGGACGTATTTTCGTGAATTTTTTTCACCGACGAGAAAGGATTTGGAAAAATCACCCAAAAATTGTTAACCTTTGAAGAAATTAGGTCGTGACCTCAGCATGTATCCTTGACCAATCAACCAAGCTTTTAATAAACTACTGCAATTAATTTCATTTTCCGTTCGATTACACCTACCGTAGTAGTGTTCAATGAACTCATTGGCACATCATTCGACGATGACAAGATTCACCGGCTGCGTATTTACAATATCTCGAGTGTTCGGTTTCACGCTCGAGTGGTTCTTTTTACCGGAGAGGTGAGGAGGGGGGGTTGGAGATATGGAAAGATATTTTTAAATTATTGGGACAGGTTGCGAATTCGTAATTTCAATTTTCAGATTGAGATAAGACTCGAATATGAAAATGCATCCGAATGAAATAAAATAGATTGAAGTATCTCTGTAGTCTGTACGTAGTCGAAAAACAACGTTGTAAAAATTCGAACCATAAAATTCGATGAAATAATCGATCTTTCGTATTTTCTAAATAAAAACACACTCGTAAAAAAATTGCAACCTCGATTCGCATACAAATCGTCTCTGATTATGGAATAAAAATTAAAACCAGACTCGAGTGCATATCTGCAACTAAATAAAAAACTTTTTTCCACGAATCCATTAATTTTACGTATTAATCTGCATCCGGATACAATCGATAAAGATTCGAACTACGCTCCCAGACCGATCAGATAGAATCATCTGGTAGCAGTACCATTGCTCGCTTTCGACAGCAATCAAATGAATCGTTCTTTTACATAAACCAGGAAATTGTCCGTTTTAATGCTTCAATGACTTCGATGGTTTTTTCCCCTTCGATATTCCATACCGCAAGAACGCAGAAATAAATTGAAAGTAACCAACGAAGTTGTGAATGCCGAAGACGTTCTTGACAGAGACGAAAAATTTTAAAAGGCAGAAATTTTACCAAATTTCACTGATTCATATTTACAGAGTTGAGGAAGATTGATTAAAATACTGTCTTACGAAGCGAGGACGAAAATTTTTTGTAAGATCGTAATTGAAAAGCAAAAAAATGAAATTCTTTTTGATATGTTTATGATGAAAAATCTCCTTGTCGAGCTTAAGGGCAGTACTCGAGCTCCCTGAGCTCTTCCCTTGGGTGCGCTTATGAATAGTAGGTACCTATCTACCCAACGAAAGAATCACTCGAGGCGTTTGTTTCCGATTGGAACGAGAATTGGATTTTTGGAAAAGGCATGCTTGAAAACTTCGCAGTTAAAATTTCAGCTGTCCAAGTTGATGACTCGGTTTTTGGCAAATTTTTGGATTTCGTGGTGTCTAATGGATTTTTTCTCAAAAAATCATTACTTTTGACAGAATTTTCAAAAAAACTCCCCCCCCCCCGCCTATAAAAATGACTCAGATTCTGTCTGAAAATTTTTGCACCTCTCTAATGCACAAAAATGTAAACATTTGAATCCAATACAGAAAAAAATTTCAAGCAAAAGGGAGAACTCTACTTTGAAGCAAAATGATGAAAAAAATTGAAAAAGTAAGGCGAAAAAATTTCGGGATCTTCGTGAAATTTATCGATTCAAAGCACATATTTTTAATGAGGAGGAGCAAAAAGCAATGAATTGTGAATAAAATGAAAACATGATTTTCCTAAAAGCCCTGACTCAAGTTACTTTTCTCAATTTTTTTTTAATAATTTGGCTTTGAAATAGTTTTCTTTTTTGTTTGAAATTTTTTCTGTAAAAAATTCAAGTTTTCAGTTTTTGAGCTCGAGTGATCCAAAAGTATAATTTTTTTGAAAAATGACCTTCAAAAACTGGGATTTCAACATTTTGGTAATCAGGGAGTACAGTTTGTCGTGATTTTGTGGTTTTTTTTTCACAACCCTGTTGAGACACTTTAAATTTAAAAATCAAATTTTCCAGAAAAATATGATATTTTTGAAAAATGGTACTTTTTTTGTACCAAAATCGATGAAATTAGATCAAATATTGACCTCCCGAAACCAAATTTCGACCATTTTTAGTCATTCTGGAGCCTCCAGAGAAATTCATATTTTCTCCAGTATTCTCAAGTTACTCCAGAAAGCACTCAAATTGACTTGGGCAGCTAAAAATCAAGTTCTTGCTTCCATTCGATTAATTTAACGAGAAACTCCATCTTTGGCTAAATTTTTAAGTGGACCGGACGCCTCAAGTACATTTATGTATTTTTTACCAGCTATGAAATAATTTGGGAAAAATGCGAAACGATTAAAAACAAATCCAGCTATTCTGGAGCTTTCAGTCCATCATTTAATTATTTTTTTCCAATTTAATCGTTAGTCAAAAATATACATTTGAGAAGTCCAGCTGGAAATCCAGTAAAAAGTAAATTTTCTCATTAAAGTAGCATAGATAAAACAAGAACCTAATTTTTGAGTGTCTTCAGAAGAAAATCATAAACACTGGAAAAATCGAAATTACGCTGGAGGTTCTAGGATGGCTTAAAATGGAAATTTCGGTTCACAGAGTTCATATTATAAAATTGAAGATCAAAAATTTGTACGTTCCTGGATCGGATAATTTTTCAATGATCAGCAAAAATTATTTTCGTTGGTCGAATTGGGACAAAATTTCGTACTTCAAGTTTGGTGAAAAATTACCATTTTTTAGAAACATTTTATTTTTGCTGAAAAATCGAATCTCAAGTTTTCAAAAATTCACCAAAAATCGATGCCTATATCAATGTGGGCCATTGAAATTTTGGCTTTGACGGTTTCAAGACAAGGTCTTTCAAAAAATAATATTTAGATATAAGTATCAAGTACTTACTCGTATTTTATTCTTTAATTTTTTCCTCAACTTGAAAAAAGTGTAGAATTGTATGATAAACGATAAAGGAGAAGAGAGGAAAGGGTGGTGAGTTAAGTTGAATCTGCAGATGAAAAAATGCAGTATCGAGTCGAGTTGAGGAATTTGAAATGAGAAATTATGAAAATTGCGTTGTATGGTGAAAAGGTTGACTTCAAAGTTGGAAAAATTATGATCGAGTGTGAAGTCGAAATTTAAAGAAAGAAAGATCAATTTTTAGTTAGATTTCCAAATAAATATTTTGTTGACAATTTTTTGATAAATGAGAATAATTATTTGGAAACTTTTTATTCTTCAATTTTTCCCTCAGCTTGGCAAACGTATAGAATCGCATGAAGAACGACCGTGGAAAGTTTTGAAAATTTGGTTGCAAATTTTCCATTTTGATTTTGAAAAATTATAAGATTTTTTGAGTGAGAAAGATTAAGTTTGAGTATGGTAATTTGAAACGTGGAAGGGGGAGATTAGGGGAAAAGGATTGATTTACATTTTCAAAGTAAGAAAAATTGCAATAAAGTCGAGTTGAGAAAAAACAAAAAAATATTATTTTTTTCCAAAGAAAAAACTGAAAAAATTTGTATTCTGAGTCTAATATTTAAAAAAAATGAGAAAAGAATTTTTTTTTGAAAATGGAGAAATAAGAATTTTTAGAGAGCAATTGACTGATTGAAAAAAACGTGTAATTTTGTGTTGAAAAAATATTGAAAATGGATTTTTTTTTAAATTTTACTTCGAAAATATTCATTTCAATTTTGGAAAAATTTTGATTTTCCAGCGAGAAAATTTGGGTCGAGTATGGTAATTTTAGGGGCAGTAAGGAAGGAGAGGAGTGGAAAGGTAATTTACATCTTCGAAGTGAATAAAACAACAATATGAAGTCAAGTAGAGAAACTTGAAAACGTTTATGATCTAATTTCAATAAAAAAAATTGAAAAACGGATTTAAAAAAAAGTAGAAATAACGATTTCTAAAGAGTAAGAAAAATTGTAATTTTGCGCTGAAAAATATTAGAAATGAATGTATGTACTAGTCCATTGAGAAAATATAATATAGATGAAAACATAACAGTGTATGCAGCTACCTATAACTTGTTCATTTGTTTGTTTACAGACGGAAATCGCCGCAAGACGGAATTCTATTGCCACCCAAGTTTTACCAGTTCTGTTGCCAGTGGTATGTACTTTCCTACATTTTACAGTACATATAGATTTATTTTTCAAATTTTGGCTCAAGTCGTAATTGGCTAACATTTCAAAAAAAAAAACTAACTGAATAAAATTCACGAAAAAATTAATTCAAATTCAAAGCCCAACTTTCAACTCATTTCGACATCGATGATTCGAATTAAGATCAGAATTGGGTAAAAAAAATATACGTACTTACCTGAATAAAAAATCAAGGAAAAAAAATGCTAATTAGAAATTATTTGTTTCAGTTTTGAAAATCATAAAGAGTTATCATAAAATTGAAAAAAAAAATTATTTCATTATTTCATTATAGGTATGTATTTACAAAAAAAAATATACTATATAAGCCATTGGCCTTTGAATATCTTTCTCATATCTTTTCTTTTCAATTTTGAAAAATGATATCCATAAGTAATAAACCCGACAACGTGATAAGTTTCGTACCGCTCTTATAGGCTTGAAAAATTCAGTATAACTGGCAAACGCATTCACGTAAAAATCGATCGAAAATGGCAAATTAATCGTTTCGGGTTTAATTTGATTTTTTTAGCTTTATTTTTTGAACGAAAAAATTGAAATTTATTAAAAATATTACCCCTAAATTTTTTCATTTTTCTCGAATCCTTTCTTTTCAATTTTGAAAAAAATGATCTTCGTTTTTCATGACCTTTAGGAAAACCGTGAAAAATATTCAAAATGTTGTATTAGTTGACCAATAAAATTGGTTGACTTATCGTGGGAATCTTGTGGAAAAAAGTGTATGGGCGATGAAATGTTTCTAGGTAATTGAAATTTTTCAAAATATTGTACAAATCGTTTAAAAATGTCAATATTTCTTAATTTTTTGTAACCTAAAATTACCTACACTGTTGATAATTGAAAATTGGAAAAAAATTGTACAATTTTTTTCACCCATAAAATGTTTACTCGGCATCCCCTACTAATTAAGGCAGGCTACAAGCCTGGATATCAAAATACACGTACAAAGTTTAATATCAAGGGCGTCTGTTTTATAACTCGAATTAAAATTCTAAGAAAATTTTTTATACGCGTTTGCCAGTGATACTGAATTTTTCAAGCCTATAAGAGCGGTACTAAAAACCCAGCCCAGCTACGAAACTCATCACGTTGTCGGGTTTATTACTTATGGATATCATTTTTCAAAATTGAAAAGAAAAGATATGAGAGAGATATTCAAAGGCCAATGGCTTATATAGTATATTTGAAAATTGAAGCATCAATAAATCAAATATTCGTGTGTAATCAGACCATGTACGTACTTTACATGTACGCACCCATCATTTATCTCACCTTGGGAGCTAAAGATAACGCGAAATTGTAAATTGTAACATTTTATATTTTGATAAAACATCATTGAGAATTGTGCGTAAACCTTCCTTGAAAATTTCTACATTTTATTTTCGCGTTTTATTGGAATCTGTGCGGTTATTTTGTAAAGTTGTACGTTTCAAGGTGCTATTTGGTAGCCTAGGTGAGTACTTGAGTTTTTTTTATTCGGGTGAACGAGCAGTACTAGGTGCGAACTCGAGTATTTGAAAATAGCACCGAACTAGTTAAGTTCGAATTTATTTGATTTATTTAATTTTTGCATAAAGTCGAGTTTATAACGAATTGGATTTTTTTCTATGGGTTAGGATTTGTGAAATATTTTGTGATTGATTTATTGCAAAATTTAGTGCAATGTTAAATTGTTCAAGGTGTGACAAAGAACTGAAAATATTTGCTTTGAAAAAATACTTACTAATTATGAAGGACTCGCTGGCTATTGAATTGAAAATTAATTAGGTGATTTAAAAAAATCAGAGAATTATTATGGAAACGAACGAAATAAATTTTTCGTTTGTTCATTTCGATTTCTGTTCTCAGTGATTTTATGATTTTTTTAGTTCGAGTTTAAACGTAAAAATTGGACTGAAAATTGAAATGGGTTGAAATCACCCGGAATAGTTGCATTTTTATTTTATTTTTTTTGCAAATTCGCTGCTTTAATTTGAGTCATCGTTGATTTTTTGGTAGGTTTAAAAAAAGTGATGTCTGAAAAATTCAATTGTTGTGTTTAAATCATTAATTTCGAATGAAAAAAAAATTCAAGAGTAATATTTTTACAAAATTTCAATTTTTTCTTCGAAAAATGAAGCTGAAAAAAATCAAATTATATCGTAACGATTAATTTGCCATTTTCGATCGGTTTCACGTAAATTTTCATTTGAATTTTTTATTTTCTGATTTTAATTTGAATAATATTTTTTTACAAATACCTACCTGTAATGAAATAATGAAATAGAAGGTTTTTTTTTCAATTTCATGATGATTCTTTATGTTTTTCAAAACCTAAACAAATAATTTCCAATTTGCATTTTTTCCTCCTTGATTTTTTATTTAGGCAGGTATTTTTTTTTACCCAATTCTGATCAAGATTCGAGTCATCGATGTCCAGTGACGTACCGAAGGCATTTTCCAGGGGGGGGGGAGAAGAGGTGAAAATCCCAACTCAAATTCTCAAAATTCCCAACTACATATAGCCGATATCAGAATTCCGGGGGGGGGGGGGGTGTAAAATTCAAATTTGCGAACCAATCCAATTTTTTTCAAACTTTCCCGACTGATTTCTTAAAATTTACATGTAGGTACTGATTTTTCCCCAAGTCGCGAAGTTTTTTGATTTTTTTTACTCGTTTTCGTCATTTTTGCGAACTTTTGAAGTTTTTACAACCCATTACTATAAGACCCTTTTTGAGATAAGAAATCTGAATAAATTTTTCATTGGTTAGGTGCTCCAAACAATTTTTTTTAAACCTACAAGCAATGTCATTGTAGTTGAAAAAACATACGAAATAGTTTATTTGCCTTCAGCGAAGAAAGGGTGGAGTTTTGAAGAAAAATTATAATTTTACATCAATAAAATTTTGTAATTTCAATGTAAAGAATAGGGAGATGGATTTGGCCCGAGCGAAGCGAGGGCGAAAATTTTAGAAAACCTCAAATTGAATGTGCAATAAAATAATGTTTTGGAAAAATAAACTTTAATGAAAAATCGACTGTTTCTACTTTGAAATGATTAAAGCAGAAATATATCATGGCCGAGCGTAGCGAGGCCGAAGCTTTTGAAAAATTGGATTTTCAAATATCAAAAATAAGTTTTAAGGAGAATAAGAACAATGAAATTAATTGGAATAATTTTAAAGAAAAAAGGGAAAAAATCTCTTTTAAATTACAAGGACAACTATAAAATTTTTTTGGTTGACGAGTAAAAATTTTCAAATTGCAAGGTAATTAATAATTTTTTTTCCAAAAAAGCATTTATTACAACGGTTTAATAATTATTCGCTGGGAAAATGATAAATTTTCAGTTGGAAAAGGTTGGGAAAATGACTAATTTTCCCAACTAAAAAGTAAAAATTTTGTTGATTTCCGACTGTTAAAATAGGTAACCATTTTATTTATTCATTTTTCATTAAAAAAATAAATACTAATCGTCCCAACTGACATTTTTACTCGTCACTTGGGAGAACGACCAATTTTGAGTTGGAAAAATAACCATTTTTGAGTTGTAAAAATTACCAATTTTGAATTGGGAAAATTACCAATTTTGAGTTGGGAAATATACCATTTTCGAGTTGGGAAATTTTCCATTTTTGAGTTGGGAAAATTACCATTTTCGAGTTGGGAAAATTACCATTTTCGAGTTGGGAAAATTACCATTTTTGAGTTGGGAAAATTACCAATTTTGAGTTGGAACAAGTGAAAATTTTGTTGATTTCCAACTTTTGAAATAACTATTTTATTTATTATTTTTCATCAAAAAAATTAATCCCAACTGTCCAATTTTCCCAACTGATGTGTTGAAATGCTCAATTTTCCCAACTCACAAGTAAAAAATTTCCTCAGGGGGGGAAGCTCCCCCCTCCCCCCCTATCGGTACGTCACTGTCGATGTCGTTTTCGCTCTAATTTTATGTAATTTAGCATTTTTTCTCAACTTCGCCATGTAGGTATTTTTTTATACTGGTTTTTTCATTTCTCTATTTTGTACTTCATAAAAAAATATAAGTGAGCAAAAAACGACGAACATGGCAGAATTTTTCGATTAAATAATTTAAATAAGGAATCTAAATTCGATATTTTTACTAAATTACAATGGAGTTGAAAATTTTAATTACTTGAAATCAAAAAAATTGATTCGCCATTTTTCACCAATTTTCAATCGAAATGAATATTTTTTAGAAAGTATTTTTGACGATTTTCAAAACTATAAAAATACATGTCGACGTTTTAGAACTTTTCAAACATGGACGAGAATTTTTTTTTAAAATCTCTAATCTATCTAACTACTTAGTTAATATGTACTTAGTTATCATCGATACAAATAAATCGACGTTGTATCATTTAGATAACGCATTTTAACGGGTATTTTTTGTTAAATGAGTCTCGAGTGGAAATCATATGCGATACGTCTTGGTAGGTAGAGATACTAGAAACATATCTGAAAAGAAAAATGTCGAATTTCCGTTGATAGTGGTATTGCTCGTTTCATAAAACACGAGTAAATACACACGATTTAATTAATGCTGGTTTGTTTTCAAAATCAACCAATACGTAAAAATAGAATACCAACTAAATTCAAGGTTGCCAATCGAACTTATCAAAATTGAGAAATTATTTTTAATTGTTTGATAGACGAATATCAGACTAGATGAGAAAAAAATTGATTACGTTTCAAAGTACCTACCTACGAAATAGTCTAAAAATTTTCGGTGAAGAAGCAAGGAAGGGAAGGGGTCGCAGATTGGTGTTTTCAAACTTTTGAAATTCTGATTGAAGTTTAATGAGTGATTTTTATAGTATTTTTCACACTGATCATGAAAAAAGCAGTGAAAAAACATCACGCAAGGATTTTTCATAATTTGAATTTTTTGTTGAACAGTTTTTCCACTTTTTTTCATGTAAATTTTGACCCTTCAAGTTGATTTTCTGGGGAAAGAAAGGATCCTACCAAAAAAATAAATAGAACAAAAATTGCAGAGCGTAAAATTTACTTTCTGTGAAATCAAAGTAGTTGTTTCTTTGTAGGCACAGTTTTCGGGATATTTTCAATTTAAAAAAAATTGAACTTCGAACTAAAATGTCTCGAAAGCTAAATCTCCTAAGAAAGAATCGATTGAACCCTACTGAAAGGAAATTTTACGCTCTACAATTTATGTTTCATTCATTTTTTTCGCAGAACCCCTCCTTTTCTCAAAAAATCGACTTCAAGCGTCAAAAGTTATCAAAAAAAAAAAAAAAAAACTGTTGTCAATGGTTCAGGGAAACTCGTCGTGAAAAAATGTTGCAGAAAAAAATTGAATAATCTAAAATAAATATAATTATTCTTAGGTAGCCCTAATTTAAAATATCCCATTTAAAAAAATTAAATTAAAACATTTCATGAAAAAAATTAAATAAAACATTATACTGGGATGTATACTGGTCGAAATTTTTCAACATTTGAAATTCTATTTGCAGTTTAATGAGTGATTTTTTCAATGACTTTTGACTCTTAAAGTCGATTTCTGGGCAAAGGAAGGTCCACGAAAAAAATTAATCGAGAAAAATAGTGAAAAAATTCCATCACCCAACGATTTTTCACAATTTTAATTAACGGTTTTGTACTTTTTTTGATAACTTTTGATACTTCAAGTCGATTTTCTGAGAAAAGGGAGGGTTCTACGAAATAAATGAATAGAACATAAATTGTAGAGCATCAAATTTCCTATCTGTAAAGTTCAATTAGTTTTTTCTTAGGAGGCTTAGCTTTCGAGATACTTTAGCTCAAAGTTCAAAGTTAAATTTTTTCTTGAAAATATCTCTAAAACTGAGACTCCTGGGAAAAAATTTAATTGAATTCTACAGATAAAAAATTTTACGCTCTACTGTTCATGTTCTATTTATATATTTTTTTTGGAGGCTTGAATTTCTCAGAAAATGGATTTTTTGCAATGAAACACATTTTCAAATTTCTCATTTGCAACAATGGAAGTATCAAAGGTCGCAAACTCAACAATTTTTCCTACAAAATCGATGTTGAACGGTGATTCTGGTCTTCTTTCTAGTATTGAGTTCGAATATAATTTAAATTTAACTCCATCACGTCAGAATTTTTTATAGTTGGAATTTTTTGTTGAGAATTTGTTTTATATTTTTTGTTATAACTTTGACTTTTGAGTCGATTTTCTGAACAACTGAAGCATTCTAAAAAAAAAAAAAAAAATGAATTAAACATAAATTATAGAGCGTATAAAATGAGAACCGGTTAGGGCAATATGAATCTTTTCAAAATCTCTACGTGTTTGGAATCTGTAAATCGAAAGACCAATCTTCCGGGTAAATCGCCAAGTTTTAGGCGACATTCGCGCCTCTTCTGGCACACGCAGAAGACAAAAAAGCTTCCAATGTACCGTTATGTATCTATACGAATGAACATATGTATAGGTGCAAAGAATCGGCGTCAGCATCGAAGTCGAGCCTCGCCGCAATACCATGCACATTCCCATTATAGCGGTAGTAAACCTATTATACAAAGCAAATATGGTTATTGTTCGACGTGTGTATAGAATCTATTCTAGTAGGTTATAATCAAATCGTACGTAGGATATCGAAAGGTGAAAGAACTTTTCTTCTACAAAGACAACCCGCGAAAAAGCGAAAATTAATAAAAGTTTTGCTATATTTAGCTATCTCTACCTATCACAACATAGTCTCGGTCTTCTTGACGTAATCTCGTTACCATCCCAACAGATTCAATTTATGCTCCATTTTTGAACGAAAAACCCACAGCAAAAAGTTGACCGTCGAATTTGTCAAAATTTAATTTCATCACAGGTCGACGTTTTTAAACTTTTGAAATGCTGTTTGAAATAATGGGTGATTTTTATAGTATTTTTCGTGCTGATTACGAACAAAAGTGAAAAAATCCATCGTCCGAGGATTTTTTACGATTTGAATTTTTTTTGAACAGTTTTTATACTTTTTTTTGATAACTTAATTCTTAAAATCAATTTTCTGAACAAAGGAAGGTGTCAGCGAAAAAAATTAATGGAACATAAATTGTAGAGCGTTAAATTTCCTTTCTGTAGAGTTTAATTAGTTTTTATTAAGGAGCTTAGTTTTTGAGATATTTTCAATTTTGAAAAAAGTTGAACTTTCAATTAAAATATCTCGAAAGTTTAACTTCCTAAGAAAAAATTAATTTGACTCCACAGAGAATTTTACGCTTTACAATTTATATTCCATTAATTTTTTTCGTTGGCACGTTCCTTTGCTCAGAAAATTGATTTTAGGAATCAAAAGTTATCAAAAAAAAAAAGTAGAAAAACTGTTCAACAAAAAATTCAAATTGTGAAAAATTCTCGGACAATGGAATTTTTCACTTCGGCGATTTACCCGGAAGATTGGTCTTTCGATTTATAGATTCCAAACACGTAGAGATTTTGATATAAAGATTCATATTGCCCTAACCGGTTCTGATATTAGACATAGGTGTCATTGAAAATAGTAGAAGACTGTTACTCGATTTAATGATTAATCAGAAAATTTTTATTGTTGATTCATTAACGAGATGATGCAATCGATAATGAAACTTTACCTATTGTAGGTTATTTGTGGTAGCCTTTCGTATAGTTTATCTCGTTGGATTATCTGTTTGAGTGTTTTTTTGCCTCATTTTTGGTTTTTATCTGACTCGAATTACTTAGTAACTGATTAGGTTTATTTTCAATCCAATTATATCAAACACATGTCGAGTATTGTACAAATTATTCTGTACTTACTTGTACACCTATAATGACTTTTTTTTTCGCATTCGTTTACAATATTTTCTCGTTAACGATTTTCTTACCTGGCTTTTTATTCTACTTCCTGTTTTAAATGTTGGAATTTTTGTCGTTTTTTTTTTTCAATCGTACACCAACAATTATAAAATCATAATTAGAAATACGTTGCATATTGGAAATCGGCCAGCGTGGTGGAACATTGAAAGTAAATTATGTATATTTGTAACGTAACGTAACGTTACATAAATATACCTAAGCAACGTTCATTAACATTATCAAAGATCCGCAACAGTAAGATTTTCGCATCCGTTATTCACTTTTATAGCAGCGAACGTGTGTTTTAATTTTTTCTTTTTAATTAATGGGTATTTGGATGGGATAATTTTAGAGCTGGGTACAGGAATTGAGTAGTTTTTTCTTTATTATATTTTTTTTGTTGTAAAAAATATTCGTGGAAAGTTTGAAAAAAAAAAATTATTTGAGTAACCAATTACTACGGTTTTTAGATTGAAAGGATCGAAATTGCGTTTTCAGTTGGGAAAACTGAGCTAGAGTCGAAAAATTTGCAAAGCTGATGATTTTTTTAGGAAAATTTTCGCAGAGAGGAAAAATGAGAAAAATTGTACATCTTTGGTGAGAAAAATTGGAAAAAATTGGTCAAAATTTCCAATTCATCTTTCCCATTCTCCCAGTTCCCAAAAAACACCAACTTCATTGCTCCTGTGTACATTTTGAATTTTTATTTTCAATTTACCTGCAAAAGTTTATCATAATTTTTTTTGAAAAAATAACAAAAAAATATCAAAAAATGAGTTTATTTTGTTTAGATTTTTTTTTTTTTGGGGGGGGGGGGGGGGTTAGTCGCAAGTACATAAATGAAATGAATTTAAAATTCAGCTATGTGAATTTTTCATATTTATGATTCTTTACTGTCCTGCTATATCGAGCTTCCTCAATTTCTTGGCATCTTTTCGATTCATATAGAGAATTTTTAGAATGTATTTTCTGATCTTGAGAAGATGGGAAGAAGAAAAAATAAGATTTGACGCGTTTTTTCTGGCTATGTTGAGGTAAGCTCTTGCAATAAAATGAAATCAGGTTTTTTAAAATTGGTTTTAAATTGATAGTGCTCCTCTTTCTAGATTTTCATTTACAGAACTGGAAAGCTGAAACAAAATAAAAAAACACATTAAATTTTCAAGTAAAAATTGAAACTAAGAATGAAACTGGGAAAAGTCAGGAAATTGGAAATTCGAAAATTATTCATGGAAGTGGGAGTGTATTAAGAAGAGCTGAAAAATTGGTATGAAAAATTATGACTAGGAAAATGTAGAATTTTTTACGAAAAAATTAACGTTTTTAAACATTTTTTCTCGCGAAACCTCTCCTTTGCCTTGTTGACTGTTTGTCAAACTGAATCACTGTTGAAAATAATATGACGAATCTTGATTTTTTTTCAATTTTAATTCATTGGAAATATTTGAAACTTACACCCTCATTTCGAATCAGTGAAAAATCACTGATGAACAGTCAGAATTGTAGCACAGGAAAAATTAGTGAAATTCACTGATTTTCAGCGATTTTTCACTGATTATTCAAAGAATTTCACAGATTTTTCAGTGAATTTCATAAATATCAGTGAGTTTTCAGTGAATTTTCACTGATTTCCAATGATTTTCTTTCACTGATTTACTTCGGTGAAAAAATGTTCACTGATTTATTATTGTGCTGAAATTCTGACCGTTTTTCAGTGATTTTTGATAAATTTCACTGATTCAGAAATGAGAGAGTAGATAGATTTTTGTAACATTTTTCCTGGCGCAGAATCCCCCTCCCCTCTTCAACATAATATGGAAACCCTGAAAAAATTAAATACTTGGAACTGAAATACATAATTGTTTTTTCTGTGTATTGGAGATGGGGTAATTTCCCTCCCAAGAGGGAGAAATGTTTGGAAAGCTTTGAGTGGGGTTTTTTGATTTTGATGTTTTCTCGGATACGTTGGTGAAAACTTCAGTAAAAATTGAAAAAATTAATTCGGAAAAGTTGGAAAAAATCATTTTAAAAAAGTGAATGAGTGGACACCCTGTAAAAACTAGAAATATTTTTAAAACGCCGAATGACAATTTTGGTCGAAACTGGTGCCTAAAAAGAACTTATCGTGTGAAAGAAAAGTTTTGAAAGGACAATTGTTAAAGAAACGATGAGTTTTTTGAATTTTTTTTTTAATTCATTATTTTCAAATCTTTAATTGAAAATTATTTTGTCCATAAAAATTTTTTAATTTACGTTCGGAAAATCTTCCGTCTTCTTTTTCATGATAACAAGATAAAACAAAAATTCCCCTCTCCCTCCTCTCCCTGCATCTTGTTCTCGTATCGATCTCTTTACCAGCACCGTACATCACCTCCCTACTGAGAAATTTTCGTCGGAGTCGTCAACATAATAAAAATTATAACTCATCGACACATCGTTTATATAGCTACTGGTACGTACGCGATCCGGAGAGTGAAAATATTATCACACTTCGAATTAGGATTCTGACAATGGATATTATATTATCCTATGTGATTCTTTTCGATAATTTGGTCTGCGACGTTGTTTCACTTTTTCTTTATCGTCGTACGTCGTGTAGTAAGCACACATAAAAATTTTTTTCCATAAGAAAGTATACGTATAGGTATAGACGTACGCAGACTCGTATAAAAGATTTAAGACGCCGTTAAAAAAATTTTTCAACCGATTCATTTCGATTATCAATTAACGATTTTCACTTTTTTACGTACTCGAGTCTGCGTCTATGACGAAAACACATTGGCCTAGCAATAAAATTCGACTACTGGTCATGATGACGTATTTGTAATAATGCCCGTGATCTATGACACGGTTATTCTTAGAAAATAATTCCCAACTTGGTGCCAGATAGGTATGTTCGGCTGCAAAAGCACACACACGCTTCAATGCACCGATTTTTCAATAACCTTCGGTGTGGTATTCGGGTTGGCCTGTTGACCCATATTATCTCGGGTTAGAATGTCGAAATTTCAGTCAGGTGGAGGGATGAAGACGTGAAATTGATCAATTTTGAGGTGATTTTCATTATGAAGAAGGATTTTGGAAGAGATCAATTTTTTTGGGGTGAAACTTGATTAGATATTTTTTTCTGGTTTTGAAATTTATGGAAATGTGCCTAAAATTTATCAATTTCGAGCTGGTTTTATATTTGGAAACGATTTCTAAAGAGATTCACAATTATTTTTTTTTTTGGGGGGGGGGGGGTGAAACTCGATAAATTATTTTTCAAGTTTATGCATGAAAATGAACGTAAAATTTATCAATTTCGAGCTAGCTTTTGTATTTGAGAACGATATCGATAGAGATTTTCAATTCTGTTTGTTTTTTGGGATGAAACTCGATTAGATATATTTTTTTGGTTATGAAATTCATGAAAATGAACCTAAAATTGATCAAAGTCGAGCTGATCTTTATAATTTACTGTAGGCCTAGATATAGAAACCACTCTTGGGTGTCAAAAATTGGTTTCTGAGTTGACATTTATTTTAGACCTTTCAGAAGAAATAGAATCAATTGAGAATCTCAACTCAGAAACCAATTTTTGACTCCAAAGGATGATTTCTACTTATATCCAGGCTTAAATTTGGGAAAGATTGCGAAACAGATTACTAATTTTGTTTTTTTGGGAGGTTGAAACTCGATTAGGTATTTTTTTCTGGTTTTGAAATTCATGAAAATGAACCTAAAATTGATCAATTTCGAGATGGTTTTTATATTTGGGAACGATTTCGAAATAGATTATCAATTTTTTGGAGGGGGAGGGGGTTGAAAATTGATTAAATATTTTTTTCTGGTTATGAAATTCATGAAAACGAACCTAAAATTGGTCAAAGTCGAGCTGATTTTTAAAATTTATTGTAGGCCTAGATATAGAACCCATTCTTGGGTGTCAAAAATTGGTTTTTGAGTTGACATTTATTTTAAACCTTTCAGTAGAAGTAGAATCAAGGGAGAGTCTCAACTCAGAAACCAATTTTTAATTCCAAAGGATGATTTCTACTTATATCCAGGCTTAAATTTGGGAAAGATTTCGAAACAGATTACTAATTTTTTTTTGCTGAAACTTGATTAGGTATTTTTTTCTGGTTTTGAAATCCATGAAAATGAACCTAAAATTGATCAAAGTGGAGCTGATTTTTATATTTGCGAGCCTGAATATAGAAACCACCGTTAGTTGTCAAAAATAGGTTTTTGATTGATTTGAAATTGATTAAAAACCTTTCAGGAGTAGATTCAAGGTAGAACTTCAGCTCAAAAACTAATTTTTGACCCCTATAAGGATGATTTCTGTATCCATGCTTATTGCTTACATTTGAGAACGATTTCGAAAAAGATTACCAATTTGGCTCCGAAGTCTTGACGTCATAATCACGTGACATACGATTGATAAGATAACATAGAAGTGAAGAATGAAGAAAATGGAGAAAAAATCATCACCTTTCCACTTGATTTTCATCAATTTTGGCTGAAAAATACTTATAGCTAAGCATTTTTTGAAAAATCGTTCGCGAAATCTTCAAAAAAGTAGATTTTTGTAAGTATTTTTTTCCATTCTTCACCTCTACGTTATCTTATCAATCGTATGTCACGTGATTATGACGTCAAGACTTTGGAGCTGAATTTTGTTTTTTTTGGACTGAATTTCGATTAAATATTTTTTTCTGGTTATGAAATTCATGAAAATCTAAAATCGATCAAAAGTTGAGCTGATTTTTATATTTGTAGGCCTAGATATAGAAACCAGTGAAACCACTCTTGGGTGTCAAAAATTGGTTTTTGAGTTGACATTTATTTTAGTTTAGGCTTTTGAGACGAATTAGAATCAAGGGGAACCTCAACTGAGAAACCAGTTTTTGATCTCTAAGGGTGATTTCCATATCCTGGCTCACATTTGAGAACGATTTCGAAAGAGATTACCACTTTTGGGTTTTTTTGGTGAATCTCAATTACATTTTTTTTCTGGTTATGAAATTCATAAAAATGGACCTAAAATTTATCAAATTCGAGCTTATTTTAATATCTGGGAACGATTTTCAAAGAAATTATCAATTTAGTTTTGGTTTTTCTAGGCTAAAACTCGATTAGATAATTTTTTCGAGTTACAAAATCCATGAAGCCTAACTTTATACAAAATTAATTATATTTAACGAACCGTTGAAAATTTTTCAACTCGGAACCAAAATTAGACGCAATACGATACAATACATCGAACAATACGAACCAGAAGGAGAGAAAAAACCGATAATAAAGATGATTTAGAAGGTAGCAAGCGAAGGCTACACACGTTCGCGTACTTACAGCGTAGGTATTTTCTTCATAAAACCCGTTACCTCTTTCGTACGTATTGAAAGAGTTCAGTCGATTCGAGGACCTTGAAATTACTAGGAAATTCGCGACTCGGACTAATTTATCTTGCTATACTAACCTATAATAACATGAATGATACTAAAGCGTCCGTCGACTTGCGTTTTATTCGCTACGCGAGCGCGAGCACTAAATCAAAATATTTATATGTATTTTCGTCCTTGAAGCAGTTGCTTAAACTTTACGCGGGTTGCGTTTTGTTATGCCGAATTTTTTTTCAGTCAAACGTGCGCTTTCCTCGCCGCCTAAAGCGGTTTTCCGAGTTTTTTGCCGGCACAGACGTCGAATGAGAAAATTCTATGCAGGTTTTCATCCTTAATACCCGTGACGTCGTTGATTTTTAATATTTCGTACTTGTTTTGGTCGTCAGAAAGCCAGAACTCGTGTCGAGAGGTTTGTTTGCGAAGAAAAAAATCCATTTTGGTTAATTTTTCCTCGAAATTTTCTCCATTTGAGTGTAATTAGATTTGATTTTTCGAATGGCTGAAAAATCCACGATTGATTTTATTAGTTCAGGAAAATAAGAGAAAAAATGTACCCAACCTCCAAAAATTAAAGCCTGATTTTTTTTCGCGTTTTACGTTCGTAATGGTCCACTACACAACATACTAAAATGGAAACCCCCACACCCCTCCGCTACCCCCAGGGGAGGGGTAAACGTCCGCTGAAAACCGGTTTTTTGCGAATATCTCCACAAATAAGCCTCAAAATTGAAAAGTAGTTATGAACAATCTTGTTCTACGCGTAATTTTCTATCGAAAGGAGTTTTTTCTTTTTCAAAAATACTCACTTCCTTGACCAAAAACTAAGGGTAAAAAACACCTATTTTTCAACAATTTACAGCATTTTTGGAAAAAAATCGAAACTTTTGGGAATATCTCCTCAAAAAAGCCTCAAAATGGAAAAATGGTTATGAACAATCATGTTCTACGTGTAATTTCCTATCAGACAGGTTCGTTTTTTTTTTCAAAAATACCCGCTTCTTTGCCCAAAAATTAAGGGCGAAAAAAGCCTATTTTTCCAATATTTACAGTATTTTTGGAAATGATGAAAATACGAAGCTGAAAATATCGTTTTTGAATCCTTGCGACGCAAAGAAATGTTTTGTATCACCAATAATCAGCAATAACATCGCGTTTATGGTACTTTTTCTTTCCACAACTTCGATTTTTTAAATGCTGTATTCAATTCCAATAACCACCCTTATAATTAACAGCAGGGGTTGAAATTTTTGCAGTGACTTTTTTTGGAATACCCTACCAGCATGTATTAAAAAAATACTCATTTTGGGTACCTTTTGCTTCGTATTTCCATAATTTCCAAAAATACTGTGAATATTGAAAAAATAGGTGTTTCCCCCTTAATTTTTGGGCAAAGAAGCGGATGTTTTCGAAAAAAAACGAACCTGTCTGATAGGAAATTACACGTGGAACATGATTATTCATAACCATTTTTCCATTTTGAGTTTTTTTTGAGAAAATATTCCCAAAAGTTTCGATTTTTTCCAAAAAATCCATGTTGAAAAATAGGTGTTTTTTACCCTTAATTTTTGCTCAAGGAAGTGAATGTTTTTGAAAAAGAAAAAAAACCTTCTGATAGGAAATTACGCGTAGAACAAGATTGTTCACAACTACTTTTCAATTTTGAGGCTTATTTGAGGAGATATTCACGAAAACCCGGTTTTCAGCGGACGTTTACCCCTCTCCTAAGGGTAGCGGAGGGTTCTGGGGTGTCCATTTTAGTATGTTGTGTAGTGGACCATTACGAATGTAAAACGCGGAAAAAAATCAGGCTTAAATTTTTGGGGAGTCAACTCCTAAAATGCCAGGACTAATTTTAGAGGATTAAAAAAATATATTTTAAATCGATTTATTTGGAAGTGAGAAAGAGATTGAAAAATGTATTCGAGTGAGTTATAGTTACGTTATGCAAATTCTCAAACTCGATAGTAAATTTTATTATATTGCATTTGAAAGTATACGGCGAGTAACTTATATAGAGTCATTTATCCGGTCGAATATTCGCACACCCTCTCGATTAACCCGACCAAGTTCCATTTGTGAGCTTCTATTCGCGAAATATAACGATAATTGCTTTTTTAAAGCGTTCTCCCGAGTCGACAATTGGCAACGTCCTAGAAATGGGAATAAACACGAACAAAAAAATAAGTAGGTAAAATGAGACTGCGAGTATAGCAACAAGGAAATTGAAAATATGAAAATTAGATCTGCGCTGCTTTTCAATAATTAAAAAATTTAATGATTTTAAAACAATAATAAATATTAATTAATCCACGTAGTCATATACTCGTAGATGGTGTTACCAAAGTGTAGAAGGACAGGTTTGTGTGCTGCAATATGAATGTTGACCTTGAAAATATAATTTTTTTACCCGGTGTGGTGAACTTATAGGCCTAGTTTTATATTTTTTAGAATTATTAATAAAATTCTCGCCGGTTATTTTAGGCTCGGTGAGATTTTAATGGGTTTTGTCTGCGCAGGAAGTGAAAAATACACAAAGTGGTGGAAAGATTAATATGTAATTTTGGATGTCATGGACTATGTAAATTTTTGAGTTCATGAGAGCATCCTGATTTATGAGGAAGTGTTTTATGGACATTGAACGGTATGGATACGAGTTTTTTTTCGGATTTTGCAGGTATTCCGGTGAGAAAGCTTGGAATTAGATTAGTGTGCTGGGGGCATATTGATTATAGATTATGTCAAGGAGAAGGGTGAACGACTGGGCAGCTTGAATATTGAATAATTTTAAATCAAAATTGCATTTTTGGTAAAAAAAAATTGGGTTGACTCGAAACTTTTTTGGCGAAGGATGAATTTTTTGGGAAGATTTCATTTTGAGATTGATGAAAAAATAGGAATTGGGGAATATCGTGTGTTTTGAAAAAATTCGTAAAATTGATTTGAAAATTTCTCGAAAATTATCTTAACACTGAGTTTTTACCCAATAATGCCTTTGGAACCATTTTTGCAATTTTTATATTCAAAGGAGTTTTTAAAAGATCATTTTATTTATTCGTAATTTTAAAGTTGCAGTAGAAAAATCTGAAGACTAATTTTCGAGAAAATTTATTCAAAATATGATTTTGAAATGGATAATTTTGTCCAAGAAAACCGTCGATGGGGATTTTTCGTCGTTTAGGTCTCCCTCCCTCACGTTGGGCATAATTCAAAAATAAAAAAAAATTCATAGGAATTTTTTCTGAAAATAATTTTAATAAAGATTTTATTTCAATTTTTTGCTGAGGATTTTAAAAACATAGAAGAGATGATTTTTTAAAAACGAATCTGAAAAATATGTAGGGCAATTGTGAAAAACAACCAGATTTTGAATGAGGTTACGAAAATAAACTGAAACCAGCTTAATATTCGAGGCAGAAAAATTGGAAGTTTCCTTCTTAAAATGGTATTTTTTCTGATTTTATTCATTATTTTTGTGTGGCTCGAAATAAAAACTTATCAAAAACGTTCAACGGATCGTCATTATTCTTTCGAAAATTTCTCAACTGAAATCTCAGTGATCACTATTGTAGGACAAGCTTTCCTCTCTGCTCCTCGTTTGGCTCGGCTCTGGGTGGCCATTGAAAAATAGCAGGAGGACAGAAAAATCAACAATTTTCGACTTAGAAATTTCAATATATTTTCCCCATTTTTATAACTCGAAATGCAAATTTCTCAAAGATAATCGTCTTTCGTAAAATTTCCTTTCAAATCTAATTCTCTATGAAATTTCGAGGATTAATTTAGAGATTTTTCTCTTCACACCGAATCGAAGAAAGGGAGACTTGAATATGTGCTTTTTGTTGGTTTTTTGTTTGCACGCGTCTGTGTTAATCTCTCGATGTTAATAAATTCGTGTGTGGTTTTCTGATATTTCTTTTCAGATTGCGATTTATACGAGTAAATTTGTATTTTTCTATAGTTGGCTTTTAAAATGGGGGAAAACCAATTAAATGGATCGCAGTTCGAAGTTGTACATACGTACGATACGTACCGAACGACAGCTGGAAGGAGCAGAAATTTGTGGAAAGATCATTTACTATTTCAACTGATTTTTCTTATCAGAACTAGGTAACAAAAATCATTGAAATAACAAATTGATAATTTTCTAGCCCAGTCTAAAGTTCATCCGACCGTTATTCTCATGAATGCATTTCCGCTGCTTTAATCCTCCCATTATCTGATTCCTTTGTCTTATTATTCCCCCTTTGTCAAACTATATGAAACAAAAGATGGTCGAGTTTCAATGCTGTGTAATCTTGGTTCCTCGATTTTTTTTAGTATCAGTGTTTTTCAATGTGAAAATTAAGGATAATTGAAAGAAAGGACGAATTCTCCCTTTCATTCTTTTGAAAAGAGTTTCACAATGCCTAGGTATATGAATATGAGTTCAAAAATCACGATGAAAAAATTTCTTATCAAATCATATCTGATTTATTTGGATTTTTGGAATTATATCAAATCTAATTTGATAAAATTGCATACGTAGGTACAAGTAAAATGTCCTAATAAGATTTCACCTATTTACATCTGGTTTTTTCCAGATGCAATTTGATTAAATCAGATGTGATTTGATTGTATTACATTAAACTGAATCTGAACTTTCATCATTTTCTCATGTACGTAAAGAAATTGTTTGAAATTATGTAGATGAATGATTTGATATAATTTGATGAAATGAAATAACGAAATTTTTCTGATTGGATCATGAAATAAATTCATATAGATATTAGACAAAAAATCATAAATTATTTATTCAAAATCTGAATAATGCAACGTTTGAGGGTAGAATAGCCAATTTTTCATTAAATTACGAGATATTGATAGATTGAATTCATTTTTTTTAAAACGAGAATTCTGGACATTTTGCTGACGTGAGATAGGACTTTTTCAACCGAGTAGTAATCAATTTGGTGAATTTTTGAAAAAATAATATGCGTTGTATAAAAATTACACATTCGTGTTTCATTGACAGGCTTCGGTCGTTCATTTCAAAATGAACGAAAACTCGTTCTAGTTCACGAACGAAACACCAAAATGAACTGAACGAACTGAACGAACGAGTTTTTTGACAACGAACCGAACGTGAACGTGAACGGTTTAAAAGACAAATATGAACGAACTAAACTCACCCAACGTTCATTTTCGTTCATTTGTAATTTGAAAAATTTCCGAGGTACTTGAATATTTGCATAGATAACTCTTGTTTTAGTTACTTTTTCTGTTGGAACGAGTGGTTCGATGGTTTAAAAATTTGTTCTTTTGTTTTTTAGAAAACAAACTTTGCTGTTTATTGGCGACGAATTTTTAGACGGGAGGTAGGAAAAGGAAAACTGTTTTTTAGAAGTCTGGTGGGATTGAGATTTGTTTAGTTAAGTCTAGATAGATATCATGAAAGAAACTTAGTTTGCCATTTTTTTTAAGTGAAGAGGCAATTTTTCAAAAAAACTGCAACCGTTTCATTTTCAGAACGTATGACTGACCTAATCCTGATTAGAAAATTGTTGTAGTAAATGAACGAAACACCAAAATGAGCTGAACGTGAACTGGACGTTTTTTTGAACTGAATGAAGAAAGTGAACGAACGAACATTTACAAAAACGAACCGAACGAAAACGAGCTGAACATGTGTGATTTTCAAAATAAATGAACGCGTTCACGAATGATCCAAGTTTGATCATTAATTTTGATCAATATAGGTATTCAAAATTGTACAAATAACACAGGTCGATGTAGAAAATGCTGTTGGAAGTTTAATGGCTGATTTTTATAGGATTTTTCATAATTTGAATTTTTGGTTGAACAGTTTTCTACTTTTTTTGATAACTTTTGACACTTGGAATTCGATTTTATGAGAAAAGGAAGGGTCCTACGAAAAAAATGAATGGAACATAAATTGTAGAGCGTAAAATTTACTTTCCCTAAAGTCCCATTTGTTTTTTTAGGAGACCTGGTTTTCGAGATATTTCAATTCAAAGTTCCACTTTTTTTAAAACAGAAAATATCTGAAAAACTCAGCCTCCTAAGAAAAAACTAATCGGACTTTACGAAAAGGAAATTTTACGTTCTACAATTTATGTTCTATTAATTTTTTTCGTAGGACCCTTCTTTTTCTCAAAAAATCGACTTTAAGTGTCAAAAGTTATCAAAAAAGTAAAAAAAACCTGTTCAACAAAAAATTCAAGTTGTGAAATTATTCTTGGGCGATGGAACTTTTTTCAACGTTTTTTTCGTGATCATTGATCAGCGTGAAAAATACTGTAAAAATCGTCAATTTAACTTTAAGCAGCATTTCAAAAGGTTAAAAACGTCGACCTGTAATTATTGTGCAATTTTCAATATGATCAAGTGGACGGAGAGGGGAATCTAAAACAAACAGGGATGAAATGAAGTTGCTGGGCTGGAAATAAAAAGAAATGTCCACTCAAACGCAATTTTTTTCAATTTTTCTTTACTCAAGAAGAAATATTTTACGAATTTAAAAAAAAGGCCTTCACTTTCGCAAATTCCTTGCTTCGAATGTAATTTTTTCAATTAAAATACCTGCAAATTCACCTCAATTTAAAAAGAAAAACATTTCTCCTCGACCTTACTTCCTTATTGAAATTTTTTTGAAATTATCCCATAAGTTCCGGAATAATAAATAAGTTGTACTTATAGCTTGACAAAATTTATTGAACACCATAAATTGATTTGTATGTTCTTGAAAAATAACCCAATTCATAAAAAAAAATATTTGCATTTAGGGTCATTCCATGTCAGTTCGTACGCAAAGTGGTAGGGTGGGTCGGCGATTTTTTTCATTTTTTTTATGTGGGTAAACCTCGATGAGAGATGACGAATGCCGCAAATCGCAGCTCTCAAAGTCTTTTTGGAGGGCTGCCACGAGCATTTAAAGTTTTGAGGTAAAGTTGGATATGGTAAAATTGGGACGTGGATAACTCGAAAACCATGATGGGTTGAAAGTTGAAACTTTTTCCAATGTGTAAAGCCTTTGAAGAGCTCTTTGACGATTTTTTGAAAATCAGTGTTGCCACTTTTTTTAACACGAAAAATTAGCTGTAAAAGTTGAAAAATGACATTTCCCTATGATGTCAATCGCCAAAAATTCTGAAAAAAATCTGTAAAGTACAACTTTACATGCTGATTAATATATTAAAAAATTGAGTTGACGTTATTTCGTATTTTCGAGAAAAAAAATTCCAAAGATTGGAAGAAAATACAATTTTCTTTTTCAAAGGTCAAAATTATGTAAATTGAATTTTTTTTTGTTAATTTTACACCATATTCGAAGAAAAAGTGGGTAAAAGCATATTAACTCCATTCAACACCCGTTAATATGTGTGAAAATGCAGAGGTATTAAATGTTAACTTCAAAAGTTGGAAAAAAAAACATTTTGGTATTAGGCGGTGCTGGTGTGATCCAGGGGTAACCAAATAAGAAATTCTGATACCAAAATGTTCATTTTTCAATAACTCTGCATTTTCACACATATTAACGGGTGTTGAATGGAGTTAAAATGCTTTTACCGACTTTTTCTTTGAATATGGTGTAAAATTAACAAAAAAAAAAATTAATTTACACAATTTTGACCTTTGAAGAAGAAAATTGTATTTTCTTCCAATCTTTGGAATTTTTTTTCTCGAAAATACGAAATAACGTCAACTCAATTTTTTAATATATTAATCAGCATGTAAAGTTGTACTTTACAGATTTTTTTCAGAATTTTTGGCGATTGACATCATAGGGAAATGTCATTTTTCAACTTTTACAGCTAATTTTTCGTGTTAAAAAAAGTGGCAACACTGATTTTCAAAAAATCGTCGAAAAGCTCTTCAAAGGCTTTACACATTGGAAAAAGTTTCAACTTTCAACCCATCATGGTTTTCGAGTTATCCACGTCCCAATTTTACCATATCCAACTTTACCTCAAATCTTTAAATGCTCGTGGCAGCCTTCCAAAAAGACTTTGAAAGCTGCGATTTGCGGCATTCGTCATCTCTCATCGAGGTTTACCCACATGAAAAATATGAAAAAAATCGCCGACCCACCCTACCACTTTGCGTACGAACTGACGTGGAATGACCCTTTACCAACTTATTTTTCTTCAAGAGATTGCTCTCCTGAAAAAGATTCGTCTCAAGACTTTCTAAATCTGAATCAGTGAAATTAGAGTCAGATTTTGCCTACTTAATTTAATCGGTGATTTTTCATTGTTTTTTCAGTCAAAAATCACTGATTTCTAAATATTTTCCTACTTTGACATGAAAAATCAACACAGGTCGACATTCGTAAATTTTTGACGTGCTGTTTGAAGTTTAATTAATGGTTTTTATAGCATTCATGTTTTAATTCAAATTTTGACCTTTAAGGTTGATTTTCTGAGCAAAGAAAAGATTCAACGAAAAAAATGAATGGAACGTAAATTGTAGAGCGTAAAATTTGCTTTTGGTAGGGTTCAATTCGTTTTTTTCTTGGGAGGCTTAGTTTTTGAGTTATTTTCAATTTAAAAAAAAATAAACTCAACTAAAATATCTCGAAAGCCAAACCTCGTAAGAGAAAAGAAAACTAATTGGATTTTACAAAATGAAAATTTTACGCTCTACAATTTATTTTCTATTCATTTTTTTCGTTGAACCTTTCCTTTGCTCAGAAAATTGACTTCAAGTGTCAAAAGTTATCAAAAGCCAGAGGCGTCGCCAAGGGGGGCCGGGGGAGGGCCCGAAAAAAATTTTGGCCCCTGCTTGCCCCCCAAAAAAACTTATGTTGTATTTATAATTTTGCATTACACTTACATTAGATAGGGATTTTCAAAGCATTAAAACATGGAAAAATGTCTTTTTAGGATATTAAAAATTCAATTTTTTCAAAGCTTTGCCCGAGCGAAAAATAGAGTTACAATTTTATGATCTATCTGAGATGAAAGTGCGGAAGAAGGCTCCCTTTTTACCCCCTTCCCATTTTTAGCAGGTGAAAAAAGTCAGCCCCTCTTTTCCACTTTGAAAAAGCAAAAAAAGTTGTCCAACACACGGCCTCTTTTGTCCCCCCCCCCAATTTTCGATTCTGACGACGCCACTGTCAAAAACTGTAAAAAAAAGTTCAACAAAAATATCAAATTGTGAAAAATCCTTGGATTATGGAATTTTTTCACTACTTTTCTCCAAATCAGTGCGAAAAAAAACACAAAAATCTTCCACCAAACTTCAAACAGCATTTTTTTATATCGACCTGGGATAATTGTTGACTTGAAAATCAGTGAAAAATTACTAATTTCCATTGAAATTCATTTCATTAAACGAAATAGGCGGAATTTCACCCAAATTTGACCGATTCAAATTCCGAAAGAAGAAACCCAAACTCGATCATTTTTAATTCCAATCCAGCTGCATTTCTGAAAAATCTCATTCGACGAGAAAATTATGTATTTACCTAAAATCGAGAAAATTCGTTACCCGAGTAATATAAACATGTTTAGGTAAACCTCGTCACTCGTTGCGGATTTTATGGTCGTCAACTTGAAAAAAAAAACGCTATCTCGAAGCAATATCATTGTATGTACCTACACAGAACGAGATCTCATTGAAATATTTGAAGGCTAAGGTAAATCACCAAACACGATACTACGAAACGAAGTTCTTTCGTTTAATTACTCCTAATACGAGTACACGAGATAAGTAATTTTTACTTAGGCTGGTATACGTAACGTATCCTAATCATATACCCATGGTACACGACACGTATAGTACATTACCCATCCATTGTTACCTTTTAATTCATCATCGTCTTTAATTACAGTAATTTAATTTTTAACGCCGGCTAGAACTGTTCCTGTATATAAAATCAAGGGGGAAAATAATACCGGCCGTGGAAAAAGTATACCTATTTCTAATCTATCGGTAGCATCGCACGCGACAGAAGAGAAAAATACCGATAAAGTGGGATTAGAAGTCACGACGTTGCGGTAATTCTTCATCGCTGTGGAAAAAAACCTGTCAAATGTCAGTTCGGTACAATTTGGTGGAATTCTCGGCTAGATTGAAAATTCGGTTTACGAAAAATTCAACAGAGGGGGGAGGCTACCTGCTTATTCCGGGACTTGCATTGGCCTTGCTCACGCGAGGCGATAATCTAGTTTTAATGCACTTAATTGCAACACTATGGCACGCCATCGTCGTACGACTTGGCGAGGCAGAAAAACGCATCCAGTTGCCTTGAACGTTGCACTCTATGTCACTGGGACTTGGCGATTCTTCGTCGGGTTTCTCTGCTTTGGATGCCTTGCTGCATGTGCATACATCATCCTCCTACCTGATTGTATGTTTTCCCGGCTTCGTACGCTTCCTAGTCGCCAGAAGAATTTATGGGTTGTATTGGCGTGCATTGTTGTTTTGTCTGAACAGTTAGAGGTCTCAGCGTTTCGTGATATTTTTTCATAAAATTTCTACCGTTTGTTTTACATTCATAATGCACTCGATGGTATCTGCGATGTGGTATTTTATTATGGAGCTATTAACGTCGCTGGCGTTAATTTTTTTCTGCTTGCTGAGGGGGTGCTTATTAAAAGTAACTTTATATTGTACTTGTATCAACAGGGTAAATCAGTATTGCGCTTTATGGAATATTTTAATAAGGTCGTGAGAATGTTTCGTCAGAATTGAACGAGGAAGTATAAACTGTCGAGTAACTTTACTGGTGAAAATTTCCCAATTTTTGAAAAAATTTGTGCTTCAAAGGTCCTTTCTTCCCCTCCCTCCTCGTTTCATATTTTCCTCAACGACGAAGATGTTATTCTCGAAAGAAAATTGAAATTGTGTTTTTTTTCTATATCTCGAACGAAATAAAAACGTTTCTTTGTTTGAAATATTCTCAGAATTGAAATCAAACTATGAAATTATAATTCGTCATTGAATTTCGACTCGATTGAACGAAAAACGCGTGTAACGACGTCGCGACGTCGACGTGGCATTTTCAACCAACCATGTAGTTTTGTCGGTGCCTTGGACTGGGAAAACCGATTTCATAAATTGTGTTATTGAAATATTCGTACGAAAAATTGGCATTTTCAATGTCGACTGAAACGAGAGTAATATTAAGTTGGATCGAAATTATAATTTACATAGATTGGCGAATAACTGTTTATTTTCATTCAAAATCTTGTAATTTTTCAAATTTGAGAGGAGAGAGGGGGAAGATTTCCAGTAGTTGAGCTATCTTCAATTTTATAAAATTTCAAATCGTGGAACTTTTGTGCAGAAGATTGATTTTGCTCTATAATGATAAAATCAAATCGTCCATTTTTTGGGAAATTTGGAAATTTCGTCGTGAAAAATCAAGAAATTTTAGGATTTTTACCCCGAAGGCAGGAATTTCTTTAAAGCTACGAAATTTCATTTTAACAATTCGAGTATTTATTTTTGGATCGTCTTTTTTGACAAAAGTATTTTTTCAACATTCAAAATTTAATTTTTTCAAAATCGTCTACATTTTTTGTCCTTACTTAGTTCAGGTTTCATGTTGAAGAGGAAGGGTCAGAAAAGCTACGCAGAAGATTGATTTTGCTCTATAATGGTAAAATTAGATCGCCCATTTCCTGGGAAATTTGGAAAATTTGGAAATTTCACCATGAAAAATCAAGAAATTTTAGGATTTTTACCCCGAAGGCAGCGATTTCTTTAAAACGACAAAATTTCATTGTAACAATTCAAATATTTATTTTTGGATCGTCTTTTTTGACATAAGTATTTTTTCAAAATCGTCTGCATTTTTGCGATTCCTTAGTTCAGGTTTCATGTTGAAGTAAAAGGGTCAGAAAAGCTGAAAAATTGATTTAAAAAAATCATACCTTGAAATTTTTTCATACTAAATACTCGATGGATGTTTTTAAAAATTATGTGAAATTCTTTCTTTTTTCTCTAAACCTTGGCCTCATAATTTTTTTAAAAATGGAAATATGTAACTAAAAGTGAAATAGATTTTTTTGAAAAATTTCTCCTGGCGCAAAATCCCCCCTCCCTTGGGGTACTAAGGAAATCTTCTGAAAAAAAATGCTTGATGGAAGCTGGAACTGAAATTTATTTTCTTGTAATTTTGCCAGTAAGACAAATCACTCTTCCCTCATGTAATGTATGAGAAGCCGGAAAACTTGAAAAAAATTGGACTTGAAAACGTGGAAAATTTGAGGAAAATTGTTTGTGAAAAAAAGGACACGTAAAATTTGAGGGAATTGTTGAAATATGATTATAAAGAGAAAAATATTTCAATGTCTAATAATATTTTTTGTGATTTTTTTCACTGTTTGATTTTCAGTTTTACTCTTAAAAATTTTGGAATTTTTAAAAAAGAAGTCCTGTTGTAATTTAAAAACCCATTTGGCAGTTTGGAAAATTTTTAATAATTTAAAAAAAATGGAGGTAACATGATGTCTTGACAGATGATGGCCATTAAAAATAATAAAATGAAAATTTTTAATTTTTCCAAAGTACTTGGTAAAAAATGAAAAAAGTTGGCCTCGTTCGTTTCAAGTACTAAAAAAATTTCATCAATTTTTTTTCTTCTATTAAAAAAAATCTGTAATAAATTTAAATTCTCATTTTTTGTGGAAGAAGATAGTTTCCATTTTTTCCTCACTGAAAATGATTCAGAATTGAATTAAATTTTTAAAAGAATAAGGGGCTGGTATGAATTTTTTAGTAAAAATTGATTTTTTTTACCACAAAAGAGATCGGTAAAATTTTCACTCGAAAAGGATACAAATTTTCCAAATCCGTTGCAAGAAATTTGACAAATTTTAATTATTAAATCGAGAGACTCGAAGTTCGTCTCGTTTTTAAAATGAATTTGAGCCATTCTTCAGCCAATTTGGAAACTTTGGCAGCAAGTTTTTGGTTTTTTTACTCAACATTTTGGAAATATTTTCGAAGAAGGTTGAAATCGTCGTTAGCATCAGTTATTATGTAATGTTGCTTCTCAAATCAATAGACAATCCACATTTTTCTGTCTCCTGGGTATTTTCGATGAATTTTTTTATCATTTTCTGCAAAAAATAGATAATTTGGAGTTTATTCTATAAGTGACGAATGAAAATCGTTCTACCAGAATTTCCTTCACTCGATTAAATATATTTGACCAAACTGTACTTTTCGAACCCTATTTTTACTTCCTTACTTTTATTTCGGTCCATTTTAGAAAATTTTAAAAATATTCAAAACCAACGGATACCTTTCACAATTATGTGCTTACAGATTTTTTTTGGAAATATTAAAAAATTGGTCAAAAATCAAAAATGAAGTCGTATTACGTATTAAGTATTCAATTTTTATGATTTTTTTGGTCTGCTTATAATTATCAATATTGAAAGCTGAATGTAAAATTGGTACTACAAAATGAATTTTTTCGATCGAAATTATCGTGAATTTTTCATGAATAAAATATGCTAAACTAATGGCTACTTTAGTATTTTCATAATGAATTGAATTATTCTATCGTGGAATAGAATGAAAATATGAAAAATAATGGGGAAATATTGATAAAGCATGGGAAATGAGTTTTGTGGGAAAATAGTTTTGTAGTAAAAATTTCTGAATCCTCGTTTCAATTTTTTCAAAATGTTTAATCCTTTCCTTTTTAGAATAAGTATAAAATTTAATCAAATTAGTCAATCTCTTATTTTGAAAATTTATCAAGTTTAATTTGATGATCAAACACGTTTCCCTCTTTGAAAATCTGTTTTTCCAAAAAAATCTGATTCTCCTCCTGGTAGCCCCCTTTTTCTAAATAACTATGCTCATATTTATGCAAATTACAGATTTTACGAATATATTAACTTCAATTAGGTATTTGTATGCAAGTTTTACTCATTCAAGTTGTTACCAATAAGTACACGTAGCAAAATAATGATTTATCTAGTTTCCATTTCAATTTTCCATTTTTCTCTCCCCCTCTGTATTATTTTGGCAGATTTAAAAAATTGCAATTGGGAAAAGTTATGATCTTCGTTTAATTATCTTTATTGTTAGGTAAATATTCGTGTATGCTGTTTACTGTATCGTCGGTATAGAGCATAGAGGTAGATAAATATAGAAAACAAGTACATAGATGCGGTTCGTCGTGGACACGTGTGGATTGAAAAAAATAAAATAATCATGATAAAAGCATGCGTCTCGTTAGCGGATAAACAATGATGACGCGACGCTGGCGACATGCGTTCAAATGGCTCGTCATTAATGAACGTTGCAACGTATGATTTTACTCTCGAAACGGTATTTAAGATATTGAAAGCAAGAGGTTTGCGAGTAATGACGTATTTTTTTCTTTGAGGCGAATTTTCACGTCGGTAGCAGAGTCCTATCAGTGGTATGGTTCAGAGGAAAAAATTTTGAAATTTCGATTTTTTTTAGGATTAATGGCGTAGTTTCCATAACTTTTTGCATAACTCTCTGCCTGATAATTTACATTAGTCTTGTGGGATTTTATAAAATTGTACTTTACTCAAAACGAGGCTGATGAAATTGGCTCAAATTTGGAAATCTGCATTTTTCAAGATGATGTTCTAAAATCGCACGTATGATTTTCTCGTTACATCGAATATTTTTCAAAAAAATTGAATTTGAAATTTCTTGAACAAATCTTGGATAAATCCAATAATTTTCGACCAAATTTCAGCCAATTTCATCAGGTGTGGTTTTGGATGAGAACGAACGGATCCTTGATTTTTAATGAAATACCTACTTGCATGTTACGAAGTTTTGTGAATGCAAAATTTTCAAAATTTATTCGGGTTTTTGATCATTGTCGGGAACGGAGATCCATTGAAGTTGAGTTTATTAAAAGGTCAAAAAACCTGGAATTTTTGACTGAATTTTTCAAATATATTTTGTTGGGGAAATTTTCAATGTTTTTTTTTCATTGCTTTTTTTTTAACAGAAAGTCGAGTTATTTTGTCTATCTTCCTATTTGCTTTTTTTTTAATAATGGTTTTTTTGTTTTGTTTGTTGCAGAATCAGTCAAAATAATCAACTGGATTGGTTTGGAATAGGTGAGTGAATTTTCAGACTTTTTGGTGGAGGTGGGGGGGGGGGGGGGTGTCAGGCCTCAGACTCGACTACTGGGCCTATCAGTCCAATGGAATTCCTAGTCACACGAAGATAGACGAACATAACCGAGATAAGCCGAGCAACAATTGTATCACTCGGTGAAAATATAGATAAGAAAAATCTTATCTAATATTTGACCAATTAAAACTGATTTTATGGTTTAAATGCACAGCTAATTGGTAGATTTTTAAATTATCTCAAAGGAGGGGGTGAGAAAGATATAATCTATGTGGAAAACACTAAAAAATAATTGATTTTTGAGATGTTAAGGTCTTATCTTTAAACTTTGTACGAGCCCAATGTATAAATTGCAAAAAGAAAGGCTATAGTTCAACCTATTGAAAAAAAAATCAACAGATAGTTATAAAATAGGTATTTGTGTAATTAATTTCCATGGGTAATTTCCATTTCGATATTTTTGTGATTTACAATGGCGTCTAGGGTCAAAAAAATCACGTGTTTGAACAAAAAAAAACAACATTAAACAGCGTAATCGAGCACTTCAACCCCCCCCCCCCCATTCTCTAATTTTCAGCTGCTGAAGCTGATTTTTCCATTTTTGGTGAAATTTTGAAATTTTCGTACCTTGTAAATTAGCAGAAAATTTTTTGGAAATTAATAGATCGAAAAACGAACTATATTTGCTTGTCAAATGAACTTCAGCAGCAAAATTTGAAAAAAAAACCTAATATTTATCTATCACCTAATTATTTATTAAAATGAAACAAACATTGCAGTCTCCATTTTTAGAGAAATTTTACACCAAAAAAAATACAAAGTGAAATGATCCCACATTGAACTACCAGACACCAGCAACATTACCCTAATTACACAGACAAGTGTATTAACCGTTAATTAAATTAAAATTATACAAAAATCACCGAAAAAGAAACAACAAACGCGCAGACCAAACATGCGGCAAAATAATGCGAAAAAATTGGGTGAAAGCAACGCCTATAAAGGAAGTGCGAATATTTTCGATGTACGTTAACGTATTCGTGTACATACCTACTTCACTTCATTAAAAGAAAGTGAGAACATTCGTGTTTAATCGTCTCAAACGGAATAGAAAAAAAACTGTTTCAAGGTTATAGTTAATTCAGTTATAGTAACAGTTCCTTGATTTTTGAATGTTTTAATTTGACAATGTGACCTCTCAAGCGAAAAGTTACCACAAGTCGAATTTTTCAAAATCGAGTTTTTGGCATTTTTGAAAACTCCCAAAACGAGGCCCCAACTTTCAAATTAATAGATTTTTGACCACTGAAGAAGTTGGTTTCGAGAAAAACGTGTTTAAAGAAAAAAGTAAGAAAATCGCTACATTTTGATTTTTTATGGGTCGAAATATAAAAAATGAATGCAACAAAGTTATTTTTGGTTGCAAATGAAGATTTTTTTGGTTAAAAATGAACATTTTTTGGTTTAAAATGAACATATTTTTTGGTTTAAAATGAACATTTTCTGGTTAGAAAAGAACATTTTCTGGTTAGAAAAGAACATTTTCTGGTTAGAAAAGAACATTTTCTGGTTAGAAAAGAACATTTTCTGGTTAGAAAAGAACATTTTCTGGTTAGAAAAGAACATTTTCTGGTTAAAAAAGAACATTTTAAATAATATTTAATGAGAATTTTGTCAAATTATGAATAAAACTTTTTTTCAAAGTTGAAAAAGTTACGAAAAAGTTTTAAAAATTTTGATTTTTTCAAAGACTTCTCAACTTTAAAGGGCTTATTATACCACTTCTCGGTCGATTTTTGATCTGTGACTTCGGGGTAGTGCAGTACACATGTCAATCCATCAGATTTTGCGTAAAAACGTTTTTTTGATTTTTCGACCTGAATTCACATTTTTGCCTTTAGTACAAAAAGTGTTTTCCGACTTGCGGTACCTTTTCCCTTGAGAGATCACATATAATTTTATTAATAGGTATGTACAACATGTTAACATACTCAAAATATTTAAGTTTAATTCGATGACAGAAAACAGGAAATGATGTTGGGCCGGGAAGAGAGAGGTGTAATTAGAAGAGAAGATAAAATATGAAGGTTTGAGAAAATTAGACCCATAAGGAAACTGTTTTACACTAAAAATAGGATAGCTTGAAAAAGTAGGTAGTAGGTACCTTCAAATACCCTATCTTTGTGGAAAAAATCATTAAAAACTAAATATACTAAAATCATCTTTCTCATCGACCAATTTAGCTGTACATTTAAACCTTAAAATTGGTTTCAATTGGTTAAATTTCAGATATGATTTTTTTTATCTATATTTTCATCGAGTGATTCTATTTATCCATGAAATGCAATGTTACATTAGGTGTTTGGATGCTTACGGATATGTTCACCTTTCTTCGTGGTTGTGTTTGCCTGTTTTAGTAGAAAATAGTGTGTAAATTGTTTGTTCAGTTTCTTGAGATATTTTGATCCAAAAAGTGGCTCAAATGACAGCTTGTGGTATGTATTACACCAGAAAAATGTGGATTTGAGTTTACTACAAAAAATTCTAAATTTGAAAATTTAGGTTCTATACATAAATGTGTGTAGAAAAATATAAAAAATTTGTATACTCACACTTTTTGACACAAATCTCCTATTTTTATTCTTCCTCCAAATTATTGTTCTGGTGTCAACCTAGTTATCTCAATTTCTTGCTAATCCATTGAGAAGGGGTATAAAAGGTGCATTTTTATTAAGCTATCATTTTTTGTAAAACTGGCTGAAAGGCTTGTAAAAAATCTTCAAAACATGGAAGCTCCTCTAAAACTTTTTTCCTTCCCTTATATGAAATAAAAATGCATCGAAAGTACATAATAAAAGATTCACATATCCGAAATTTCATGAGCTAAAGTTCATTTCTCAAATTTGGACGAAATTTTGAAAATTATAAGTTTCCCCATGATTCTGCAAAATTTGAATAGTTCCAATCAACGAAAAAAAAATTAAATTTTGTATCCACGTACACTCTATTTTTGACCTTCCAGTTTTAAAATTTACAGAAAATTTTGGTATTTTTCAGCACTGAAAAAAGTCCACAGAAGTTATCCATAAAAACTGTAGCACCTACAAACACGAATTACTCATTTTTTTGCCCTATTCGATCAATTATAGAACAATTTTCCTACCAATTCTCCCTGTTTTTTGGTATTTTCAAAAAGTAGTCCTTTCCATTAAAAATTTCAAAGTTTCTAGAGACATTTTTTTTTAAAAATGATTGAAAAATGTTTGGAATGACTAAGAAGGATTTTTGGGCAAAGCCAATTTTTCTCAGTTTTATTTTTTGAAAAGTGTCTTAGAAAATCGTTCAATTCTCTGTAAATTTAATCACATTGATCAAATAGGTCATCAATTTATGAATCACTTTCGCGTTGTCGTTTTTTTTCAGTAAGTACTATGCCTGGAGGTTCTAAAATGTTTCAAAATCACTTTCGATAGATTCGAGAGGTCGAAAATAGGATTGCTTGTACCAAATTTTAACTTTTGTTGTTGATTAGATTATTTCATATTTTGCAATACCATGAAATATTATGAATTTTCAAAAATTTTCTATAAAATTCGAGAAATGAACTTTACCTGAAATTTAAACTTTCATGAATGACGTTTGAAAAATGATATGAATTTTGTTTGAAAACAAGAATTCTTTTTAAACATCGATTAGTAGTTGGTGATACGTTAGGAAAAAATTACATTGCAGATCTCTCTCTCCCACCAACGATTTTTACTCAGCGAATTCTGGCACTTTCAAATCCACCAATCACACAAAAATTTCTGTTTTTATATTCGACAATGAGATAATGTCTTTGCTCATGGCTGAGCAGCGAGTACTAAATTGTAATTTAATTTCTATAAAAAAAATCGTCATCGTAATAATTATACGAGTGGTCAATTATCCACTCGTAGGTGTATTTGTATATAGTACACAATGATTGGTGAAGAATTGAAGATATTCGTCTTCTCAATCATTATACCATTTGTATGTAGTAATATCTAATAAACATTATACAAGTATTTTACCAATTCTCGTCTCGTGTGTGGTTATTCCATTGTCAATATACTGATGAAATACACCAACACGTTAATAAAACCGCGTGATTTTGGTGAAGTTTATCATATAAATTACTAGGTATTTCCAGTCTCGCGGAGATATCATGGAAAAAGTTTCCATAGGTCAAAGGGCATAATTCATACAGGTATTGATGGGTATTGAAAAGTGGTAATTGTTATACCTTCGACAGAACTTTCAAAATCCAATAAAGTACATATTATAATTAGAAATGAAAAGTTGTAGGTATGTGTCCAAGTTTTTACTATACTTACAGTTCAAACGGAAATGTATTCGGCTTCAAAGTCTTGACGTCATCGCACCACTACAAATGCAAATACCAGTTCATGCACCGATTTATGTACTTTTTCAAGAGGGCGATCGACGAATAATTCTTATGGGAGTTCTATCGTTTTTTCAATTTTTCTCAGTTTTGATGTGTTGAATTTTTCATTTTTTGATAATTTTTACGAGTTAAGCTATCGAATTAGTCAAAATTGTCAAAACAAAAAGAATTACACACATCAGAAATTAAAAAAATATTGGAAAAACTATAGACCTCCCATAAGAATCAATGTTAATTTTTTCGCAATCCCCCTTTTGAAAAAGTACACGAACTGATAATGAGCATTTGCAGTAGTAAATGTGACTTCAGACTTTGAAGCCGAATTCCTGGCGACAATGATATTGGAGAACGATAATCAAACTTCTAGTCCTTGTCCTACCCATAGGGTGTTCGCAAATTGAGAAACCGGTTTGGGTCAAAAAAAGGGTCCAGTTTTTTAAAAATAAAGTCTACACACTGGCACGATCAAAATGTGGTATGTTTTTTTGAAACCGGTTCGGCAGTTTCGAACCAGTTGTCAATAATATCCAAAAAAAGGGGAGAAATGAAAAAAAGTCGGAAACAAAAGTTGTAAGGAATTAAAAAACAATCATTTTTTGTCCCATAACTTTTTTTCCATCTTGCAATGGAAAGAAGTTATCGTAGAAAATATTGGAGTATAATTTTTTATTTTTTAGGACATAACCGTTACTCTTCTCCATTTCTGGATTTAAAAAAATTACAGAACGTGGTATGTTAAGTTTTTAATTCTCTACAACTTTTATTTCAAACTTTTTTTGATATCTCCACTTTTTGATAACTGGTTATCGACTTGAAAAAAAAACCAAAGAAACTTCGAAAAATTGGGTTCATCTTGCATCGATTTCAAAAAAGTAGATATATCAAAAAAAGTTTGAAATGAAAGTTGTAGAGATTTGAAAACTGAACATTTTACATTCTGTAACTTTTTTTCCATCTAGCAATGTAGAAGAGCTATGGCTTAAAAAAGATAAAATTATACTCGTATAATTTCATCTTTTTTAAGCCATAGCTCTTTTCCATTGCTAGATGGAAAAAAAGTTACAGAATGTAAAATATTCAGTTTTTAATTCCCTACAACTTTTATTTCACACTTTTTTTGATATATCCATTTTTTGATAACTGGTTATCGACTCGCAAAGAAAAAATTATACTCCAACCTTTTGTACAACTTCTTTCCATTGCAAGATGGAAAAAAAGTTATGGAACAAAAAATTATTATTTTTCAATTCCCTACAACTTTTGTTTCAAACTTTTTTTCATATCTCCACTTCTTTGGATATTATTGACAACTGGTTCGAAACTGCTAAACCGATTTCAGAAAAACATACCACATTTTGATTGCGTCAATGTGTAGACTTTATTTCAATAAAAAAAATGGACCCTTTTTTTTGACCCGAACCGGTTTCTCAATTTGCGGACACCCTATAGGTACTGGTAGAACTAGAAGTTTAATTAATCGATCTTCAATGTCCTCGTCGCGTCGCCAGGAATACATTGCCGTTTGAACCGTCTTGGTATCTCTTTTCAATTCTGAGATATTGAGGAGTGTTTCAAGAGGACAAGACTTTTGTATCATACTGTAGAATGTAGATGATGAGAAATTATGAGATTTTTTTTCAACTTGAAATTTTACTTCCGATTGAGCTTGTTAGAAAAATCTTTAAAGCTGATTTCCTGGGCAAAATTTTAGTCAAAATAAATTTTTTGTGCTAATTTTATTCATTTTGTTTTTAGATTGATGAAAATTTTCAATTTTCGATTATTTGTAGGATGGGTAATTGAGTATTTGTGAACTAAAAAACATAATCGTAAAAATTTTCAATTATAAAAAATTCAAGAAAAAAATTAAAATTTTCTGCTTAGTTTGTTTATTTTTCAAAGTCAAATGATTCGATATTTAAAAAAAAGAATCTGCCAAAGTTCATAGCTACAAGAAATTGAAAGTGAGAGATTTTAATTTGACCTAATTCGTATAATATTCCTAATGTAGGTATACAAGATTCGATGAAAATTTTGATATTTCATTTACCAGAATTTTGCTGAACACGACAGGGTCGATTTCCGCTTCGAAATATCCTTACAACGAACATCGGATTAGTTTAAAATTTTCTGAAATTCTGTATTGCTTGCTCGCAGTAAAAGGAAGTGTGAGAGATGATACGAGATACGTTAAATTACAGCTTCGAATTAGTGTAATTGAGTAGAAATAAAATAGAAAGTAATGTACGATATTGCAGGTTGATTTGAGTGCTTATGGGTATACAGTTGATATGGTGTTAGTTGCTTTTTTTGGTAAATAAAAACTAAATCGACTTAGTATGTGATTTGGTGATTATTTTTATAACTCTAATTACGTCTTTCGGGTTACGTTGGTTGAGCTAGAAGTACACGTGTTTTGAAAATCTGCTCGCTCCTCGGTCTAATTACACGGTCAGCTGAACTTCCTATACGTCGAAAAGATGGAACAGTTCACGCAGAGGTCTTCCAACTGTGGCGAGAAGGGAGTTATCTGCGGATTCTGGTGGATGGTGGAATTTATCTGAAGATACGAGCATGTTCGATTTACGTAATTTGTCGAATCGGTTCGGTCTCTGTCGAATGATTTACGATATCGCATCGCCGATGGCGTTGACGTATTATGACGTTAATGACATAAACGTCGAAGCGCAGATTATACTCGTAAATCTGTAAATTCACTTACGATTGTCGGCGTATCTATGGGTTTTTTGTCGTAGGCCTGTGTCGCGAACCCATCACAGGTACGGTACTTAAAACAACGTTAGCACCGTTACCGTTTCAAAAGGCTAAGAGGCAGAGGCAGATTACATTCGCGGACGTTATAATGAGTAATACCAGTTAACGGGGAATGTATTTTCTCAGTGAAAGTTCCGTTTTTACTTTCACCCTCGCACCGTTCTGGTTTGTCTGCGTGGTAAGTAACGGTTGAAGTGAAAGTGGCCCACCGGATGCGACTGCACGTTACCGCTTTACCATTTTAACTCGTAGCTCGTCTCGTCTCCCAACAAATAATTTGCCTGTCTGCTGGCTCGCCGCACGTTTCTTAACCTAACTTGGACGAAAATTTCTAACTGTAAAAAAGCCGAGTTTACGAAAAGTTTCATCGTTTCTGCGGCTGCGACTCTGGCTGGTGGGATCGCGTGAGACCTGCGATGAGATAGGGCGTTCTATAATTTACGTACGTCGCGAGGTCGTTTTTTTCTTCAACGATCATGTTCGAATTTTAAATTTTATTGCTCCGTTTTCCTTTTTTTTTTTAGGTTTCTTTGCATGTGCGCGATGCACGAATTTATTCGGTATTTTTGTATAAGCTTCGATTGTGATACTAAATCACGAATTTTTCAGCGTGTAATTATCGACGTGATTAATTAGTATGCTGGAAAAATAGCGAAACAAACGCGATCGCGGAATTGTAATCGGAATATTGAGCTACGAAAGTTTTCTTGTTGGGTTAACGAACGCGTAGGCGGATTTGAAAGCCTACAGAAAGGAGCTTTTAGAATGAAAATCCAAACGTGAATGGAAATTTTTCGCGAGGCTGAAATTAATCGAAGACGTTTTCAATTTAGGTGTTTTTTTGATTCTCTACTTTGGGAAATTAAAGAATGATTTTTGTGTTGGCTGAAAAAAATTGGAGTGGTTGGAAGCGTGATTTTTTTGGATGAGTTTATTAACGCGAGTGTGCTTTGGAGCTGGGATCGAAATATGATTTTATGTAATGACAGTTTGATATGAAGAAATTGGAAAAAAAAAAATTGTAAATAAATGTTGACTTATCGTAATTTTGTCAGACTTGGAAAAACGTGTGGGATTTTTTTCATCCCAAGTCTGAATTTATGATGGGAAAATTTCTCCTAAAAATTAGGTTCATCATTTTGTTAAAATTACTTGGTGTTTTGAAAACCAGAAAAATATAGAAAAGAGGTTGAAAAGTTCGTAAAAAATATTCACGAATAAGAAGCCGATGTCGCTTATTTCTTGGAATTTTTAAAAATTTATCAATTTTTTTATAAATTTGTCAATTTTTTCAAATTTTTTGTTCACCGTACTCTTTTGACATTACATAGTTTAAAAATGTGAAAATATTGTTTAAATTTTGTTCAACTTTTTTAATAATTTTTTTTTTCGAAATTTTATTAAGTAAGTACTTACAATTTTTTTTGAAATTGTAAATGTGCTTTCCAAAGCGTTTTTACTGTATGCCTTTGAAGCATTTTTTCTGCTACCAAACTAAATGTATTGTACAGTGGTATACCAAAAATTTGGCGAAAGTCTCGATCTCCAAAAATTTGATCTTTACGAGCTACGACCCTTCAAAATTAACTTGGGCCACTTTTCAAAAATTAACTTGGGTCACTTTGGAAAACACGTCTTCAATTCTATTAGGTAGGTACTTACAATTTTTTTTGAAATTTTATTAGGCACAAATTATTTTGAAATTTTATTACGATTGTTTTTTGAAATTTTATCAAGTAGGTAGGTACTTATACTTACAATTTTTTTGAAATTTTATTAGGTACAATTTTTTTAGAATTTTATGAAGTACAAATTATTTTGAAATTTTATTACAAATTTTTCGAAATTCACCTATTGAAATTTTTTAAAAATTTTATTCAAAATTTTAGAGGGTTTCTGGTCCTTACTCTTTATTTTTTCCTGACCCGTTGCAGGCCTACTGATCAGTTCTGTGGAAAAATGAGAATAAAGTGCAAATAGCCCTCCTCCTCCTCCCCCCCCCCCACGATAAAAATTTAAGATAACTTTGAAAATACTAATTTTTGTAAATTCCAAATACATATCATGAAAAATGTACTTACCACAAATGATTGAATTTTTATAAAAATGGCGAAAAAAATTACGCAACATAATAAAAATCATTAAAATATTTTAATCAGGGAAAAAAGATATTACTACACCGATGAACTTTTACCCCATAATAAATTCTAATTTCATCCTAGCTTTTAAAATCGTTCAACTTAGGTTCGATTGTTCTCCTTCGCCACTTAATACGATGAAAAATGATTTCGCTGGCGGTGGCGTTTGAAATTAAAATTATATTAATAAAAGTCTGCATCTTCTTTACTACGAGTTTCTTTTAATGAAGATGAAAGAAAATCTCATTCGAATATTAATTTCGATAATTGTAATCGCAGATAAAAAATGATCCGAATAGGTATCAGCTTTAAAAATAGATAGACATTTTTTTGAATAGAGATATCGTGATAATGTTTCGAGAAGGATCTGAGGCAGATGAGCCGACATAAAAATTATTTTCGACGTCGTAAAATATAGTTTTAATTATGAATAGAAGGTAAAAAAATTATAATTTTGGAAAAACAAGTAATTAAACTCGTATTTGTTGGAATATGGTTGAAGTTCCTCGAAAAATTCATAAACTATTGGAATTGTAATAAAAGTTGTAAAAATTATCTGAAATTATTTGAAGAATAGGAACTTGAAAATTGGATTTACATTTCAATCGTTTTTAATGCTCAAAAAAAATCCAGAAAAATATAAAAAGCCAATTTTTTTTCTTGAACTAGTGTGACCTAATTTTTTTTTAAAATTCAAAATTCTAAAAATGTTTAGGTACCTATAAAAATTATTCAAATGTTGACAAAAATCGTACAAATAACGTTGAAAAACTGCCAAAATGGTTTTAAAAATGAGTCCAATCAATCTCAAAATGTCTTTAAAAAATTTCAATTTGCAATTCAATCATATTTCTTACATTTTGCGATTACATATTTGAATTTGAGTAACTATTGTCAAAATTTATGAATTTTTGATGTAAATTTTTACATAATTTTCGAAGGTATTATTTGAATTTAACATTTTTTTCTTTCGAAATTTTTAGATACCTATTTGCACCTTGCAGAGTATTTTTCAACATTTTATCAAAATTTTTATTTCTTTTCAAAATTTGAAGAATTTTTTACTACTTATTACATATTTTAACCAACCATCAGTTCATTGATTTTTATTTTATTTCAGCTGAACAATTTTTTTGCATTTAGTTCAAATTTCATACAAAGCCGTCTCAATAAGAATTTGATTGATTTTTAATAATTTTAATTCTGAGTGTTTTTCAACAATTTTTTTACAAAAATTCAGTTTTTGTTCACAACTTGATTTTTTGTGTTATAAGGAGACAGAATGTGTTAAAATTTGGGGAAATTTTTTTATAAGCAAAAAACAAAAATTGGACCCCATTACCTAACATCGTGTCTCATTCGATTGAAAAATTAGAGCTGATGAGAGGACTCCAGTGCAACAATTTGCATGCCTTTTCCCCTGAAAATTCGAAATAAAATTGTTAACGTTCCCTCTACATCAAAAAATGGCACATTTCTGATTCAAAAATTTTAATCAGTGTTGAATTCTAGAAAAAATGATTTTTTTGATTGACTTCCAGGATTTTTTAAATCACGACTAAAATTTAAAAAAATATTGCAAATTTAGAAAATTTTACCGAGTTTACAAATGTTGACCAATTATTGAACATGATAGGTAATCTGCTTAAATTGGCGAAAATTTTGCAAAAGTTCAATTACCTACCAAGAACTAGCCTAGATACGTGAACATCAATTCTATTCTGTATAAAATTAATTTTTTCGAGTTGCTTATTTTTGAAAGGGAGAAAAATAGTAGTTTTTTATTTGAGACCGGAGAGGGGAGGGGGGTGCAGAGGAAGATTACCTGATGCATCATTAAAACAAAAGTACAATATTGGTAACTATCATTTTTCAAATTGAACCCAGGCCATGATTTATTAACGAGATAGTTGATTTTAAAAATCGAAGAGACTGAAAACATTTGTTGAGGTGAAGGAAGAAAATTGCGATTTTTTCAATTATTCTTACTCGAAAACACCAGTCAAATATCAAAAAGCTGTGGAACACGATTTTCTAAAAACTGAAACCCGAACCAAAAAATTCGAACGTGAGGAAAACTTGTTATTTCAACTGTTTATAATTTTTACACCAAAATGCGAGAAATGATGTGCCAACTAAGCCCGGTGAACCGTAACCTCATGTCGGTCATGTCTTGTGCCGTGAACCGTGACACTGAGAGACTACGATCTGATCGTGAATTCGCTTGTTCAGCGATAGAAACCGAATCTGAAAAGTCAATTGTGATTTGTAGCGTTTTCTTTGTAAGCAATAAGCTGAATTTCTTGTCTGAAACTGATGACTCGTTTTACACGTCCGAATTGTCGACTTTTCTGGTTCTTTGAAATTTTTATTTTTCTCATCAGATGTTTCTTTCATTTCAACGTGCATATTTAAATATTTCAATTAAAGCTACATTTCCTGATATTTTTGAGCAATTTTTAAAATAATTACCCAAGTATTAGATTTTTTTTGAAAAAAATGGTCTTGGAAATGACTTTGAAACCAGGCGAAGAAAGTATATTCATATATTCAGTAGGCATTTCAAGTTCATAATATTTGAAAGTATAATCTTCTTGGTAAACAACCGAACGTGTCAAACTTTGTATGTAAAAAACCACAACAACTAGAAAAAAAAAGTTTTTAAAAAATGAGGAAGAAGATTAGATTAGGAACTTACGAATAGAAATACTTATAGCTGTACGTCCGTACAATCAGGGATGTGCACACGATAGCATAAAGACAACAATAACCTTGCCTCAAATAGCGATATTTTTCAGTTACACAATATCCGAGTGTCATAAAGTACTTTTTACGTTCGAAGTAATATCCATTACAAAGTTTGAATATTCCGGATTCGAACGACTTGGAAATGGCAGAGAATCAGAACGACGTTAAATTAATTTCACAAACTGTATACATAAGTATTATAAGAATAGATGTGCAGTATTCGGCGGATGAATTATTACCGTAGGTATCGCGCCATAAATTCAACCTATGTCTTGTAATATTCGATACGTTGTAGATGTCGAAGTCGAAGACAAAATGCCATGACAGTGAACGAGCTGATATTGAATGGTAATTGTCAAGAACTCTGTTCCATTGCCATTCGTATTTCGTATACTTCGTCTATGGCAAGGTTAAAAATTTATTAGCCGTTACATGGTGTTTGTATATGCGAGCATTGTATGTAATCACCGCATAGATATCTGACTACGTATCGTGGCACGAGGTGAGTTAGCTTGATGGAAAGTTTGACTCACAGAAAAATTTTAATTGAAATCGAGTTCGGTTGTGTAGGTGTTTTTCTCGATGGTTAATGGTTGAATTGAAATGAGGGTTTGGATGGAATTGAGATAAATTTTATGATCGAATGTTTTCCTCTTACTATCGTTCTTTCTCCTTCTATGAATATTTTTTTGTCAGTTAGAGACTTCCTAGGATTGATTTTTGAGATTTTTTCTTATTTTTCAGAGGCCTAAGATTCCATTTTTAAACCAGATTTTAATTTCTTTATTGAATTTTTCCACAGCCATAGCTCCTAGAGAATGAAGAAGTATGAAAATTGATTAGTTTTTTGTGCTTGCAAATTTTCAAATTTTTTCTTTTTCGTTAGATTTGGCTCATTTTAAAAAATGATGGGAAAAATTTCAAAGCAAAAAAATAAAATACATTCATTTTTTTTAAATTTCCAAAATTGAATTTTCTGTGTATCAGTTTTATTTTGGATAAAATATTTTTCAAGTTCTTTTTATTTTTTCACACGAGGGGGAGGGGGAAGGAGTTTTTTTCATCGAGAACATCGAAAAAGTGATCTCAAATTCATCTCTGATATTTTTACAAAACAGTCATCAGTTGAAAAAAATTAAATTATCTCATGTCTGACAGTCTGTCGTTTTAATAAAGTCATCTTTAATTTGATAGAATTTCAGGACCTAAGTCTGGCAAAATGTTGACATATTACAGAAATTCTAAATTTAATTATAATTTTCCAATTTATTGAAATTGCTAAGCAATTTTGAAAAGTGGGGAAGAAAAGGCTAAAACACTTGATATTTTAACGAAAAGTTATCGAAACTGAAAAAAATTTAATTTCTGATATTTTTATTTAAAAAAATTATCATTAAAACTTATCTATTCATGATTTAAAAGATTTTGCTCCAAAGCAAAACTAGTGACATTCTGAGGCGTCTTATTTTATAAATTTGCTAATGTAAGCAATTTCAATGATTGAAAAATGATTTTAAAAAATTGGACATTTTCATACCTTTTTTAGCAATTCTGAAAACTAGAAAACATATAAAAAGCATAACTGATATTTTAACAAAATCTATCAAATTAGAAAAAAAATGAATATCTGCTCTCTCATTTCTAAATCAGTGAAATTCATCAAAAATTATTGAAAAACAGTCAGAATTGCACCACAGTAATAAATCAGTGAAAATTTTTTCACTAAAAGCAGGTCAGTGAAAGAAAATTACTGAAATTCACTAAAAAAATCTGTGGAATTCTTTGAATAATCAGTGAAAACCCGCTGAAAATCAGTGAATTTCACTGATTTTTTCTGTGCTGCAATTCTGACTGTTTATCTGTGATTTTTCACTGATTCGGAATGAGAGAGTGACATTTCAATAGGGGCATGGCAAAACATGGTGGCGGCTCTCTCTATTTTTTTGTTATCGTTCTGGAGGTAAAATCACCATTCTGATTGGCGATGATCAGAAATGTTACGAACTGTGATATGAGTTGGCCAATCAAAATAGGAGAATTTTACCTCCAGAACGATAACAGCATGTAAACAGAGCCGCCGCCATGTTTTGCCATGTCCCTATAAAACATATCTATGATTATAACAATTTTTCTCTAATGCAAAATCTGTGCAATTTTTTTTCTCAGCAGATTTTAAGCGATGATAGATTTCAAGGTGGCAAAGGAAAGTTGTTAGTATAACAATTCGATATTATTTCAATTTTGAAGAACCACATAAAACGCTGCAAACGAACGCGATGACTTGGAAATTTTTCAATAGCGATTTCAAATCATAGGTACTCGACTCCTAACTGAGACCTTCATAAACTGCCTCTGGAAATTTTGATTGAAAAGGTGGTCCAAATGGCAGTCCTTGAACAACGTACCACATCAGAAAAATTTTAGACGTCAGCTACAATTTTGGAGGGAAAAAATTTTAAAATTTAAAATTTTAAAAATCAAGCTTCACGTGCAAAAATTGATGATAAAAAATTCGTTATTTTTCATAAAAATTGAAAACTTTAAAATACTTACTTATTTTTGCAAAAATTATTTAAAGTTTGTGAGAGACGAATGACTGAATTGTAGAAAATGGCCAAAAATAACGAAAAATTTCAACTTTTTCTATTTTTCAATCGATTTTCGCCGGAGATTTTTTTTTACTAAAAAATAACTTTAAATTAGTCGATTTTGATGGGAAAAATCGCCAGAGAAAATTGAGTGAAATTTCAAAAATATTTCTTAGGTTACTTATTTATATTTTTGCCGCCATTTTTTATCGAAAAGTATTTTCATTTTTTTCTGTTATCTTTTTTAAATCAATTTTTGTAAAAATTCAGTCATTTATCTTACACATTTGAAGAGTATTTTTCTAAAATAGCCCAAGTACAAAACCGTACGCGAGAGAAGGGGCTGAGGTTCGTATACGGTTTTTGTACTTGGGCCGTTTTGAAAAATACTCATTCATAATACATATTTTGAATAAATTTTACGAAAGTAAGTATTTTTGAAGGTTTTTACTTCTTTTGTGGTGAAAGGAGGGAGAGGGGGAAGAGCAGGAGTTATTTTCAGTAAAAATACCAAGAAATGGACAAATTCGAGGTCACTTTTTACGTAAAAAAAATTTACCAAGTGGAATCGGTTGAAATATTGAAAAGCTACGTGCAATTTTTTCGCCATTTTTAGCCAATTAAGTGATCGCAGATGTGATTTCATTTTTTGTATCATTTTTAGCCTATTTTCATAAAAACTCAGCCATTTGTGTTACATTTTTAATGATATGTAGGTACTTCGATAACACAGGTCGACATTTTTGAACTTTTGAAATGCTGTTTGAAGTTTAATGGGTGATTTTTATAGTATTTTTCATATCGATCACTAAAGCAGTGAAAAAATTCCATCACCCGAGGATTTTTCACAATTTGAAGTTTTTGTTGAACAGTTTTTCTGCTTTTTTTTGATAACTTTTGACACTTGAAGTCGATTTTCTGAAAAAAGAAAAGGTTCTACGAAAAAAATGAATAGAATATAAATTGTAGAGCGTAAAATTTCCTTTTTGTAGAGTCCGATTAGTTTTTCTTAGAAGGCGTAGCTTTCGAGATGCATATTTTAGTTGGAAGTTCGAAGTTCAACTTTTTTTTTGAATAGAAAATATTTCAAAAACTAAGTCACCTAAGAAAAAACTAATTCGACTTACTGAAAGTAAATTTTATGCTCTACAATTTATGTTATATTCATTTTTTTTTGTAAACCCTTTTCTTTTTTCAGAAAATTGACTTCAAGTACTCTCTAAATCTGAATCAGTCAAAATTGACTGATTAAAAAGCCGGAATCATGTCACCGTAGAAATCAGTAAAAAAAATTTACTGATTCAATCAGTGAATCTTATTATTGAACCAGTAAAAAATAGAAATTCACTGTTTGAATCAGTAATTAATTACTGATTCAATCAGTGAGTTTTTATTTTTGCTGATTCAACAATGAAAATTCACTGATTGAATCAGTAAATTTTGACTGACTTCACTGATTAACTGGGGAATCAGTGGAATTTGACTGATAATCAGTGACATAACCTGTACTGTTTCATCAGTCAATTTTGGCATTTTTGACTGATTCAGATTTAGAGAGTATCAGAAGTTATCAAAAAAAGTGGAAAACTGTTCAACAAAAAATTCAAATTGTGATGGAATTTTTTCACTATTTTTCTCATGATCAGCACGAAAAATACAATAAAAATCACACATTAAACTTCAAATTACATTTTCCATGTCGACCTGTGTAATTTTTGCATAAATGAGAATTTTTATAGTAGGAGGAGGAAGGGGAGAGACGTTGTTCTCAGTAAAACGTATAGAATTTGACAAATTCGACGTCAATTTTTTGATGAAAAAAGTCACCAGATGAAATCATTTGAAATATCAAAAAAGTTGCTTATATTTTATCGTCATTATTAGGCAATTAAAGTATCGAAAAAGTAATTACATTTTTCTCATTATTTTTATCCAATATAATTTTTGAAAAAATTCGCTCATTTTCGATCTAATATTCTCCCCATCCTTTATGCTGTTCCTTTGGCTCAGGCTTCTGCTGGTTTCAAACTTTAAAAAAGTATAAGCCAAATATGATTCTCAAAGAAATTTCAAGGATAAATTTAGAATTTCTTAGATTTGAAGAGACATCGTAAATACAGAGAGTAAAACCTAGAATTTAATTCTTTGAAAATTTTATTATCTATAACAACTAACGAACGTTTTATTTTTTCTGTTTCAGGTGAGTTGAAATTTTTTCTCATTCTGATAGTCCTGACTGACGTGAGTACGTGATCTTTGTTGGTTTTTTCGGGTACGTGGACTGCGGACTCTCTCGAAATGGTTTGTTGGTTTTCTGAGTTTTCCTTTCAATTTACATCGTTTCCAGTACTCTCTGTTCACGATATTTTTCTATTATCATTATCTTAATTTCTCCCTGCCTTTTCAAGCGAAGGATTATCTTCCTCGCGTTATCGTGGAATACGAACAATGCACGTTTTCAATATGCGTGATTTGAAAATGTAAAGGAATCCTTCCAGGAATTTCTGATGCTTCTTCCAGCTGTATCTTTTTCCCCTGTACCAAACTGAAACAATAGCTTTTGTCTTTCAGTTTGGTGATAGATTTTCAATGCTTTACAATCTCGTTTCGCAGGTGTTTTTTTTCTTATCAGTATTTTCCCACCGGACAGAAATGAGGGATAAATGAGAGAAAAGACGAATCCTTCCTTATGATTTTTCATCTTTGGTATTCGTACTAATTTTACGTTAACTTTGTTGCTCGACTTTTTCTTCGAATCGTTTCACAAAAGGCCATGGGCGAAAAAAGTCGAAAATTTGGGGAAGGTGTAAAAGGCCTTCGAAGGTATATTGGAGATATGGGGAGGGGTTTTGAGGGGAGCTGGGAGAATCACTCCACGTAGGCCTAGGAAATTGCCACCTCTGACTAATTCTTAGCCTAGATCTTGATATTTTGTCGATCCTCACGCTAGCTTTCGTCTGTACGGTCGTATATCATTTAAAAAGTGATGATAAAATTGTTGGCGATGGCGTTCGAGTGTCTTCGCTCTAATGCTCGATCGCTGCGCGCTCCTCGCGAAATCCTTGACAACAAATAAAATAACGACGACGACGATAAGGAGAGGAAAAAATACGCCGCTCCCGCGATAGTTTTTTTTATTTTAAAAAAGTGTACTCGGCTAGGTTGGTCGTAGCGTTCATCAGGAAGGTCGTTGGTCTATAATTCCGCGGCAACGTTGAAAAAACTTGCACACTGTGGCATTTCTTCGATATAATTACAAGATGGGCTGCCTGTGTGAGCGTTTGTAAATACTAACATACAACCGAAGATCACGATACGCCGACTGAATGTGTCGACCTTGCCGATACAGGAAGTTGAAGAGAACCTTCACTATTAAATACCCGCTCCGCTCTCCTTACGATGATCGCGCCACGCCGCGAACGCGGTTTACCCACCGCCATCGCGAGCGCCGCTCCGCTGTCCCTGTCACATACATACGTTTGCATGGTACTCGTACCGTATACACCGATCACTCGTAATAACAGTTGTTTGCCTCACCTTCGTCTCTAAGGTAAAATGCTTTTTTATAACGTCATGCCGAACGCATTTTAACAACGTTGTCGACGTTTTTCGCTATATTTAGAAAGATGGCGGAGGCAGGGGGCTAGGCCTAGGCGAGAATTAGCGAATTATCTTTTCCTAGAGCTTTGCTGGTTTTTGTTTCCTCGACAGATTTCGATTTCTTTGCCTACGTTGCATCGATGGTGATGGTGATGCTGATCAGAGGCGAGAAAGGATACGTGCTGACTGTGTATTGCGTCATGTGACGTACTTCGAAAATTACTGACTTGTTCACTAAATCACAGATATCTGCCTTTCATAAAAAATTATATTCCACTTCATAAAGAGGAGGGGAGAGGTGATATCTGTAGCTTAGTAAACAAGACTGGAATTTACGAAATCTTCGACCTACGTCGAGAGAACCCACCATAAACTACCTGTAAAATAAGAACACGTCACATGACAAATTTCTTCGTCTTACAGTGAAATTTTCCTCAATTTTTTGGAAAAAAATCAGGACGTTTTTCAATTTGAGTTCAATTTTTTGGTCCAAAATTGAAAATTTTCCCAGTTTCGTGAAAGAAAGTTGCCACTTACACAAATTTTCCAACCATGCGCCCGATTTTTCAACCAAAAATTCAAATTTCTTTCACTTTTTTTGACAAATCCATAAATTTTGAGATTTCTTTCTTAAAAGTGATGAATTTTTCAAAAAAAATTGAGAATTTGCATTTTTGGTCGAAAAATTGTGCTCTGATTGGGAAATTTGCGTAAGTGGATATTTTGTTCTACAAAACTGAGAAAATTTTCAATTTTGGACCAAAAAATTGAACCAGAGTTGAAAAACGTTCTGATTTTTTTCCAAAAAATTGAAGAAAATATCACTGTAAGACGAAGAAATTTGTCATGTGACGTGCTCTTATTTTACAGTTAACTTATGGTGGGTTCTCTCGACGTAGGTCGATGATTTCGGAAATTCCAGTCTTGTTTACTAAGCTACAGATATCACCTCTCCCTTCCTCTTTATGAAATATTGGAATATATTTTTGAATCCTCTAGAACTAGGCCAAAAGATAGGAGAAGGTGTAGAATGGAGGGGGTGACTTGTTTGTTCCCCTTTACAGAGACAAGAATTGGGCTAGAGTTGAAAAATTCTCAAAAGTGATGGATTTTTCAAAAAAAATTGAGAGAAATTTGCATTTTTGGTCGAAAAATTGTGCTCAGGTTGGGAAATTTGTGTAAGTGGTTATTTTGTTCTACGAAACTGGGAAAATTTTCAATTTTGAGCTAAAAAATTGAACTCGAATTGAAATACGTTCTGATTTTTTCCAAAAAAATTGAGGAAAATTTCATTGTAAGACGAAGAAATTAGGTTCATGTTGAAAAATTGTGGAAAGTGGTGATTTTTTTTCCAAAAAATTGAAATAAATGTACGTTTCGAGCCGAAAAATTAGGCTCCAGTGAAGAATTTAGTAAAGGTGCAGCTTTTTTCTACCGAATTAAGAAAAATGTAAATTCTGAGCTAAAAATTGAACTTCGAGTTACAAACTAGTGAAAATGATAGGCTGCGATAAGTTCCGAAAAAAATTAAGATGAATTTATAAAAATATGTTTAAATTGAGATATTATGTAATTTTGAAAGCTATAATTTTTTCGAGAAAAAAATTAGGAGAAATTGGAAAAATTTTCAATTTTGAGCCAAAAAATAGGGCTTGTGGTAAAAAACGTGCTGAAATAACGACTAGTTCCAAAGAAATTGAGAAAAATGACACTTTGAGACGAAAAAATTAGGTTTGAGTTGAAAAATAGTTGAAAGTGATTTTTTGCCTAAAAATTGAATGAAATTTGCGTTTAGAATCGAAAAATTATAAATCTCAGTAGAGAATTTAGAAAAGGTGGAAAAATTTTTTCACCGAACTAAGATTTCGAACTAAAAATTGTTCAGAAAAAAATGAAGATGAATTTTTAAAAATAGGTTTAAATTGAGGTAATTTTGAAAGCTATGATTTTTTCCAAAGAAATTGCGAAAAGTAGGGAAAATTTTCAATTTTGAGCCGAAAAATTGGGCTCGAGGTAGAAAACGTGCTAAAATAATGACTTTTTTCCAAAAAAAATTGAGAAAGTTACACTTTGAGACGAAAAAATTAGGTTTGAGTTGAAAAATTGTTGAAAATGGTGATTTTTTTCTTAAAAATTGAAATATATCTGCATTTAGAGTTGAAAAATTATAAGTCCCGGTAGAGAATTCAGTAAAAATGGACAATTTTTTCGACCGATATAAGAAAAATGTGAATTTTGAGCTAAAAATTAAACTTGAGTTGGGAACTAGTGAAAATAATAGGCTGATAACTTCCGAAAAAAATGAAGATAAATTTATAAAAATAGGTTTAAAGGGTATGGACGGATAAGGGGTGAATTTGGCCCCCGGCGCTTTTGGGCTCCTAAACACCTCAAGTCGTGTATATTGACTAGAAATAATTTTTCACAAAATTTTGGACCCCTACCCCCTCTCTTTCGGAGCTATGGCCATTTTATTGCATTATTTTCAAGAATTTTTAATTTCAACGGAAGTGAAGGAAATTTTTTGTTCTTTGGCACAAAGTTACATCTCGTAGAGGTGTATTTATGATGATTTTTTCAACAATTTTGGTGCACTCCTTCACGTTTTTTCGGCTATTTGAAGTTTTCAATCGTAAAAAACACCACATAAGCGAAGAGCGACCACCCTGGAAAAATTCCTAAAAAATACGTTTTTTTATGTAGAATTTTACTATGTATTTGGTTTTGGCGATTTCTTTGAACTAAGGGCCGAAAATCGCGAAAAACCGTACAGAAATGTTGTAATTTTAGCAGATTTTTCAAATTTTGAGCGCTTTATACAGAAAGAAATAACCAAATAAGGAAACCAATTTCAAATTCGTGTTCAGCAGGTCAAAATACCCCGGTAAACACCCTTTTCGTAATGGTTTTGATTAAAATTTCAAAATTCACCTTTCTCACTGATTTTTAATGGAAAAAAAGTGAATTTCGAGACTTCGAGTAAAACGATCGCGAAAAACGTATTTTTCGGGGTATTTTGACCTGCTGAGCACGAATATGGATTTGTTTTTTTCATTTCGTCATTTTTCCCTAAAACGTCCTCATTTTCAAGTTTGAATCGGGTCTTTCGAGCAAGAAAATTATTATACACAATAATTACTGTCATATTCGTGTTCTACGACCTAAAATTAGTCGAAAACCAAAATCTTTCCATTTCAAAATTTTTGAGTCCAATTTCAGCTACAGAAACCGTACAAGAGGAGTGATGGTGAATTTATTTTCCACGTATCCTCCATGTCTTTGACATTAAATCGTGCCAATGAGTTACAATATTGCGCGCCCAGATCTCGAACAATAATTTTTTGAAATTTTTCCACAAGAATCAACATTACAATTCGAGATTGAAAAATGTTTCACGAAAGCAGGAGCGGGGCATCAAAGATGCTTGATTTTTTTCAAATATTCCTAATTATCATTTTGGCATCACGTTGTTGCGCTGTACAAAATTAATTCATTATTGATTTTCTAAGGTGGGGCATTGGGGGGGGGGGAGCATTGTTGGTCAAAAACACAAGAACACCTTTTTTCCGAAAATAAAACCGTATTTAAGACCAATAACATCACTATTAATAGAATTAGGAAGTTCGAAATTTAAATGGGAGGATTTCAACTCCAGGACGACCATAAAATCAACGTATTAAAAAAGTGGCAAAAATGAAACCCTATCTGAAAAACTCTCAACTCTAAATAATACGTCTTAGCAGATGGATTTTGGCGAAGACGTTGAAATATACATAAATTAAAAGAAAAGGGTGTGAATGGGGGCTTGGGGATGAAGAAAGAGGTAGTACACATGAGAAAATGACGAAATGAAAAAACCAAATCCATATTCGTGCTCAGCAGGTCAAAATACCCCGAAAAATACGTTTTTCGCGATCGTTTTACTCGAAGTCTCGAAATTCACTTTTTTTTCCATTAAAAATCAGTGAGAAAGGTGAATTTTGAAACGGGGTATTTTGACCTGCTGAACACGAATTTGAAATTGGTTTCCTTATTTGGTCATTTCTTTCTATATAAAGCGCTCAAAATTTGAAAAATCTGCTAAAATTACAACATTTCTGTACGGTTTTTCGCGATTTTCGGCCCTTAGTTCAAAGAAATCGCCAAAACCAAATACATAGTAAAATTCTACATAAAAAAACGTATTTTTTAGGAATTTTTCCAGGGTGGTCGCTCTTCGCTTATGTGGTGTTTTTTACGATTGAAAACTTCAAATAGCCGAAAAAACGTGAAGGAGTGCACCAAAATTGTTGAAAAAATCATCATAAATACACCTCTACGAGATGTAACTTTGTGCCAAAGAACAAAAAATTTCCTTCACTTCCGTTGAAATTAAAAATTCTTGAAAATAATGCAATAAAATGGCCATAGCTCCGAAAGAGAGGGGGGTAGGGGTCCAAAATTTTGTGAAAAATTATTTCTAGTCAATATACACGACTTAAGGTGTTTAGGAGCCCAAAAGCGCCGGGGGCCAAATTCACCCCTTATCCGTCCATACCCTTGATTTTTTCCAAAAAAATTGAGAATAATTGGAAAATTTTTCAATTTTGAGCCGAAAAATTAGGCTTGAGGTAGAAAACGTGCTAAAATAATGACTTGTTTTCAAAAAAAAATTGAGAAAAATTACATTTTGAGGCGAACAAATAAGGCTTGAGTTGAAAAATTGTTGAAATTGGTGATTTTTTTGATTTGGGAGAAATTTGTATTTTGAGTCGAAAAATAGTTTCCAGTGGAGAAATTGGTGCAGAAATTGGCCACTTTTTTCAACAAAACCAACGTGAGAAATATTTGGATTTTGAGCCAATATATTGAGGCTTGAGTTGGAAAACTTGAAACTATCAATAGTCATCACCCTCCCCCCTCCTTCCGCTTAAAAATATTGAAACTGATTAAGCCGTATTTCCAATTCTTTTCACAGCTAAACTACGTACTTTGAGAGGAGAGGGGAAGAGGAGGGGATAGGTTAGCTTACCTTTACATCTTCGTTCTAAAAAAATTCAGTTTGAGCAACGTTTGAGTTTTAAAAAATAAATGTATAAATGCATTTATTTTTTTCTGGAAAATTGAAAAGAAATTTGCATTCCAAGATGGAAAATTATGCTTGAAAATTTTTTGACATCAATATTTTTTTCTATTAAAATTTGATTAAAATTCTCAAGGGTTCTCTGATTACGCACAATAAATCCAAATATTCTCCGTTTATACTTGAAAATCAATAAAATCATAACGAAATATCATGACTCATTTGAGTCATATACCAACACTACCAACAGATCTTATCGAAATACAATTTATTTGCTCGAGAAAAATTAGACGTTTCGAATTTAAAATACCTTTCAACGCATTAAATATTTCGAGGTTGAAATTCGAACGAAAGAAAAAAAACGGTGACGTCAATACACACATTTTGGATTCCGGCTGCCGGCATTGAATTCATATTCAGATAACAAGTGAAAAAAAAAGCAGCGACGTCTGGCGTCTCGAACCACAACGTTGGTTGTTTTCTCGTTACTACGTAAAAATTCGTTCACCTAATTTCTACGCTGGTTGCTAAAATAAGAACGATATCATTATATGCCAAAAATATTCAAGGTCGTTCACCCGCCAATTTTCGCGTATTTACGGCAAAATAAATATGCAACTTAACCAACACGTGCAAATTTGGCTCGCCAGAAGCCAGAACCTGGGTTAAGAGAGAAGATTACAGTGTCCCACGCGATGGAGACGTATTGAGCAACACGTCGGATGGAATGAGCGAAAACCAGTACAATGTATTCGATTATCGATTTTATACGTCGGTATACGAATTATGAGAGATTATAGCCGGCAGAAGCCCGCAGGTAGATAGAAATTCAATTAGATTGGATAAAACTGAAATGACATAATCAAACGTTAGAATCAAACTCTTTCCGGGTTATCCGCATTTTTTTTGTTGCTTTAATTGTTTTCTTCTGTAAACTTCGCCACATCTTTCTCGACCTCGAAATTCCATTACACTCGAATTTATTTTTATCGTCGCTCATTGTACGTTCTGTGTCCTTATGTCGACGTTATTTTGGATTCGAGTTGGACGAATATTCTTTTCTCGTTTTGTTCGAATCTAACTCGTAATCGTGTAACGTTGTTGCATGGTGAATTATGCTCGCAGATTTATTATTTTTTACGAGCAACTTTGCCAGATTTTCGGAGTAATTTTTTCTAATTTAATTAAAAGCTGTTTAATCGAAATGGAATTAGGAGTGGGGATGGTAGAAGGTTGTTTGAAATTTTTTTAGAAATGTAGGTCTAGGTGCTTGAGATTTTACAGGATTGGAAATTTTTTCAAATTTTTCGAGTGAGCCGTTTTTATAGATGGTTGATTAGGTACTTGGAAAATATATCGACGTCGTGGCGATTAAAAAAATGTTCCTGGGATTTTGATAAATATTAGTGAGATTGAGATCTGTAGTCACAAAGGAGGTGGAGTTAGGGGTCTTCAAAATGATGTTACGTGAAAAAATGCATAGTTTTTACCACTTTCGTGGTACCTCAATCACTCCTGAAAAAATGCAATTTGAATTTTTAGTATTTTACATCTCCTGGCCTGTTTTTCTCGAAATTGGAATATTGCTTATTGCCTTTCACATGTAGTTTTGACCAAAAGGTCAAGTTAGTCATGCAAAGTCGAGCTGTATGATTCAAAGGTCAAGCTTTTTTCAAAAATTTAAAAAATTTCCATTCAGCCTTGATAAATAATTTTAATTTTAAAAAAAGTTGAATCAAATGTAAAAAATTTAATTTAGGAGTTCATTGTGATTTTAAATCATATTTTTTTCGCAAAAATGTCAATTTAGGAGCTTATTGTGATTTTTAATTTTTTTTGAGGGGGAGAGGGGTGGCTCATCAAAAAAATCAAAAAAGTTATGCTAAAAGGTCAAGCAAAGTCAAGCTTTTGACGAAAAGATCAAGCTAGTCATGCAAAGTCGAGCTGTATGATTCAAAGGTCAAGCTTTTTTTCAAAAATTTAAAAAATTTCCATTCAGCCTTGATAAATAATTTAAATTTTTAAAAAAGTTGAATCAAATGTAAAAAATTTAATTTAGGAGTTCATTGTGATTTTAAATCATATTTTTTTCGCAAAAATGTCAATTTAGGAGCTTATTGTGATTTTTAATTTTTTTTTGAGGAGGGGAGAGGGGTGGCTCATCAAAAAAAACAAAAAAGTTATGCTAAAAGGTCAAGCAAAGTCAAGCTTTTGACGAAAAGATCAAGCTAGTCATGCAAAGTAGAGCTTTTTGATTCAAAAGTCAAGCTTTATTCAAAAATTGAAAAACTTTCTTTTCAGTTTTGATAAATAATTTAAATTTTAAAAAATGTTGAATCATATATATTTGAATTTGTTTGTAAACATTTTAATTTAGGAGTTCATTGCAATTTTTTTAATCATATTTTTTTGAATTTTTTCTTTAAAATTTCAATTTAGGAGCTCATTGTGATTTTTTTTAATTTTCTTTGGAAAGGGGAGGGAGTGTCTCATAAAAAATCAAAAAAGTCATGCAAAAAGGTCAAGCCAGGTCAAGGTTTTGACCAAAAGATCAAGCTAGTCATGCAAAGTCAAGCTTTTTGATTCAAAAGCAAGTTTTTTTTAAAAATTGAAAAAATTTCCATTCACCTTTGATGAATAATTAAATTTAAAAAAAATTTGAATCATATTTATTTGAATTTGTTTGTAAAAATTTTAATTTAGGAGTTCATTGTGATTTTTTAATCATATTTTTTTGAATTTTTTCGCAAAAATTTCAATTTAGGAGCTCATTGTGATTTTTTAAAATTTTCTTTGGAGGGGGAGGGAATGGCTCATAAAAAATCAAAAAAGTCATGCAAAAAGGTCAAGCCAGGTCAAGGTTTTGAGCAAAAGATCAAGCTAGTCATGCAAAGTCAAGCTTTTTGATTCAAAAGCAAGTTTTTTTTAAAAATTGAAAAAATTTCCATTCACCTTTGATGAATAATTTAAATTAAATTTTTTTTTGAATAATACTTATTTGAATTTGTTCGCAAAAATTTTAATTTAGGAGCTCATTGTGATTTTTTCATTGGGGGGGGGGGGGGTGACTCATAAAAAATTAAAAAAGTCATTCAAAAAGGTCAAGGTAGTCATGCATAGTCGAGGTTTTTGATTCAAAGGTCAAGCTTTTTCAAAAATTGAAAAAATTTCCATTCACCCTTGATGAATAATTAAATTTAAAAAAATTTTGAATCATATTTATTTGAATTTGTTTGTAAAAATTTTAATTTAGGAGTTCATTGTGATTTTTTAATCATATTTTTTTGAATTTTTTCGCAAAAATTTCAATTTAGGAACTCATTGCAATTTTTTTATTGGAGGGGGCTCACAAAAAAATCAAAAAAGTCGTACAAAAAGGTCAAGCAAAGTCAAGTTTTCCGTTCAGCAAATTTTGTAAGACACTGCCGTGGAAATTTCACCATCGACTATAAATCACCTTAGCTCCTTGAATCCGAAACATAGGCAAAATAACTCCATAATTAATTTCAAAGCACGTATAAAATGTACAAATTGAATTACAAGTACGAAAATTTTGCCCAGGCACAGCCATTCGAATTGATCGAAGGTCGATACCATCATCGACAGGTACCCAACCTAGGCAAAATTAAAGGCTCATGCAAACCCATAAAAGAGAAAGACACTGTACGAAACTTGGGAGCGACCGAGACGTTCTTGTAGACGCTTTTCTTTGCGAATATATAGACGTAGCTCCATAAAAGGTGTAAGTTAATCTTGAACCTTAAGGCCAAGAGCATTGGGATATTTTGTGTCTACAATATTTCAGATGTTTGCATCTATATACGAGTACGTATCAAGGCAACATCAAGGTCATCAAGAAAGAGAAAAAGAAGTAGGGAAGCGCCTCCAGTGTCGAGGATATCGTCCAAGATTCGACGAAAGCAAAAAAATTTCGCCGAAATGACCTAACTAATATTTTTTTAAATAATCATAATAATTATTGAAAGGAAGAAAATATTCGACGAAATATTTTTAATTGTTGTGTCTACGTGAATCGAACAAGTTGAAGTTTAGCGTCAGTCTCGATGGCCTTGATTGACTATAAGCAGTTGCACTTCTATTTAACGGTATTAGAGGTTGATGGAAAATTCTAATACGTATGCATGTGGGTTTTTTATCGAAACAGAGACATGGTAACCCAATAGATTCAGTGCTGGAATAATGAGACTAGAACACGTATCGAAGGTTCGGGAGTGAGATAAAAATTGATGTACAATTGGAAAATTAACAGACTGGAGCTCCTTCAAAACGCGAGATAAGGCAATCTACGCAGTGCACATGGCTGATATTGCAGTGTTTCGTGAAATATGCTTCTGTCTCCTCTTCCCCTCCTCCTCTTCCACCACCTTATCGAAAAAATTCAAAATCAATCCAGAATTAATAATTGATTAAAAATTGGTCAAATTATGTTATCAAGTTGGTCTCTGCCACCCACAACGCCGAAAATGAAAAATCATTACTGGTGGTTATCTCCCTTCAATACGTGAAATAGATAAAACATACATCATTTATTTAGTAAATTTCACGATTTTTTAGTAAGTAGAAATCGTTTTGAAAGTGTTCGCAGATGCTTCTGACTCCCCACTCCTCCTCCTCTATCTTTCAAACCTAATCGAAAAAATTCAAAATCTATTTCACTTATTGAAGGGAGATAACGACTAATTATGATTTTTCATTCGGCATTATGCAAGGGTGGCACAGACCAAATTGATAACATAATTTGACCAATTTTCAATTCTAGATAGATTTTGAATTTTTTGGATTCGGTATGATTTTCTCAAAGGTGGAGGAGGGGGGGGGGGGCAGAAGCATTTGCGAACATTCAAATGAAAAATTGAAATATTTTAAATCGTTGAAAAAAAATGAAACAAATAAAAAAGTTTGATTTTGCCCATTTTTTCCACAAAAAAGAACTCAAATACGATTCACAATTATTGTGGAATATGGAAAAAATTGAATCATCTGCTTTGTTCAGTGGCGATTTTCCAAGGGAAGTTAAGAAAGTCAGACTTCCATTTTTTTTTTCGAAGCTCGAGATTTTATCAAATGCTAATTTTTTGCTTTATTGTGCTCAGAAAAATATGTAAATTGAATTAAATTCCATCCTAAAACAAGGATTTTTTTCCAGAACCATTATTTCGATTTTGAACTTCAAAATTATTCATTTTTCAATAGCTCTTAATTATTTTTCCCACAAACGCGATTTCAACGATCGAACGATCTCAGTCCAAATTTCTTCTAATCTGAGTTCCAATTTTTTCAACTGTAAATTTCTTCAATTGTATGATTTTTTTTCACAATTGTATCCGATTTCCAATTTTAAGATTTTTCCAACAGTAAAATTATTTCAAACTTAAATTTTCTGAAAATTTTCCTATTTTTTTCAATGTAATGTTCTTTTTAAAAAATCCTTCCAATAGGTAAAAAAAATTCAGGAAAATTTTAAAATTATTGGAAAAAGTTTTCGAATCTGAAGAAATTCCAAAACATGAATTTAAAAGAAATTTAAAAATCCGAATTGAAAAAATGTTTAAAAGAATTTGAATTAAAAAATGTTTACAGTTGGAAAACATTTTCGTAGTAGTGTAGGCAAATAAGGAAATAAAAAAACATTTTTAGCTAACTAAGATTTTATCGTCAAAAACTGTCGAGGGTGGTCCCCTGACTAACCCCTAAAAAGTCCGCACCCCCTAGACCCCTTGCTAAATTTTTTATGGAGGCTCCACCCCCCTCAAAACTGGTTTTTCCCGAATAACTTCTCAGGATTTGATTTTACGGTAAAAGTAGCTCAGTACTTTTTTGTTCTACGCTCAATTTCAAACATCTTTTGTATGAACATTTTTTTCGTACGACCAATATCAGAGGAGATGGGGCGTCCTGAAGGAAGGGGGTTTTGGCAAATATGATATTATTTGAAAACGCGATAATATGTATAAAATCACACTAAACTGTATGTTTTGGGCATGAAAATAGTAGTATTACGTAAATTGATGGTATTAATACAACTTGACCCCCCCCCCTTTCCCTCCCTATGTACTCACCCCACCTTACCCACTTGTTTTTATTTAGCACTAGTAATATGATTGAGGGGTGGGGTGGGGTGGACACATAGGAGGGTAAAGATGATCATGAAGCATTTTTACCCTCTTCCCCCTCCCATTGTGTCCACCCCTCCCCACCCCTCAGCCATATTACTAGTGCTAAATAAAAACAAGTGGGTAAGGTGGGATGAGTACATAGGGAGGGAAAGGGGGGTCAAGTTGTATTAATACCATCAATTTACGTAATACTACTATTTTCATGCCCAAAACATACAGTTTAGTGTGATTTTATACATATTATCGCGTTTTCAAATAATATCATATTTTCCAAAACCCCCTTCCTTCAGGACGCCCCATCTCCTCTGATATTGGTCGTACGAAAAAAATGTTCATACAAAAGATGTTTGAAATTGAGCGTAGAACAAAAAAGTACTGAGCTACTTTTACCGTAAAATCAAATCCTTAGAAGTTATTCGGGAAAAACCAGTTTTGAGGGGGGTGGAGCCTCCATAAAAAATTTAGCAAGGGGTCTAGGGGGTGCGGACTTTTTAGGGGTTAGTCAGGGGACCACCCTCGACAGTTTTTGGCGATAAAATCTTGGCTAGCTAAAAATGTTTTTATTTCTTAAAAATAGCGCTAATTTGCCTACACTATAGGTATCTATTAGAAATTTTCCAACTTGGACTTCTTCAACTTTTTTTTTTCTAATTCATGTTTTTCAAAATCTTTTCCCAACTTAATGAATAATTATAGAAGAAATTTTAAAAAGTAGGTAATAAAAATGCAAGGGACCTGAACCTATTTTTATTTAGTGTGATTTTTTGATGAATTCGTATTAGAAAGATTTTAAAAATGGTTTTGTTTCTTCAAACTTTTCAACTTCCTCAGATTTCCATTTCCAAAATCGCCGCTGGCTTTGTTGACTGTTTTAGAAAATAAAAACGAGATAAAACTGCACACGTTCCTTCCAAGCTTATCTACGATTGGAATTCAAATTTCTCTAATACTTTAGGGTATTTGATCTCAGTCAAAATATGATTAATCAACAAGAAAAATTTCCAATATCACGTAAATATTGTAAAGTGGACAGTTCTTTTTGAAAATTGCAAAACAACTATGAGCCAAATCTTTCTCAAAGAAAATAATTCGATTCTGGAATATTATTTTGAAAATTTGTAATTTTTTGGTTGCTATCAAGGGAGGTATCCCAACTCGAAGAAAAATGTTGAATCGAAACAAAAATATGTAAATCGAAATGCATCGTAGAAGAACCCCATATCCAAAATTTCAGATGCTGAAATTCATTTCTCGAATTTCGCTAAAATTCTTTTCTCGAATTTTGCTGAAATTCATTTCTCGAATTTTGCTGAAATTTATTTTTCGAATTTTGCTGAAATTCATTTCTCGAATTTCGCTGAAATTCATTTCTCGAATTTTGCTAAAATTCATTTCTCGAATTTCGCTGAAATTCATTTCTCGAATTTTGCTGAAATTCATTACTCGAATTTTGGATAATTTTTTAAATTTCAAAATTACGCTCATCGCCTTTCAAAATATTCATTTTTATTTTGAACAACTTCGTTGTTATTGTCTTGGCATTTGAAAGAACTTGATAAATTTTCTCATCTTTATCAATGTGTACACTTTGTGAGATAAAGCTGACAAATAAATTTGGAAACAATTTTGTTTGATTTTTTTTCTAAAGTTCAGATTTATGGTTCTAATCACATTCCGTTCCCATGGATTCGATTATTATTTTAAATTTTGTACTATTCCTTTATCTAATCTTCGATGTGTACGTGAAGTTCAGACTAATGATCCTTGGTTATCATTTATTGACAATTGATTGGTTCGAACTGATGTTTGGATTCGAAATGGACTTTCTAATTTGTACCAATCTGAGGGTAGGGAAATAAATGATAACGGAAGCTATAAGATAAGAGTAGTTTGAGATTGAGAAGATCTTTTAAAAATAGGTACCTATTTCAAAGTATTGGAAAATCTGTCAACATGTCTGGTAGTCACGATACTCGTCAAGCCTTCGTTTCAACGTTATCTTTCAATAGGTAGAAGTACCTTACCTACCAATCCGAGTACAATATTTTGTTTACAAACATAATCTCGCGAGTTGAGATTACATGTGTGGTGTTTTTTTTCGCATAAAATAGAGAGTTGATTCGAATGACCGGAATTATTATGTACGACGAAAGGTTATTACCTTTAGTCGAAGCCGTTCAATATTTTCAGCTCGATGGAAACGACGATGTCCTACCAGTATTTCAAGTACTACTCCGGCGCCTACATTTCTAATCTTCGCTTCCTGTTATATAATAATTCGTTTACTCAAGGCGTTCTTCTCTCACAAAGTTTACAACGTTCTATCAAGGTATAGGCCTAAAATTTAAATATCCAATTAACGCTAACTCGTTCGAATCTCCCATAGGTATATCGTGACTGACGATCGAAAACCCATCCAACGCTTATAAAACAATATTGGCAATTTTTCCATCGATCGGCCCCTTCCTATGTCAATTTCACTCGTCAAACTTCCAACACCTAAGTAAATTTCGTATAAAAAATTCCATAAAATTGAAAAGTAAACGATTCGAGGAAAGGAAGCAGAAAAAAAAGTCAACAAACGTTTTTCGGCATATTTTTTCATTTGAATTAAATTCTTCGTCGCAATCAAAAAATCTGAATATTTTTCCAGCCTGAAATTAATTTCGCCCTTACAAATAAGTTTTTTCACAACCCAACAGCCTCTCTCGTTAAATTACAAGCTCTTTTTTCGAAACAATAAAATGTAAAATTGGCTTAAAAAAACGACGATTCCTAAAGGTTTTTACAATTTCTGGAATAAAGAATGCGAAAAAATACCTACGTTAATTTCAATCTATTCGATGTGCTTATTCGTGCGCGAAGTTAAAAATCAGCTGTATATTTCAATCACGTTTTCATTTATACGAGTTCCTTGTGTTGAAGGATATGCAATTTTATTAACAATATTGTATGAAAAAAGCAATTCGACTACAGATCAGCGGGTTTACAGCGTGTTTGATTATGGTTCGCGGTAATTGTTGAAAAATGTGGTTGGTGGGGGTGGGGGGGTCATATTTTTTGGTATCGTATGATGTCTGCTTTGTTATGAACAGGTAAACCGAGTGAAAATGGAGTGTAGGAACATGGGAAGTCAAAAACGTTCGAATTTCGTTGATTTTTTTTGATATTTGATGCAATTTGAGTTGAAATTCTTCCTCGTAAAATTTCAGTCTTCTCTTCGACCCATTGAAGCGAGTTGTACCAATCGAAGTAAAAAGTTAAAATTGATAGAAACCCTATTTTCGATCAAATAGGTTGCCAATATGGGTAATCTGCAATTATGGGAGTTGAAGTTCGTATGGACCATTTTTATGGGCATTTCTCAAGTCCTGGAACATACCAAAATTTTTCATAGGCTCCGGAACTTCTCGAAACCACTTTCAATCAATTCGGAAGGTCGAAAATAAAACATGAAATAGGTTAAATTATTGCGTAATGCATAAATTAGGCAACTGCTCGTTCAATTTTTGAATTTCAAAAATTGAAAGCATTCTACGTTTCTGCCATTTTTCCTGCTCCACAGAAAAGAATTCAAGATATTTTGACATAGAGAACAAACTTTCAGCGAGATATCGAAAAAAAAATCATCTACCTGTTTCAATTAGAAATTTTTTATTCAACAAAGAAAATTCTTCATTCGTTATATTTTTCAATTAGCATAAAAAGATTTCGAATTGAGGCAGCTGCAAGAATTTTTTTTTGAAATGTAGCTGAAAGAATACTCTGTAGTCTGTATACCGAAGGACCAAATTTTTTCTCGTTGAACAGGAAAAATAGAAATATTTGAATTTAAAATTTGACTCGATCGGCTGAAATGTTTTAAGGATTTTTTGAAAATCGAGAATAATTATGAAAATAAGTCTCAATTTAATGAAATCTCGGAGCTCTTTAAACACTCGTTGAACAGGGAAAATAGTAGAAATATTTGAATTTAAATTTGACTCGATCGGCTGAAATGCTTTTTAAGTATTTTTCGAAAATCAAGAATGATTATGAAAATATAAGTCTCAATTTAATGAAATCTCGGAGCTCTTTAAACAATAATTCTTCAGCGTTGAAAATTCAATTTTTGATAAAATTAGTTATTTTCGACCCTTGAGCACTTTTTTGAAAAATGTTTGCTTTCAGTTTGCTTACGTTCTGGAATACGAGTACTTCCAAAAAATATATTTCAATTCAGACTTAAAAAACCGAACATTCCATTTTTTTATACGAAAAAACTCTATTTGAATGGTCAAAGATATGGGTTTTCTTCTTTTTGGATTATTTGCAAAAAATGAAACTCCTCCCCCCCCTTTCCCCAGGATATTTTCAATCTGTCTCTGTCAAAAAAGGAGTTGAAAATTTGCAGATCATGAATTTGAAAATTTTACAATTTTAAGCAAATTCGAATTGTTTTCTATTGCTTTAAAATCAGCCAATGATTTTTTTTATCACTATGAATAAATTCAGACGAAACTTTTCAAAAAAAATCTTGGAAAAATTCATGGCAGTGCTGCCAACTGCATCACAACTTCTTACAATTTAAAAAAATTCATTGCTTGTTCCGTGGCTTGAAAAATGAGCCAGAAAATTTTTTAGTCATAAAAATAGATTCTATTCAATTTTTAGACATTTTTTGTTGAGTTAGCAGCACTGTAATGATTTTTTATGAAATTTTATTGAAAATGAAAATTGTTGAAAATACAAGAAAGACTGATCAACTTGTGTTGAAATTCTTTTTAGACATTGATTGATAAAATAACAATAATAAATCACTTGAATTATAAAAATTCGTCCAATTCTGAAAATGTGTTGAAATTTCTGAATTTTTTTTTGTTGAAAAATACACAAGTTCAGTGAATTTACTTGACTGCTGTAAATTCTTTGAAAACGTTAAACTTTTGTTCTAAATTCAAGTAAGTACCTAGAATTATTCATGTCTTTTCCATAATAAAATACTTCGTTCAAAATTGTTCTCAAAAGGCTTGAAAGATTTTAAAAATTCGTCAAATGTTCGAAATGTGTTTATTTTTGTAAAAAATTATTGAAAATTCCTTATTCAAAACTGAATTAAAAAGTTGGGTAATAACACAAAATTTTAAAAAAATCGGATTTTTAGAAATTAAATAATAATTACCTAATTATAACGCACGAAAAATTGATTACCAATTACAAAAAAATTAACAAAATTTACTCAGACCACGCAGTCATAAAAATTCGAGAAAAAATTATTGAATTGGCGTGAAAATTGACTGAAAACAACGAAGTATTTTTTGGTATTCAACTACTTTTTATTACACTTCGAATGTTTTATAATTTAACTTGAAAAATTCGTAGAGAAATTTTTAACATTTTTTAAAGCAAATTCAATGAATTTTCGAGAATTTTGGGCAACTTTCGCCACCGTTAGACCTATTTTTGAATCTATCAATTTTAAAAATGTTTCAATTATTTTTTTGGTGCTGAAAAATACTTTAGATTTTTAAAAAAGATTGAAGAGGTTGTGATGTAGTTTACTTGGGACGAGAGACTTTTCAGAAAAATTTTGACACTCGTAACCATAAGAAGGATGGAACTAGGGGTCTTCAAAAAGATCCCACTTTTGAATAAAAAACCTACAGCTTTGTTTGCCATTTTTAAGGAGTGTCGTCTGTGTGGTATATCTTTATCTAGACCATTTTATAAAAATTGTACCTAAACTGAGTTTCTATGTAGGTATCTGATTTGTTTGATGTTTCATTTCCTGTATTCATGTGGAAACATCTGTTGTTGAAAATTTATTCTTGAACAAAGTCCATTTTTTTGTTAAAGTTTCCCAAAAAAGATAAGGAATAATCCCAGACGATTGTTATTTGTCACGTAGGCAGCTGTTTAAATAAAAGATCCTTAATTTCTTGGGTAAAATTTCTGCCACATGCTTTTTTTGTTCTTTCAATGAATTCCAATTGTTTAGAGGGTTGAAGAAGGGGGAAGAGAGTAATGTTTGGCCAATCTGCGCGTGCGTCATTCTCCCACTCTTGATACAAAGAAAGAACAGTGGTGGGAAACAAGACAGTCAAACCTGGAAACTCGAATACCTTCATGACGTCACTACTCATACCACTGAATATGAATGCCGTTGAATATTTTACGTCAGTTTTAAACAGTTTAGAATTTATTGAAGAAGTTTTCCAGCTCCAAATTTTTTCCTCGTAATTTTTTTCTCAGAATTTTCTCAACTGAAATATTTTTGAGCTCTGACATATGTAATTTAATTTTCTCCACTGAAATTTTTTTCTGAAGAATTTTTCCATCGTTGAACTTTCATCTTTTTTGAAAAGAATGATTTTTGTTTGATTGACGCCATAAAAATTTTGAGAAAAAAATTCGAGTTGAAAAAATTATGATTGGACGTGGAAAATTTTCAGATGTGAAAATTGCGAGAAAATAAAATTTTTGCGACGTCAATCAAACAGAAGTCATTCTTTTCAAAAAAGATGTAAGTTCAATAATGGAAAAATTCTTCAGAAAAACTTTGGTCGTGGAAAAATTATGTCAGAAAAAAATTCGGTCGTGGAAAAATAACATTAGAGAAAAATTTCAGTTGAGAAATTTCTGAGAAAAAAATTAGGAGTTGAAAAAATTACGAGGAAAAAAATAAAAATTTGGAGTTGGAAAACTTTTTCAGAAAATTCAAAACTATTTAAAATTACGTAAAATAATCTGGACTTTGAAAAAAAAAAGTCGAAACGACATTCAGTGGTATGAGTAGTGACGTCATGAAGGTATTCGAGTTTCCAGGTTTGACTGTCTTGTTGGTGGGAACGTTCTGACTCATTCGCGCAACGCATCCCAGCCAAAATTTCATTTTACTTCGTTAGTCCATAGAAAAGAATATATAGTCTTCGCGTTCATTACTACACTAGGTGCGAGTGCTTCGCGTTCATTACTACACTAGGTGCGAGTGCGAAAGTAAAGTTTTCTTTTGTCGACGTCGAGTGTGCTGTTTCAATTTAAAAATGTAAGTACCTTTCAATTATTGAAAAGTGTGAAGATTACGGTATAGGTACGTAGTGATAACTCGCGTGATGATGCTTTAATTGTATTCTCATCTGACAACATGATGAAAAAACGCTTTTTTATTAATTTTTTTTGGAATGAACAACATTACTTATGGCTTTTTTTTTTTTACAATTCTGCTTACTCAGCTTACTGTCATAAACTTGAACCAAAAATGAAATCAGATCTTGGGATCTCTCTCAAATTTTTTTCACGAGTTCCCGCCAATCGTATATTCACATAACCACCATGATTTCCCTTCGGGTTCCTTAATTTTCATGTAGATGTAATTGCGATTTTTTTTTGCCAAATTACCCAAGTTTTAAGGCTCATATTTTCCGATCGGTTGTACACGAGGGAAAACTATTTGCGGGGTTTGAAAAAGAATTGGTAGGAGATTCAAAAAACGATAATCACATTTTGAAAAGCTCACAGTAAAGTTGAATTTTTGTGGTGAACGCTCAACTTTCATGATAAGTACAAAAAATACTATTTAAAAATTTGAAAAATTACAACAATTGATTGAGAGCTATTCACCTTCTTTTTCTAAACAACAAATTTTCAAGATCGGATCTCAACCCTCTCTAGGGGACACAATGGTCCTCAATTTTGGTCAAAATTTTAAAAAGAAATGGAAAAAGTGAAATAACATATTGATTCCTACTAATTCGAAGGCGCTGAATTCGAATACTTTCCTCTGAACCCCCTATCAGCCCCTTGATGAACGTTGAACGATGAAGTCAAAAATGGAAAAAGTGAAAAACGATGTTTGGCGTGTCGTTTGTTAGGGTTTTGAGGACCCTGAGTTTGAATATTTCCTTTTTTTTTTTTTCATTTGGTCCTTCCGTACTTAGCCCCTACGACATCCAATTTTGAAAAAAACGTGTGCAAGAAATGATACATCGTAATAATGATGTGTGGCGTGTGGTATATGGATTCTCTTTAATTTGAAATCATCGAGTTCGAATATCGACTTACTTTCCAATCAAAGCCCTATACCCACCCTGACCCCTCTCCCATTTTTTTGTAATCTTGTAATATTGTCGATTGAAGAGCGGGGAGGGATCAGATCGAAAAATTTGGTTGTCCCGTTTTCCCCAAGTACAACTGAACTCGAAACGTTTTTTAAACCAATAACTCGGAGCAATTTTGCGGAATTGTTGTCAGACCCCTGACTTGCAAAAAGGTATTACTTAAAATTTTTGTCAATTTTTTTGAAAAATTCTCATTGAACAATATTTTTTGGAAGTACGGTACTACATTATACAATTTTTTCAAAAGTTTTGGAAAAATTAAGTTCAAATTAGAGGATATTGCCTGGGGTTTGTTGTCGCTTTCGACAAACACATGAATTTAGTACTACAAGACGTATTTGAAACATGGGCCAGGAAAAGAAAACGAAAAACTCCATTTTTAGGTGAAGCTTTCACACCTCTATAAAGTTCCAATAAAATTTAATGTCCCAAAAAGTTATTAAAATGCAAATTATGATTCCTGGTCCTGTTCAGGCTCCAGAGATGACAGAAGATTCCAAAAATAATATTTTATCAAGAATACCAGAGCAAGGAAAATACCATAAACGCAGTACTTTTAGCGATAAAAAACCTACAATTGTTGTTAGAAAACGACTAAAACGTAGGGAAATTTGTGAAAGGCATGTAGACCAAATTTTAATTAGAGGCGAACAAATTGTTATCATTACGTTAGAAAATTTGTTTCTAACGTAATGATAACAATTAAAAATTTAATAATCAGTATTCGACTGATTATCAAATTTTTAAGAAAGAACCCTCATCTTTAGATGAGGTGGCCAAAATAGTCAATGATCCACACGTGTAAAAGTGTTAACCTACTGAGATTTTTTTTCAACTGAAAAAATTATATGAGGTAATGTAGATAGCACCTGCGACATCCCAAAAAACTTGATTTCAATATGGCAGACTTGCACAATGGAGGGCTGGAGCCTCAAATGTGTGTTTTTGGGAATGAGGTTGCAACCAAAAAATTCAAAAGGGGTCACATAAAGTACCTTCGACAGATACCAAATATGTAATTTTTTTGCTGAGACTTTGCACAAATTGATTTTATTGCAATTTGAATGCAGTTTTTATGCATTTTTGACCAATTTTGACGTTTATACGCCCCTGTAGCAACAAATACGATCAGCAACCAAGACATTCTTGCAAATTACATTAGTAAAGTTCATTTTAAACCAAAATTCGAAAAAATGGCTGAAAAATACCTGCACAACAAGAATTAGTAGTATCACACACCGGGTACTTTTGAGAAAAAAGTACAAAATTAGATTCTAAGGCGATAATCCCTCCCTCCTCGATGAGTTAAAATGTAAAATGAACGGTATTTTCAAATTCTATGCGAAATTTCAATTCATTTTGACATGTCACACAGGTATTTTTGATAAAAAAGTGACAAAATTGGATTTTTGGCATGAAGAACAACTCCCGAGGGGTTGAAATGTGAAATGGACGTCATTTTTAGATTTTACGCGGAATTTTAATTTACTTTGATAGGTCGCACGGGTATTTTTGATAAATAATGACAAAATTAGATTTTGGGGCGGGAAACCACCTCCCCAAGGGGTTAAAATAAAAATGGATGTAATTTTCGGATTCTACGCGAAAATTTAATGCATTTTGACAGGTTGCACGGGTACTTTTGATGAAAAATTACAAAATTAAATTTTGGAGTGGGGGAACCTCACAAAAACTGTATTTTTCAGCCATTTTTTCGAATTTCGGTTTAAAATGAACTTTACTAATGTAATTTTCAAGAATGTCTTGGTTGCTGATCGTATTTGTTGCTGCAGGGCCGTATAACCGTAAAAAATGGTCAAAAATGCATAAAAACTGCATTCAAATTGTAATTGAATGTAAATCCATTTGTGCAAAGTCTCAGCGAAAAAAATTACATATTTGGTATCTGTCGAAGGTATTTTATGTGACCCCTTTTGAATTTTTTGGTTGCGACCTCATTCCCAAAAACACACATTTGGGGCTCCAGCCACCCATTGTGCAAGTCTGCCATACCTATTGAAATCAGGTTTTTTGGGATGCCGCAGGTGCTATCTACATTACCTCATTATAATTTTTTCAGTTGAAAAAAATCTCAGTAGGTGAACACTTTTACGCGTGTGGATCATTGACTATATAAACATTATACACCAGTGATATTTTTATTTTTTTTCAAATTTTAAATTTTCATTAATCATAAACAATAGTTATTTAGCTACCTCATCTAAAGATGGGGGTTCTTTCTTAAAAATTTTATAATCAATATTCGTTTCTAACGTAATGATAACAATTTGTTCGCCTCTAATTAAAATTTGGTCTATATGCCTTTCACAAATTTCCCTACGTTTTAGTCGTTTTCTAACAACAATTGTAGGTTTTTTATCGCTAAAAGTACTGCGTTTATGGTATTCTCCTTGCTCTGGTATTCTTGATAAAATATTATTTTTGGAATCTTCTGTCATCTCTGGAGCCTGAACAGGACCTAGAATCATAATTGTCGTTTTAATAACTTTTTGGGACATTAAATTTTATTGGAAATTTATAGAGTTGTGAAAGCTTCACCTAAAAATGGAGTTTTTCGTTTTCTTTTCCTGGTCCATGTCTCGAAAACGTCTTGTAGAACCAAATTCATGTGTTTGTCGAAAGCGACAACAAACCCCAGGCAATATCCTCTAATTTGAACTGCAGATCTTATGTAGACCTGCAAAAAAAAAAACCAGAAAGGAAAAAATGAATACTAATGTGACATAGATATCGATAATATTCGAAACGATAGTTATTCATAAAAAAATATTTTCGAACCAAAATTTAACTCAAAGGGTTACAAAATCCTAGCCTCAATATTAAGATTTTTATGTAGGCGTGCCATGCGAGCATTGTTCCGTTAAATCAAAAGGACGATTAATCAATTATTCCTCTCTTTCGAAGGGTAACTAAAAGTTATTAATCTCGTTGCACCATTATGTCATTTTTCGCGTTCCCTTGGCTTTTATTAAATTTAACGATCGCCTTAGTACCTACGTAGGCATTCACTTGCTACAAATCTGGTTAATATTTAAATTTTATTCAAAGCGAAGTAAAAATAGACGTGAAGTTAAAATTACCAATTTTTTTATTTAGGAGTTTTAAAATTAATTCGTTGCTTACTTTGACTCGTAATTTTTCGTCAAAGCATTTTTTGACGAACGTTAATGGCCCTTTGACAGTATTTTCCATTCGGGTGAGGGCATTTTTTATTTTTTTCATTTCTGGGAAATAGAAAAAAACACAGTTTAAAATGTGCATTTTTTTGTGTGATATCGTTCCGTTGGAACACTTTTTCTACGATTTTGTACGTTAACGCCGTTCCTAATTCGTATTTGACTTTTTAAAAAAAATTGAAACACCTTTCTCATGCATAACCTATTTCCGACAATGAACATTGATTTGAATTTCCTATTAGCTCTAAAATTTCAATAAAGTATACAACGTTAGTTTAAATCATTAATCTTTGCAAAGTACCCTATAATAGTGTAGAAATTAATGAACTTATCGTATGTAAGAAAAGGTTACATTGGAAAGTTGAGCGGTCGGTCGTTAACCTCGTTTCGACAACAAAAAATACACCAATAAAATCTACAGATGCCCTGGGTTCATTCACCCTTTTGTCGTCGGTTTTGAATTAATTTCGATGAACAGGTGAGAACCCAAGCTTCCAACCGAATCCCAAGTATTGCTAAATGAGGAAAACATTTTCTATCTGGTTTTCTTTTTCAAAGTTAAATACGAATTAGGAACAACGTTTTTTTATTTAGTAACGTACAAAATAGTAGAAAAAGTGTATCACATTAAAAAAAATGCACCAATATTTATATAATACTAGAAAAACAAAATTATTAAAAATAAGAGAAAAATCATCAGTCAGAAATATCTGAAAGGTCAGATATGGCAGTCCACGTACCTTTTTTATTGTCTACTTCATTACCGGCAGATTGATCATTACTAGTTCCAGCTGTCGGTAACGATTCTTTAGGTTTTCTTTCCTATTTTAAAAGTAAAAAGTAATTAAATTTATCTGTGATGAAGTAACATAACACATCGCTAAAATCAGACAATTCTGGCTTACTTTAGGTTGTCTTTTCGGTTTGGGAAATATTCCTTCCGAAGTTTCCATGAAACATGATATATTATCGAGTAACGGAGCCGATGGACATGGAAGTTTTACTCTGTCCGGATATTTTAAAGCCTTCGAAGGATTGAAATTGGGCGAACTGAACTCCAGCTCTTCTTTGTCCTTTTTTTCTGACATTTCATCGGAGTAAAACGACGAGTAGGATGAATGAGTTTTTACCTTGGCATTACGAGGTGAATAAAATTACATTTTATTCAACGTATTCGATTGAAAAGTATTTGAATTAATTTAAATTGAAGCATTAATTCATTCGTAAAGTAAAAATTTCGTTTAAAAAATTTACATTGATCGAGTTATCAGTGTTTGTTTTGGATTGGAATGTTGATAAGAAAAAGTGGATTCATCCAGTTATGAGCAGATGTCTTTGACCAGTTCTTGGATTTTTTTTCGTTTTCATTTTTTTTTTCATTTTTGGATAAAATTTTGATAATTTTTCAATATTGAAGTTTGAATGATGATCAAAATATTATTCCAATAGTTTTAATTTAAATATTCATCGTCAAAAATAATATTAAAATCAAATTTTTGGCAACTCGAAAAAAATGAAAACAAGCGAGGTCCGGGGGACCTGGCAAAAGGGTTCCCGGAAAACGGAATAACGTATCACAATTCACTAATTCACAAGACACATCTCGTTTCGTTTGGGCTATGGGACACTTGTTTTTAAAAAAAAATAAATAAAAATGAAATAGGTAAGTAGTTAAGTACCTAAAAATTCAAAATTAGAATAATTAATGCTTGAAAAAATTCGAGGTTAGAATTCTTGAATCATGATGATACGTATTCGAAATTGGGATAAATAAATATTGAGTAAATTACATAAAATGTTCAGAAAAATTCGAAAGTAGAAAAATCACTAAATCAGAACTTCGAAAACTTCAAAAGTTGAAAATGAAAACATTGAAAACCAAAAACGAAAAACTCCAATTTTTCAAAATTATTACAATAATTATTAATGCTTGAGAAAATTCGAGGTTAGAATTCTTGAATCTTGATGATACGTATTCGAAATTGGGATAAATAAATATTGAGTAAATTGCATAAAATTTTGAGAAAAATTCGAAAGTAGAAAAATCAGAACTTCGAAAACTTGAAAATGAAAACATTGAAAACCAAAAACGAAAAACTCCAATTTTTCAAAATTATTACAATAATTAATTATTAATGCTTGAGAAAATTCGAGGTTAGAATTCTTGAATCTTGATGATACGTATTCAAAATTGGGATAAATAAATAGGTATTGAGTAAATTGCATAAAATTTTGAGAAAAATTCGAAAGTAGAAAAATCAGAACTTCGAAAACTTGAAAATGAAAACATTGAAAACCAAAAACGAAAACCCCCAATTTTTCAAAATTATTACAATAATTATTAATGCTTGAGAAAATTCGAGGTTAGAATTCTTGAATCTTGATGATACGTATTCGAAATTGGGATAAATAAATATTGAGTAAATTGCATAAAATTTTGAGAAAAATTCGAAAGTAGAAAAATCAGAACTTCGAAAACTTGAAAATGAAAACATTGAAAACCAAAAACAAAAACCCCCAATTTTTTCAAAATTTTACAAAAACAAAAATTTTTTTATAAATAACGTTGACTTGAGAAACAATTTTTGATTTTTGATTTTTATCAGCATAAAAGGTATTTAACTATTTTAATTTGATTTCCGGATCTATATAGATCTTTGGTGGGATGATGGACAACGTTATTAAAATTCAGAGATGGGGCGATTCAGCGATTTAAAGAATCGGATTCAGGAATATCCGATTCATTAGTTTTGAAGAATCGGATTCCTGAAATGCGATTCTTTTCTGAAAAGAATCGCGATTCAGAATCGGATTCCTCTGCGATTCATTTGCGATTCATTTGCGATTCTTTTGCGATTCTTTTATTTAAAATGTTGTACATGATCGTATGAGTGGAATCTAATGTCGGATTCATGTTACGCAGATCAAAATATCCTGATGAACACTCTTTTCGCGATCATTTTACTTTAAATCTCGAAATTTTATTTTTTCACTAATTTTTTGCAACAAAAAAACTAAATTTTGAGATTTAAAGTAAAATGATCGTGAAAAGGGTGTTTATCGGGGTATTTTGACCTGCTGAACACGAATATGGGATTGATTTTTTCATTTAGTCATTTATTTCCATATAAAATGCTCAAAATCTTATCACAATTTTCAGCCCTTGCGCCACCTCAATTGCCAAAACTGAATAAATGACGTGAATCTACGTAAAAAACCACGTTTTTAGGATATTTTTAAAAATTAGTTGAACTTTGCTGTAAAGGTCATTTTTACTGTTGAAAATTTCAAATGGCCAAAACCTCATGAAGGGATGTAAAAAATTAGTGAAAAAATTATCGTAAATAGGACTTTACTAGATATAACTTTGTGCCAAATAACACAAAATTTCATTCACTTCCGTTGGAATTAAAAATGCTCGAAAATAATGCAATAAAATGATCATAGCTCCGAAAGGAAGGGGATTGGGAGGCCAAAATTTTTTCCAGATTTTTTTTTATCAAGGTACACCTGGAGCAAAAACCACCCCTTATCCGGCTATACCCTTAAACCCTTATTAAAAAAAGAAGTATTCAACATTGTACATAATATTTAAAAAGAATCGCAAAAGAATCGCGAAAGAATCGTAGATGCGCGATTCAGTCACAAAAGAATCGCGAATCGCAAAATTGCGATTCACCAAATTGAAGAATCGAATCGCGAATCCGATTCAGAATCGGATTCAGAAATTCTTTACGATTCACACCGGCGATTCTGAATCGGCCCATCTCTGTTAAAATTAGAATGACTTGCATCTGTGTCCAGTAGAATTTTACATGCACAATTTAGCAAAAAATTTTCGGATCGCTTCGGATCCATTCGTGTGGACTCACGAATGTACTTCGAATTTCTCTGTTCCTAGTACCGATATTTTTCATTCATTTTTTTCGTAGTTTTAAATAATTGGGTAGTAAATAATTAAGAAATTAAGGTTAAACACAGGTTTAAGTCAATAAATTTATTCAACTGTAATTTTAGAACACATATTCAAGTCTTTTAATTTTTAAGTCAATAAAATTAATTCAACAACAACAGTCTTTTTAGAACACATACTGACTTTATAAATTTTTTAAGTCTTACGTTAACACGTTTACGTTATAGAGGGAATAAAATGCAACTTTATTCACTCTCGCGAATCGCTCAAGTGCTTAAATTCGCGTTTTATTTCCTCCATAACGTAAAATATCATATGCAACACGTGAATTTAAGCACTTGAGCGATTCGCGAGAGTGAATAAAGTTGCATTTTATTCCCTCTATAACGTAAAAGTGTTAACGTAAGACTTAGAAACTTTATAAAGTCTGTATGTGTTCTAAAAAGACTGTTGTTGAATTAATTTTATAGACTTAAAAATTAATTCAACAACAGTCTTTTTAGAACACATACAGACTTTATAAAGTTTCTAAGTCTTACGTTAACACTTTTACGTTATAGAGGGAATAAAATGCAACTTTATTCACTCTCGCGAATCGCTCAAGTGCTTAAATTCACGTGTTGCATATGATATTTTACGTTATAGAGGAAATAAAACGCGAATTTAAGCACTTGAGCGATTCGCGAGAGTGAATAAAGTTGCATTTTATTCCCTCTATAACGTAAACGTGTTAACGTAAGACTTAAAAAATTTATAAAGTCAGTATGTGTTCTAAAAAGACTGTTGTTGTTGAATTAATTTTATTGACTTAAAAATTAAAAGACTTGAATATGTGTTCTAAAATTAGAAATTACTGTTGAATAAATTTATTGACTTAAACCTGTGTTTAACCTTAATTTCTTAATTATTTACGACCCAATTATTTAAAACCACGAAAAAAATGATTGAAAAATATCGGTACTTCGGTACTAGGAAGTAGGAACAGGAACAGAGAAATTCGAAGTACATTCGTGAGTCCACACGAATGGATCCGAAGCGATCCGAAAAATTTTTGCTAAATTGTGCATGCAAAATTCTACTGGACACAGATGCAAGTTTAGAATGTTTCAATTTTATTAAAGACGAAAAGAGCACAAACAAAACAAAATCAGAGATGAAAAACAAAAATTTCTCGTTTTTGAAACTCTGGAAATTGAATGATTTCATTTCGACTTCGACTTCAATAAAAAGAAAAAATCTCTCTCTCTCCTCTGATTGGTTAATTGGCGCGATGATGAAATTTACTTTACATCGCACCAGATCGCACTGTTGTTGTGCTGAAGAAGAAGAAGAAAAACGTCTGGAAGAACCGAGGTGATTTTAATAGGGTCCCCACCGGAAGGTGGGAACCCTAAAAATGAAAAAGTGAAAAGTAGGTATAAAAGATAGGCAATCAAGGTTTAACATTTCGTTATCCAGTTTTGCTGCGTATCTTGGTCTTGTTTACGTTTTTCGAATTCGAACTTTTCATTTGAACTGCGAAACTGGAATAAACATGTGTGTTGAATTGTAGTGATTTTGGAGCAGTGATAAAATATTTTCTGTATTATGATTTAAAAATACTTTAATATTTGCGTCCATATAAAAAATTCGCGAAGTGTAATGTCTTTAGTGGTAGTGTATGGCGATTCTGCATCAACCACCCTTATTTCTTCCATTTACCCCAAAGTTATTACGACGCAAAATCTGGGTAAGAATTCGTTGATCAGAGTTCAAGTTCAACTTTACCTTGCCAATTTTTCATATTATCGCAGAATTGCAATATTTTCGTATTATTTCTGTTTAATTGTTACGAAAAGAATACTCTTGTGTGTAGATATTTGATTTTAACTAATATTTTCGTTATTTATTTGTTTAGGTGGTTGCAAGAAACCTACGTTCATGCGGTGGCGAAAGTTCCAGAAATACCGCGATATATCGAGGTACGTATACATCAATTACAATATTTTTTCTTATCACATAATTTTATATGTTTTTATTCATATAATTAATTCAATTCGTTGTTCTACAGGGCACTAGTCCTAGAAAGGTAGACGGAATTCCACGCTGGCTTACCTAAAGCCAGCCAATTGTATGACGGCTGGGGAGAATAACACATCATCGATCCCTGCTAGTGGTATGCCATTTATCGAAGATGATCTTCTTTGGTGTCCAGACAACGATACCAAAATGGTGGACATCTCTCAATGCCTGGTTAAAATTGATTCATTTATTTCTTCCACTTTTATCATATAAATATTAATTTTGAGTATTTTTCTGCAGGAGAACGGCGGCGGCTTGGGAGAGCTTTCTCACAGCGATCTCAGCGGTCTAGAAACCGGCTTAGAGCAAGGAGAGGACGAGGATATTTTTAAACAGTTATCTGACACGTCTTTCGAATTAGAACAGTTCTTTGATTTCTCAAACGAAGTAAAGGTAATTCAAATTTTATTAATTCGCAGCTTACGAATCATTCAATGTAATTTGTGCTCTAATATTTGAATTTTAATGATAGGAGATGTTGATATTTTTTCTTAATGCTTTGAAGTTATTGCATAATATTGCTCAAATATTGTATTCGTCGATATTAATGCTTTTTTCTGAATTTTAGGAAGAAAATAATAATAGCATTTCGAGCAGTAACAAGAATCCAGCTACTGTAGCATTGCTCCATGAACTACACAAGAACGTATCGTCTTGTGGAAGGAAATTGAACATCGCTGCAGCGAATCCTCTCCTTGCCGGTTCGTATCAAAGTAATTTTTAAAAAATTGCTCAGTAATGGCACCTTGATTTAAATGTCCTTGCTTTGTGAAAAATGTATGTGATTTTTTGGAGGTTAGGGAGGATTTTTTTAAAGGAAAAAGCAAATCATGTAGGTCGTAACATTGCTAAATTTAAAAAAATAAAGCGTGTGTAGAGATAAGATCTGTTCTTTTCGCTTTATCCGAGTAACTCCGAGTAAAAAGGTCTACACAGGTCCACATCATTCAATATATTGGACCAATCCGGTTGTTTATGTGAACCTGGCGTACTCGGAGTAACGAGTAGGCGAAAAGACTAACGATTACTTAATTTTAAAAAAATTGTTAGAAAAGACAGATGTTGATTTTTTAAAATTATTCCTTGTTTTAAATGCCTTTGCTTCGTAGAAAATTTATGTAATTTTTTGGAGGGTAGGGTGAGTTTTTTAAAAAAAGAAACAAATCATGCAGGTTTTCGGCCTCTTATGGTGATTTTTGAAAAAACTCAGAAATGGCATTTTCACAAGTTTTTCAAACATCGTCGTTTCTTCAAGAAACGACACTTTTTCGCCCTCCTCAGTTGATTTTGGAAAAAAACTAAAAATGACATCCATCGCAATTCAAAAATGATTGGAAAAATCGTAGGGTGATGTTTTTGGAATGAAAATCCATTCCAATGATCTTTCCGGCCTCAAAAACTAGAAAAATACGTGCGATCAATTCTGCGATGGAAATTCGTCCCAAATTAATCGCAGTCCAAAAATTCTCTAACACTGCTGAATTTTTAAAAACGAAGTGTGTGTGGAAAAAAATTACTTACTTGATTTAAAAAAATTGTTAGAAACGACTAATGTTGATTTTTTAAAAACATTTTTACGAACTATTTTCAAAAACTAATTGAAAACGACTATTAATAGTAACTTGGTAATATTTTGACCATATTGAAAAAAGGGACTAATTTATTGATACTTTTCATCTTTTTAATAATCGAATTGAAAAGAATTCGAAGTTACAACGGTACTGTCCTTGGTAGCTCTTTTCTGGCATTAACACACCAAAAATTCATTCAACAATACGTTTTACAGTGTATTCAATTTTGACTACCATACTTTGGGTATGCAACCGAATTGACGTGTAGGTATACATATTTCATTCGCGAAAAGTGAACATAATTTTTGTGTGTTTCTCCTGTAATAAAGACTATAATCTCTCCACTTAAATTTTTGAATCCCTACTCCCACTTCTTCTGAATTTTGAGTCAGATGTTTTAGGGGCAGGAGGCGTTGACGATTATGAGATTTCTTATGAACATATTGCTCCTTCCCACTCCCGTGTATGAATAATTTTATACCTATGGAGGAACTAGATTAAAAAAAATTGAAAATTTTACACAGAGTGAATTTTATGCATGTAAATTTCGGAAAAATTTTTCAAAATTTCAAATTCATATTTTCTTTAAATTTTTGGTTTTGAAGTGTTCATAAAATTGCCGAAAATTTTTTAGAAGGGAAACATCAGGATCATTGCAGTGATGAAAGTAGTCTCCCCTCTCCTCCCCCTCTCTATATTTTCAATTTGTAATTTTTTCAAGTACCACAAAATATCAAAATGCTAATATTTATTATTTACACGTATAAAAAAATATTCAAATATCGTTATGTGAAATCCATTTTTTATTTTTTCCATTTTTGAGATTTAAATAAGTTTTTTTTTTAATTCGAAAATTTCTTAACAACTTCTCCCCTAAATCCACGTGGAAAATTGACATAGAAAATTTAATACCCACTTTCCTTTTAAATTACCAGGCATCGGACCGTGGTTACTTTAAAGTAACTTGGTTACTTTTTTCAAGCTCGGTTACTTTTAGTTACTTTTTTGACTAAAAGTTACTTTTAGTTACTTTTTTGACCAAAAGTTACTTTTTTCGCTCAACTCGCCAAAAAAAAAATGGCAAAACGAAATCATAAAATTTACATGCAAAATGTCTTTTTTGGACATACAAAATTAAATTTTTCAAATCTTCGCCCTCGCTTCGCTCGGGCATGAACAAAATCACAGTTTAATGAATTATTTGAGGCAATTATACGAAAAAAATGGTTTCCAATGCCTGTTTTAAGCATTGAAAATCCAATTTTTTCGAAGTTTCGCCCTCGCTTCGCTCGGGCATGAAAAAAGTCACGATTAAATAAATTATACATGGCAATTTTGTACTCTCCAAAGACAGATGTTGACGCCTACTGCTTAGATTTCTTATTATTTTGGAGTTTTGAGGCCAAAATAATTGGCATGGAAGTAAACTTAGAACTTTCCAAAAATTTATGAAAGTTCCATGAAAGTTCTGACTCACCCCATGAGAAATTCCTGGCTACGCCACTGATAAAACTCATTCTTAGATGAAATTTTTTTCTCTCTCTTATGTAGTAAAATTACAGAGAAAAAACAAGTTTGAAAAAAAATGGGGAGGAGGGGGTATTAATAATTTTTTAAAGGCGAAAAATTGAAAAATTGTCTACTTTTTCACGAAAAATTGGTTACTTTTTCACAAAAAATTAGTTACTTTTTTCAGAAAAAAAGTTACTAAAGTTACTATTTTTTTTCGAAATTTCGGTCCGATGCCTGAATTACCCTCGTTGCTGAAACGTCAAGATACAACTAGTCATCATATGCTGCATTTTACTTTGAATTTTTCGCATCATCCGCGTTCTGATCTCTTCAGTAAATAATTATTATGTCAATATCCATAATTCCTATATTCAATTATTGCTTGATATTTTAAAATCAAATTTATAGGTAGAGGTACTTTATCGTAATGATTTATCTGTAAATTTCAAATTTTTTAAACTGATGTATTTTTTCAGAAAAATTGTCATCTCCTTCAGTTGCCAGCGGGTGCAAAAATAATGGACAGCTGTTTCAAAATTCTCGAATCATCAAATCGGAGCCAGGGACTCTTCAGAATAGAACAGGTTAGTAAAATAAGTCGAAATTTGAAAAAAAAATGCTCGGCAATTCGTAATTAAAACGCGATGTTGACTTCAACTTTATCGTATCCACTTTCTGGGAAACCTGAGAAATCTGGAAAGCCCAGAAATGTCAGGGGATTTTAGTGGTCTCGAAATTTCAGGGAATTTTGGAGTCTTCCCTGCAATTTTTTTGAAAATCCAAAAAAAGGATAATACATCTGGAAAAATGTTTCTTTCCTTATTTTATCAAAAATAGTTTAAAAATTTCATTCTCGCTCCACTCGGGTCAAATTGCTATGTCTTTTGTCTGATTCTTGCATTTATCATTTTTTCTCGATCGTAATGTGCAAAAAAATGAAAAAATTGATGTTGAAATGCATGTCTTTATCCATTGAATGATGAATCTTTCAAAAAAAAAAAAAATACTTCGTACTTGTGGGCAATTTACACTTTTTCTTTGTACAAAATTCATTTAAAATCTAATTTTTTGGAAATTTTTTAAAAATAAGCTGTAATGAGAGAAAGGATTATCGTGATCAGGGCCGTGCAGAGAAAATTCGGACCCGGGGGGAAAAATTGAAGAGAAAAAAAGGTCTCTAACAATGGGGGGGGGGCGGCTCAAAAATCCCAAATTTTTGATTTTTGAGTTCCAATACTGCGCAAAAGGAGGCTGCGGATAACAAAAAAATTTAAGGCGATTACTGCAATTGCAGTAATCGACTTAAATTTTTCAAAAATTGTAAAAAATTCAGTAAGTAAGTATCTAGGTATTTTCGAAAATAATTTTTTTTAAATTCCAAGAAAATTCAAAATTGTTTAAATCAATTTCAGAGATTATTCATTGACTCAATTTTTTGCTAAAATCAATATTTTATAGCTTTATCACTTTCTCTTATTACACTTCTCTTCATCTATGAAGAAAAATTTAAAACCGTTATAAAATGGCAATTTTCTCGAAAAAAATGTTGCTTTTTGATCTACACAGTCGTTGAATAATCTTTGAAATTGATTTTAATAACTTTTGAATTTTTTGAAAAAATGAATTTTTGACAATTTTTAAAGAATTGAAGGCCCTTGCGCGATCAGAACATCAAATAATTGATTTTGAATTTTTCAAATATAATTTTCTTTTGCGCAGTATTGAAACTCATATCAAAAATTTTGGGTTTTCGGCCTATCCTATTACACATCTAAAATTATAAAACAATTCAAACCAAACCTACGAGTGTACTCGTGTGATGGGTACGTGCTAAGCCAAATTTTTTGTTTGAAAGGGTCTCGCGCTCGCTGTAAAGACAGCATGTGTTTTAGTCCTAAGGGGCCCCCGAAAACCTCGGGCCCGGGGGAGAAATATCCCTCCCCCCTCTCTGCACAGGCCTGATCGTGATACCCTTGACTAAAAATTTTCACTCAAGTCCAACGAAAAAAATTAATTTTATTATATCAATACTAATAAAAAAATTATTTTGTTTTTGTTTCAGGTTAGTTGCAAATAGACATTTCATCATTAGAATAATAAGAATTATCTTGAATGGGTGAGTCATTTCATTTGAAGGTTTTTTCCCAAAAATGTTCGTTCCCGTTTCGCTTGGGATTAATGCATTGATATATTTCAACAAAATTATTGACATTTCACCCCCTCATCTATCTTTTATTTACCGAGACAATCCGAAAAGATTGCAGGAACTTGTGGGATTTGTGATTGTGAAAAAAATGTAATTTTGATTCCGGATGAATGCGAATTTTTATTCGTATAATTCAATAGAGATGGCCTGTTATAATTCGTTTCATTTTTCAAAACTTGATAATTTTGCTTTAAAACACAGTTTTGTCTTTTTATTCCAATTTTTTTCTATATTAAATTCAAGTTCTCGTATTTTTGTGGAGGGGGAGGGGGGGAGAAAGAAAAGTTCAGTAATTTTTAGAATTGAATTTGAGTCGTTTTTGTGGCCGGAAAATGGGCATCTACAAATCTCATATAAAATAGAAATTTTTGAAAAAAAATTCGCTGGACACCAGCGAAAAATTACCATTTTTCATAAGGTCTGGAAAACTTGGAAGAGGAGGGTTGGAAAACCTGGAAAAATCGAAGAAAAGAATTTCTGAAATGTAGTGGACATTTAGTGTGTTTATGAATATTTTAAATTTGTGAAAAAAAATACTTGAAAATTCTAGCATGAAAAATGAAAAATTACAAAAACTTGATAATTTAAAAAATGAATGGAAAAAATGTTAATAATCGATTAGCAATCTATTTCTGCCAGTTTTTAAAATTTATAAGAACGATACCATGTTTGCTTACTGGAAATGAGTTCTTCAATGCGACACTTTCTTTACGTTCTGAATGGACTCGTTCCTTAAATTACTCATTTCCTCTACGGAAATGCGATTTTATCGGTTAAAATAATGGCGGTGGAGAGGGAAAGAAGGTTAAAATTCGACTAAAAATCACTTCTACCGTATTTGTTGTGTGTCCAAAAGGTTAAAATCTATCTGTACGGAATTCCCTTTAATATTTCCCCTCGCCGGGTTGCCGAACTGCAATTACAAAGCATAAAATCGCGTTGTTGGGTATAAAAGAAGCATCGAAAGGTAGGCGCCTAGAGGCATTATGGCTGTGCCATCGTCCGGCTTCTCGGCGTCCATAAGGGGGATCCCGGCCCCGTGCTCGTCGGTATCGATAATACGAAATTTTAAAATGTTTCGACGCGAATATGGTACGATGGGCAGGTGGAGGAAAAACGAACCACAAGAGACGATGGCTGAGATTCGATTAAGAACAAAACTCGCTTTGTAAATCAGGGTCATTAACACATTATCGAAAAAAAAAAGGAGCCAACGAGAGAGATAGGATGACGATTCACATCGACGGTGCAACATAAATGACCAACAACTTCCAAGAAGTACATACGCCAAGAGTATATGGCGCAAAACCGTCAAGAACCTCGACTCTATTGTCGATTTCGTTCACAAAAGAACGATCCTATTGTTTCCCTGGGTCGTGTTATTCACGAAATACAATACGGATGAAAATTAACTAGTTTTTCTTCAATACTGCAGCACCAGTGCCAGTATCAAAGTTCGAAAAACTCCTCCGCACCTCCCTCCCCGCTAGCGCCAAACCAAAGTTGAATGCTTTGGAGAAAAAAAGAAAACCAGCACACGGATACGCGCTGGACGCCGGAGGCCAACAGAACAAATCTATATCGCATAATGAAATGATTCCTCATTCTTTAATGATGCTTCCCTTCCTTTCAACCCATGCTACTCTTGTCGTTCATACTACCGGTGTTATGTACCTTGTATTCGTGTACACATGTATCTCGTATACTTGATAAAGGCAGAGATACACACACTGAGGCACACTTCATAATACATCGATGCTGTGGTAATGAAAATGCATCACAAAAAAAGTTAGATATTTTTTCAAGTGCAACGAATTGAAAAAAAAAAACGAGATTCGCAGTTCAGTCTTGATACTTAGAAAAAATTTCTCCAATTTTTTGAAATTTAGAAATTCAGAATATAATTTTTTAATTTTCTAATTCATTGTACGTACAAGGTGTCCGGTTAGTGGTCTGCCATATTTCATTTTTGGATATAACCGGGTACCACTTGAAAAAAACTTGATGAACATGTTGCCTATCTTGAAAATTGAAGGAGCAAATGTTGTTTCCAAAAAATTCACGTACCTAATTTTTTTTTCAATCATGGGAATGGGTTGTACTTTGAAAACTGAACAAAATTTCTTTTTATGACTTTTTGACGAACTTTAAAATTGAAGGGATGACAAAAAAATTGTTCAAAACAAAATCTTAAAAAATAAACTAATAAATGGAATGTATAGTACGTTGAAAACTGAAGAAATTTTGTTCTGAAGACTTTTGGGCTAACATCAAAAATGAAGGGGCTGCGGGTCATTCAAGATTGAAATTTTTTTAATTTAAAATTTTTTCGAACCCCATTAATTCTAAGTGACTCGTAGTCCCTTCATTTTTGAAGTTAGGCAAAAAGACTTCAGAAAAAATTGTTTATTTTTCAACGTACTATGTATTCCCTCGATTATAGTTTATTTTTTTAGAATTTTTTCCGAACAAATGTTTTTGTAGCTCCTTCAATTTTAATGTTAGGCAAAAAGTCATAAGAAGAAAATCTGTTCAATTTTCAAAGTACTATGCATTCCCATGGTCAAAAAAAATTTTCGTGATTTTTTTGGAAACAGCATTAGCCCCTTCGATTTTCAAGATAGACAACGTGCTTATCTAAAAAAAATTTTAGTGGAACCAGGTAATTCATTTTGACAGAATAGATACGAATTCGACCAATTTTCCAAATTTTAGGTATCCCATAAAGAATTCTTCAATTTTCCGATATAAGGTGCGATTCTAATAATTACTCTAATTGAGGAAAAAAGAGAAAAAATCACATTCTCTCTCAATTTCATTTTAATTGAAAGTGACAGTCTCGTGTATGGAAAATGTGACTGTGAATTTAATTCGTGTATTAATGGCGTTTTCTCTTTCGATGCTGATTGGAAAATTAAACTCGGCTCATTGACCCCATTTGTGTTAATCTCCAAACGACGAATCACACTGATGTATGATAATTCGCTGCAGAAGTATGGAAGATTCCAATATCTCCAGTCGTTTCCTAAAAATCTGGTTTAAGATAAATTAAAAAAAAATACTTACATATTCGATTCATAAACGTTTGTATCGGGTTTTCAATAATACTATTTTTACGTAAGGGTCCGTTTTAGTTGATTTTTTAGGTGGCGAGTATGCAACGCTCACCACTCTCGTAACAACGTAAATCATCTCCGTCACAATTCCCATATTTAAATTGTTTGAGAAAAAACAGTTTTTTTTTAGATATTTGTCAATTTCTTGAAGGTAGTTTAGAATTAATGGGCAATGTGAATAAATTTTAAAGAGCTCTGGCAGATTATTTGAGAAAACGTGAGAACGATGCAAATGCCATTCTTGCAGAATCCTCTCGTCAGCTCTATTTTTTTTGTTTCAAAATTCCTTCGTTAATAATAAATAAATTAAAATTAAAAGACATTAAGTAAATTTAAAACTAAAGTTAAAATTGGTAAAAAAAAAATCGTATTAAAATATTCACGATTAGCAATTTATTTCTGCCAATTTTTAAAATTCATTGGAAACTATCATGTTTGCTAACTGGAAATGTATAATTCAATACGACATTATTTTTACATTCTGAATGTACTCGTTCCTCATATTACTCATTTCCTCTACGAAAATGCGAATTTTTCAGTTAAAATAACGATTTTGTCGATTGGTGGGAAGGGTCTTGAATTATCGACTCGATGGGCGAATTTTTTAATGATTTTATCCCTTAACCCACTCCATGTGGAGAAACGTTAGGAGTTTTTCGATATTTCCCCTCCATACATCGATCTCGGAGCCATTTTCCAGTTGTTTGATTTTAAATCCAAAAGTATCAACCACCGACATTGTATTCAAAAAAAGACTTTACAAAAAAAATGTCTGACCAAACGAAAAATATATAATCATAAGTCAGACTCATTTAATCGAAAAAATCTCAAAACGTTTTGGCATAAATGAAAACGAAATAAGAACAACGTTAACGCCTATGGAAAACAGACTATCTTTGGTTGAAAATAAAAACGAAATTTCAAAAAAACCATATAAGGAACTTTTAGGCTGTATTTGCAATAAGTTTTTTTAGCCAATTCCAAAGTAAACCATCGGATGAACACTTTAACTATTTGATCAGGGTACTAAAATACATTGTTTGAATAAATTAAACGTTTAGTTGTGGTGATTTGAAAGGAAACCTTAAAGAAAATTAATTTTATTACCTATATAATTTTTTCTCTTTCAAAGTCTTAATCGTAAAATGTCGTAATTTCGTAAAAGAAAAGTGGATTCCCCAATTTTATTTCCAATTTTTAATCTCCGGTCATTGTTAGTAATTAATAAAATAGTTTCCATAAAAAAAATAGGTATTTAGGTATATTTTACAATTTTCTCATGATTAATGAATGATGATCAAAATATTTTGAATTGAAATTCCTTTTTTTGTACCCATAATTTTGTCTTTTTTAGAGCAATTATCGTATAAAAGTGATTGCCCCTTGAATTAGTCACATTCCCTTCACCTGTAATCGTTAATGGAGAAAAATGCATCTGTGAGAAATAGGACATTTGTCAAAAAAAATCGAATGCCTATTTAATAAAAAAAATATTATACATAATATAAATCAAACAGAAAAAAAATGATGTTCCATGAATCCTACGCCATACATCTTTTTCGTGCACCACAAAAAAACTTTAGATAAAAATAAACAATGGAAACGTTAAATTTTCAATTTTTATATCCGTCGGATATTTTGGCTGATGCCAAAAGCCGAGCGAGTTTTTAAAACAACCCGGCGCGGATGTTTATTTAAAAATTTATCCACGTTAAATACGAGAAGCTGCTTTGATAAGAGTAACTCATGGATTGAAAATTGTTAAATTGTTTACAGTACTGGTAGCTTTTTTCGAATCCAAGATGGAGGTTGTTTCACATCGTGGAATAATTTATTCGCGTTTAAATTTTCCAACGTAACTCGCGGATCCGAGCTAACTCAGACAGCGTATACCTAGAGGACATAAAAAACATAAATAATTAAAATAACAAAAGAAATAATAACATTGGTTCGAATTTAATAAAAATATTTTTCAAAGAGCGAAATTTTCGCGAGACTGGAAAAAGACAGCCTCCGCTTCGGGTGCTCGAAGCAGAGGCGAAGACGTGTTTGAGAAGGGTTGAAATTCGCCTTCTGTCTCTGTCTGCTGTATACCTACCTTCGTATAAAATTTTCAACTTGAAAGTAAAAGTGAAATTGAAATACGACGTCTAGACGAAATAAGCTCGAGTTGTTGCTCGATGTTATATCTTTTTAGCCCTCGCAGATATCACCAGAGACCTAAATTTTCGCCAGAATTTATCTTCGTCGCGAATTTAAATTACCTTTGCGTGCGTCTCTGTTTGAGGAAAAAATATCAGCTGGGAACAGCTGTTGTTTAATTTCAATTAAGTGAAAATTCTCGTCGAGCTGCGACAATTTAGGACGTATTTTTGATAAAAATAGCGAGTAAAAGTTCAAAAACTCGAAAAAAATTTATCCTCTCAAATCAACAATGACGAGGTAATTTGAGGCAATTTTTTTCTCTGTAAGACTCCCAATGATCTATCTAATAGGCAATTAAAACCGATTCACTTTTTGCCTAACTTTAAAATTGAAGAGGCCAAAAAAAATTCTAAAAAAATAGACTGATCAAGGGAATGGATAGTATGTTAAAAACTGAAAAAAAATTCCGAAGACTTTTTGCCTAACATCAAAAATGAAGGGGCTACGAGTTACTCAAAATAATGCAATGGGTTTCAAAAAATTTTCAAATTTTCTCAATTTTAAATGACTTATAGCCCCTTCATTTTTGATGTTAGGCAAAAATTCTGCACAATAAAAAGTTAAAGTTTTGAAAAAATTTTAATATTAGATCCAATTTTTTTCAATTTAAAATTGGAAAAATTTGATCTAAAAATAAATTTAAACTTGGATCGTTGAAATCCCCTTTGATTAAAAATTATTTAGGAGCTGGTGTGGTGATATGGACGGGGAATCGAGAGTGTGCTGCAAGTTATTATGTTTTTTTCGATGGCGATGGCGTTTGCTCGCCTCGTCTCCCGCTGACTGATCATCGCTTTTACACCTTTTCATCTCCTACGTACGGTTAATGCCACCGATGCTGGTTACATCGTTTTCATTAACCATCTAGTGATTTAATATCCGTAGGCGACATCCAATCTTCCTGTAGCAAATTCCTGTTCCGTTCTTGTAATGTAACTAGTCTTCTATTATCAGAAAAGCATCACCAATCCGCTCTCCTCCCCTCGTCCCACCGTCTTTCTTCTTCTTCGCGTATTGTGTAATACACCATTTCCAAGAACTCGATTGATATTGTGCTACCATCTTTGATACTAATTATTGTCTATATTATGAACTACCTGTGTTATCACGTGGGAAAGAATTGGGCAAATGGTTGATAACCCTTCAATTTGGATGATTTTTTTTTTTCATTTACACTTCAGTGTAGGTACGAACGGTTTATTCTGAAAGTATGAAGTATTTCAGGAAAATGAAAATAGCAGTCGAGATTTTTAAAAAATTCAGTCTTATATCTAACGTAAATTCCAAACCATAAATAAATCTCGCCTAAGCGATACACGGTGTAAATAATTATATTGTTTTCTATTTCCACAAAATCAAGTTTTCCTTCTTATTCGGTCTTAATTACGTGGGCCATTTTTAATGAGACGATCATTGCGTGCTCGGCGCCGCATTTTGACCATAACGAGATAATTTTATAATCTGAAATTCGCGTTGACCAGGATGTGACATATTTTATTTGAATTTCGTATATGGTCGGCTTGGTTTTATGGCAGTGATCATTTTTGTACGAATATTTTCATTCTGACCAGTTGAACGAAATTTGGTGGAATTTCAGCTAGTGCGTAGAAATCTGATGCTTAGGAAATTCAGAAAAATCAATGCCCTACGGAAACTCATACTCCATGTATGTGTTAAATTCAAAAATACTTCGATTTCGTACCTTATCTTCGAAAAAACCAGGGTAGGCAAATGACCTTCACTGTGTACACTGAAAAAAATTAAAAATTAAAAATAAATAAAATGTTAAAAAATGATAAATTTTATCCAAAAAAATAAATTTATCAAAAAAAATAAATTTTACCCAAAAAATGAATTTTATTCAAAAAATAATAACGGAACACCATTCGCAAAATTGGCAAAAGTTATTCTAAAAAATAATAATATTTATCGCGAAATTTGGTAAAATTTGTTGCATAAAAATAAATTTTACTTACCCAATTTCGCGATATATATCATTTTTTCAGAACAAATTTTGCCAATTTTAAAAAATGGTATTTCGTTATTATTTTTTTGGATAAAATTTATTTATTAGTTTTTTCAGTGTACATAGGTAATTGAAATACAAAGGTTATTTGACTGTCTTCGGTGATATACCTAATATTCTATTTTAATGTTTTCCACGTACCTATACTTACTTGTCGGTAACGTTGGCGGTCTCCCGTTCTTCATTAAACATTTCAGGATGTAAAGAGAAATACTTACTTACTCATCGGGATTAAATTTACGAAATGAAGCTGCGTAATCGGCGTCGAATAATTTTTTTGTAAAACTACTTCTTTCCCATAATCTAATGTTATTAATACAAATAGAAAAAATTTTCATTTGTAGGTACCCAGATCATTTCTTAATTTATAAAAAATATTATTTCAATTTTTTTCCAACAATAAGACAGATAATTATTCCCATCAGCAAAAAAAAAATGATTTGTAGTGATGAATTATTAGATGTATGTAAAATATAAAAAACGCAACTTAAAATAATTTAAACCCCCAAAAAAAGAGTTTAAAATTTGCAAAGTCCATAAGCGCAATGCAAATTTTGTTACGTTTTTCAGCTCTCCTGTAAAAAGCGAAAAATGGCACTTAGACGGTTTTAACATTAGTGGGACGAAATTGCTTTGCTATGCACAAAAATTGAGTTTGATGTTTCAATCAAACATGTGGTTAGTAAGGTCTTAAAACGTCCAGTTTCTTCGGATGTGTTTGTACCTTCTAAGGCAGTATTCACAAGCTTTGGAAATAAGAAATAAGAATTAAGAAATAAGAAATAAGAATTTTTTAACCAATAAGAATAGCGACATTGCAAGAAATATTTGGCTATGTTTTGGTACAATCAATTCCGATTGGAGGTAATCACAGTAAAATTCTTATTTCTTATTTCTTAATTCTTATTTCTTATTTCTGATGTTCGTGAATAAACCCTTATTTGGAATAGACTATAGTAGGTATATCAGGAAAATCCATTCCAAAGTAATACCGCCTTGAAAACTCTGAAAACGTAATCAGCTCTAAAGCTGATTTAAGTACTAGTTACATATTTCCAAAAAATTCACATTCTTCAATTATATACTAGAAAAGAAAAGGTTCTTGCATTGATCACTAAGAATCAGATCTTCATTTAATTTCAAATCTTTAAACACTCAACTTGAAAATTTAATTTCTATAACAATGGGCAACAATTTAAAAAAAGTTGCTTGGATTACAAATAGGCTCAATTAATATTTTTAACATTAAAATGAGAACCTAAAAAATTTTTTATTTTTATAATTTTCAAAAAATTTAGTAATTTTAAATTTTTTGTAATAATTTACTTGTAGTGTTGTGTGAAAGATTCCTTATTCTGCAGCAGCATCTTATAATATTTTTGATTGCTTTCCTTTCCAATGAATAACGTTACTATTATTTGTATACTAGGAAAATTCATTCCAAAGTAAAATCGCCTTGAAAACGCTAAAAATTTAATAAACTCTAAAGCTGATTTAGGCACTGGTTACATATTTCCAAAAAATTCACATTCTTCAATTATATGCCAGAAAAAAAAAGGTTCTTGCATTGATCACTAAGAGTTAGATCTTCATTTAATTTCAAATCTTTAAACACTCGAATTGAAAGTTAAATTTTTATGTAATTTTCAAAAAATATGGTTATTTTTTACTTTTTCTTAAAAATTCGTTTGTAGTGTTGTGTGGGAGATGCTTTATTCTGCAGCATCTTCATATTATGATAGAGGATATATTTCTGAACGCTAGGCTGACTTTTGGCGCCTGAATTTCATCATCTAAGTTGACTCTTTTTTTTTTTGTTCCCCATGTTCCCCAGTTGCAATATGCATGGGGCAAATTTATTAATTTAACCTAAAGAAACAAAAACAACGTCTTACGAAATGAAAATGTGTAAAAATTTTGATCGGATCAACTTTTGATCAAATTTAATCAAATTTGATCATGACTTTTTTTCATATGAAAGAATTTTCAATCTAACACTCCATGATCATTCAATCCTTCATTTTAGGGATGTCCTGATAAAGACTACGCACGAGGCACGAAGTATTAAATTTAAATCCGAACTCGAAGAAGATGATGAATTTGGTACCCGGATATTTACCCAAATTCATTCCCCCGAATTTTTTTACCCAAATCCATTTCCTGGAATGTCTTTGCCATGGTTACCCTAGTCCACTTACCTCTCGGTTTAATTTGTTCTTGTTTCATGATTATTGATTAGGTACCTATCAGTAACCTGATGTCCCATGACTTTAAAAAACCTTTAATTTAACAAAAGAACTTACGAAAAAAATGCTTTCTGTGGTATAAGTAGAGGAAGATTCCGAGTTTTCTGTGGACATGTTTACTGGACAGAGCCAGAGGGGAGTACGTAAATAAATCACTTCGGTAAGATTAACAAACGGTGAGAACTGATATGGTTCAGTTGCTTGAAATCTGTAGGTAATGATGAAAAGTACAAAATAAACTTTTAAGAGTAGTTTTCAAATAATTATAGAGAAACTCGATTGAGGCATAGTTTTTCAAGAAAATTCAGAATTCTCTTAGTCTTACTTGTGATATGTATTGCGTATAAAAATCTTATGAGATTTTCTACGAAAAAAAAATTCATAATAAAAATAATTTATTTAAAAAAATATATCTAAATATTGCTGAAAAATTCATCCTAACCTAAAACAATCCATTAAAAAATCATATTCTTCGCCATCTACACGCTTTGCATTTACTCTCACTGCAGGAAATAGCAAAACCACGGTACAGTCGAGAACAGGTACTCGTCGTGTACCTGGTTGTTGTTGGAGAAGTATAATGGCCATAGTATGTATCGCGGTTGCCTTGATCAGATCGTATTAGATACGAAAAGAGGCGAGAAAAACAGCGAGCAGTGAGTAGCGTACGATGGTGAGGAGGAAGGGAAAGGAGAAAAGTGTGAGAGGTTAGTATTGCATCAAACCATATACTGCACGTATAATAATAAAATGATAAGGTTTTGCCGTTCGTTGGTATCAGGTCGTTGATACTTATCACGCAAGGACAACTTGCGAAAGCCTATACCGAGTAGGCAAGCGGCTATGCAGCCATCCAGGTGTGTGAAAAAGGAAGATTGCGTCGAGAGTGATCAATCGCCGAGTACCTGCGAATGAGAGATGACGGAGTTCAGGAAAACTAAGAACTTGATGAGGTCAAAAACTTACTTACTTTTTTTTATTTTTTCTTTGGTAAAATTAATTGAAAAAAACATTAATTTTTTTAGAATATGTTTTGTGAGTTCAAGTTCGCTTAAAGTAATATAATTATTCTCAAAATAAAAAATAATTGATACAATAAAAAATCAATTAATTTTAATTTGATAGCATTTCATGTAAATTAATATACATATAAAATCCTGATAAATTTATTTAAAAATTAATTCAAAGGATGTTCACGAAGATGCACTTGCTTCTTTTACAACCTTATGCGATTGCCTACTGCCTATGCATTTTCATAAGTATTTCCTATGTTCTTGTTGTATGCTCTGGAAAATATTCCACTCCAGCGATAAACTTCACATTAGCTTTTTCTTTACATTTCACGGTTATGGTATGGAATTCTTCTGAAACATTGACGTTTAACAAAGTGGAATTCAAATCTAAAACCATATGAGGTACACAATGTATAATAATAATGAATAAGTAGGTACTTGAAAAGTGATCTTAATTATTTTGTTGTTTTTTTTCAAAAAAATCTCGAGGGTTGGTTAGAAAGTTCAGTCTAGGCCTTGACCTAAAGTGGAAGGTATAAGTTTCACCCTCTAATCCCTTATTTAGATACTCATTTCACCTTTTCGCTCACTTACAAAGATTTCTAATCAATTTTTTGAAGCTATTGAAAAAAACAAACAAATTTAGGAAGATATAGATACATTTTAATTAGGTATTCCAAACATTATTAATCTTAAAAACTTACTTACTTAATGGTAATTTTCAATTTCTCAAATGTAGATTGAATTCAGAATTTTTTCTCGAAGCTTTGCTCGCGATAAAATTTTTATTTTATTTTTCAACGTTCATTTTTATGTAGTTTTATTTTACATTTATGATTCATCTGTCATCGTAATTTGGGTGCATGTGAATTGATTCCCAACGAAAAATCCAGGGAGAGGGATTTATCGGTCTAAAATTTTGTCTGATGAAAATTTCAGAATTATGGGAACAATGAATTTCATTTATTTCCATCTGGGATACCCTTGGCCAATTTATTTCAATTATTTCAATCAATCTCAACTTAAATTTAAAATAAAAGATATGGATATAACACAGGTCGACAATATTTTTATGTCTGGGTTCCGATTGCCAAATTTTGGTTGCTTTTATTTTATGTAACTAATGAAGGGAAAAATGATTTTTTGACCAAAATTTGCTTGGGGGCAGGGGGTTGAAAAATAGGGGTTTTCAAGAATAATAAACAGGGGCTTGAAAACGACCTAGTGTTATGAAATTTCACGATGAATCGAATGGAACAAACCGCAGACCTCTATTTCTTTTGGAAAAAAAGTTACAGCCAAAATTTTCCTAAACTCTGTGAAAAAAATCGAATCTTTTTTGCCTTGGTTACCAAAAAGTGACATTTCTGAAAAAACAAAACGTCCTAGGACAAACCGTAAAGAATTAAATTTCCTATGTAATAGAAGCAGTGGGATTTTTCTGGAAGGCATAATTCTCCAAGATATTCTCGAATAAGTTGAACATTAGTGGAGGCAATTAAGAATAATTGAATATCTAAATAAATTAATTTTTAGCTGCCAAAACTCCACCAATGTTCAACTTTACTCGAAAATATCTTGAAAACTATGCCTTCCAGGAAAATCTAACTTCTTTTACCAGATAGGAAATTTAATTCTCTACATTTTGTCCTAGGACGCCTAGTTTTCTCAGAAATGTCACTTTTTGGTAACCAAGGCACAAAAAATTCGATTTTTTCACAGAATTTAGGAAAGTTTTGGCTGTAACTTTTTTTCCAGAAGAGATAGAGGTCTGCGGAAAGCTCCATTCGATTCACCGTAAAATTTCCTATAAGACTGGGTCAACAAAAAATTCTTTAAATTTTTTTCTCAAGATCCTGTTTATTGTTCTTGAAAACTCCTATTTTTCGACCCCCTGCCCCCAAGCAAACGTTGGTCAAAAAAATTATTTTCCCTTCATTAGTTACATAAGAGCAACCAAAATTTGGCAATCGGAATCCAGACACAGAGAAAAAAATTTTTGTCGACTAGTGTAATACTTACCTAATAATAAAAAATATAAATTTTAATTTAAAAAAAAAAATCATCTGCATGATTTTCAAGATCAATAAATCAATAAAAAATTTTACCCATTAATTTAAGAATTTTGAAAATTTTGAAAGAAATTTCGATGTAGGATCAATTTCTATTTATTATGGATCGAAATTTCAAATGACCCATTTCCTTCCTCTAATTTTTTTCAGTTCGTAGAGCAGTCTGAATGTCTGAAGGATCATTTGATATGATGTACTCATCTTTGAACGATCTTTGGAAATGAATTGGAAATTTGAAAAAACTCCAATTTAATTTAATTCTGCACCCTTAATCAATCAGTTCAATTTTTACCCTCCATTCTCCTTGAGACCCCCCTTAGTCGAATTTTTCGACTTTTCCCCATCTTCGACCAGTGAATTGGCTATACAAACGTGCGAATCCAACTCGGCGAGTAAATCGAATAGAGAAATAGCTCTAATCCAATAGCTACGATGTAGCTGGCGACGTAAGAGAGGCATTTGACATATTTCCGGTGATCCTTGGCCGCCTTCATGTAACCTCTCTCTTCTTTAGACGCGATTACTGGCACCGCGGCGTGTAATATGCAACGAATAAATACTAGCAATACTGGTAATGAGAAAAGTCGTTCTTATGGAGTCTTACAATATGAATTTATCGAAACTGGTTTCCAGAATCGATGGTTGTTTATTTACCTGCATAAACGTGCGAATTTATAATGTCAACTTTCGACGACAACCATTATTGTACTCGAGCATCGTCGAAATTGGAGTAGAATTTTTACCCAAACGAGTTCTCAATCGAGGAATTTAAAGAGTGAAATTATTTTTTCCAGTCATTGCTGGTATTTGATTTATTCGAGTACTTCGTGTCTTTGTTGCTTAGAATGTACGAGCAGTGGTTTTGCTGCTGAGAGACGTTTATTGATACGATTTTTCAAATTCTTTACCCATCAAGGTAATAAAATCTACGTAAATTCGTCAAACTCTTAGGCATCTTTTCGGATGTCAATTACAGACGAAATTCGACTATTGTGGCCGAGTTGCGAATATTCACGCGCCAGTTATTTCCCTACACGGTGATGGTAACATAACGAAAGCTCGTATTGTTTTGTAACTTTCGTGTGTAGTTTCTTTTGCTAGTACTTTTGAATTTCACGCTTATTTAAGCTTAACGTTCTTATAAATTCTTTATTTTTCGCTTCTGCTGATCATCTTTTGTTTATTTTTACCAAATGTTTTCGACTTGTTTTTCTCGCTAATTTCTATAAATAATGTTCGGTTTATTCGATCCGAAACATTCCGCCAAAATCCTTCGGCTGGAGGTACGATCATAATGCCGAGCACGTGAGAATTGAAACTGGCGATGTCGAAAACGACACAGTTCCGTTCCACGTTCGAGAGACCAAAGAGAAGGAAAAAATTGATTCGCCAACGACCTTCCAGTTACGTACGTGTACACGACTACACGTCATCGTAGCTTTCAGTTTCGCGGGGGTAAGATCACATTTTGGGCCGAGGACGACGAGCTTCCTACAGAGCGAATGTACCTCTCAGCCAATACGATCATGCTTTTGTGGAGTTTTGATTAAAATTATCCATACGTGCTTGATGCCCGGTGCGTTTCCATTGCTTAACCATTTCACGGTGGTCAAGTCACTCCTGTTTTTGTCTTTCTCCGCGACCACTGTCGAGTACCTGATTGCGAGTTTTGTATGCGGATCAGGAGCAATTGCTGTAAATGACCGACTGAGCCGAGCTGCATTGCGATGGCCAGGGGTTTAAATTAAGGCATTGTGGTGTGTCAATATCGGTCGACTCGACCTGGTCGAGTGAGGAAATAACTGTATCGATGAGCGGATCTGAAATAAGATGAGGTCCTTGTAAGGACCCTATTGCGCTGGGTTTTGAAGCTCTCCAAGTGAAATGCATCATTGGATCGAGTGATTTTTGTGATTTTGGACTGCCCCCCGTTTTATGGGTTATGAAGCTGCATTCTGCCATGAGCGTCCGCTGGGGTTTCTTCCTGGGTACGAAGTAAGAAGGAAATAGATTTGTAAATTTTTATTGTTCTGGTTGTGGAGGGGGGGGGGGGGTTAAAATTGAAAGGGTGTTGCAATATATGTCAGAATATGATGAACTGAAAGAAACGTAAAAGTGGGTTCGCATTTTCAATTTTTTTAAAAAAAAGGAAACGAAAAAAAGAGGAAAGAAAAAACAAAAAAGTGAGAAAGAAAAAAGAAGAAGTGAGCTAGAAAAAAGAAGAAGTGAGCTAGAAAATATAAAAAAACAAAAAAAGAACAAGTAAGAACAAAAAAGAAAAAAACAGAAAAAGAAAAAATGAGAAAAAAATACAAAAAAAGAAAAAGTGAGAAAGAAAAAAGAAAAAGTGAGCTAGAAAATACAAAAAAAGAAAAAAAGTGAGAAGGAAAAAACGAAAAAAGAAAAAAAGAGAAACAGAAAAAGAAAAAAGTGAGAGAAAAAACAGAAAAAGAAAAAAGTGAGAGAAAAAACAAAAAAAGAAAAAAGTAAGAAGGAAAAAAGAAAAAAGTGAGAAGGAAAAAAGAAAAAAGTGAGCTAGATAATACAAAAAAAGAAAAAAAAGAAAAAGTGAGAAGGGAAAAAGAAAAAAAGAAAAAGTGAAAACAAAAAAAGGAAAAAACAGAAAAAGAAAAAAGTGAGAAAGAAAAAAAAAGAAAAATTGAGCTAGAAAATACAAAAAAAGAAAAAAAGAAAAAAGTGAGAAAGAAAAAACAAAAAAACGAGAAAAAATATACAAAACAGGAAAAAGTGAGAAAGAAAAAAAAAATTGGGGAAAAGAAAGAGAAATGAAAAGAAAAAAAATATCTGGCTGCGAGACTCCAGATCAATGTAGGTGCGGGCGCTCATGCATGAAAATAATTATGATGAATAAACAAAAGCAGCATGCCATATCGACAATGCTGATTGGGTTTTTGGATCCCCTTTCCTTTGGCCTCGGAGGGTGTTGTCCATAGAGATGCATAAATGAAAATATGTAGTTTGCCACAATGGCACTGCATGGACGGTTTGGTTTTTGGGCTCTTCCGTCCGGTTTCCTTAAAATCTGAGGGGCAGTAACCCATGCTGGTCGAGATATTTGATTGGATACATGGATAAAGAGCTTGTTTGACTAATTTTTGGTAGATTTTGAAGATGTGTTGATTTTTTGTTGTTTGAAGTTGAGAAAAGAAATCAAGAGAAAAAATTTTTGGAATAGCAAAGTTCTAAATTTAAAAAAAGGCAAATAAAAGAGCCATTCAGAATTTTGAGAAAAAAATTTGAAATTGAGTTTTTTCAAGGTTACAATACTTGTTATTGGAAAAAGATGAAGTTCACAAAAGATTCGTCCATAGCTGATGAATCATAAACGTCTAACAGATCATTCAAATGATGGAAGCGATAAAAAAAGCTCCTCATTGACGAAGTACTTGAAAAGGCAATGAAAAAGAAAGGTCTTGTATCCTTTTTTGGACCAAGGATGCAGAAAAATGAACAAATACATGTGGCTTATCATAATGGCTTTACATGTGTGGGCTTTGGATTCCCTTCCCCTTTCATTTTGATCCATAAGAGCAATTTCAAAAACGCAGCTTGCCATATTGGTAAAGCTTTTCTGATTCTTAGAATCGCTGCTCTCTTCCTCCGCCAAAAAAATAACCCAATTATGGAGAAAATCTACAATTAGTTGGCTTAGTTGCATTTTTTTCATCTGGAAAAATACTTCACCAGGGGTAGATGTGCACTGTAGTTTTGATGTGTTCCCGTTTGCCTCACTTTATCACTTTGCTTACTAGATTGCTTTTAATTGTGTGATTTTCCCCACATCCTTTTATGTTAAAACTGATCCTTATAAGGTGTTGGTAGATCACAACCTTGCATGCGAAAGTTCGTGACTACTTTGAATCCTTCTCTTCTCTGTCTCTTGATTTGAGTGTGTATTTAAATATGCTGACTTGAGTTCAGCTGTGTACCTATGTAAAGTTTTATGGCACTGGTAATTTTTTTTGGTGGCAGTATCACCTACCGTTGTGTTATGTATTTCCTTGATGACTTTCCAAGGAAATTGTGTGGTATTTATGCCTGCTGACTGAAGTTCAGCTGTGTACCTACTACCTATGTACAGTGTAATAATACTAGTAACAATTTTTTTGTGGTGGCAGTATCACCAACCACTGTGGTATTTTTTCCTTGGCGACTTGCCAAGGAAATTGTGTATTTATTTGAGTGTGGTATTTAAACCTGCTAACTTGAGTTCAGCAATGCACCTTTGTATAGTGTAATGGTGCTGGTAATAAATTTTTTTTGTGGCAATATTGCCAACCAAACATAGCACCATTTATTTGTTTCCTTGATGACTTATGATACCAATCTGCCCCTGGATGAAGGGAGGCATCAATTTTAATGAAAATTTTTTGAAATTATTGTGGTCATTTTTTGTAGATTTACACCTTCAATTGAGTTTTTTTTGTGGCAGTATCATTTTTTTTAAATGATTGGGCCCAAAATAGAGGGTTCAATGGACCCAAAATATTTATGAATTTTATGACTTGAATTATAAAAAAAAATTAATTAATTGATATGATAAAAATGAAACTAAATTTCACAGAAAAGAAACAATTTAAATGTAAATGTTATTTTAAAAATTTTTATTAGGATAATTTTGGCATCACGAGTTACTTCATTTCGCACAAATTCTTGCTTTTTTAATTATTTAAAAATCATCCATGTAAATTTTCATTGCTGGGTTATTCGCCTCTTCCTCATTTCATAAAATTTTTTTCCAATTTATTGGTTCTACTGTGCCATTTTTTGACACTCGGATCAATTTAAATTAAAAATTTAATTGCTAAAATGCGCGCAAATCCATTCGACTATCGATTCGTATTCCTCACTAGATTTTTTTCTTCCTCTGTTTTGAGGAAAAACGCCACAATTTTTACAATTTACATATAATTTAAATTATACGCAGATTTTTTAAAATCCACTTTCAGTTATTCAAATTCCAGCACATAATCTCTGCCAGGTACTTGGCTTTATCGTGGAGTAAATTAATTCACGGAGTTAAAACACTCTTTGAGGATCTACTTTCAATGAAATTCCATCATTGTTCACTTTTACACGAATACCTAGTTTCATCGACATCGCTGTTTTCCGGTTATCGATGAAAAAAAATCCAACGATGGTTGTATTATGCCCGATGACTAAGTATTTTTTTGTTTACCCGATTCAATTGTACAGTGAAGACTGTGTTTGGGTTATTGTTGCGTGTATAGCCAATTCCTGGATTTAATCTTTTACCCATTTACCTATAAGATGGAATACCTAGAAGCATTTAATTCGATTAACCATTATCTATTCGAATAGTGGCCATTACCGTTAGAAGATCAAACTCTGGTTCGCATAGGCAGTTCACATGAACCTAAGAAAATTATTAAAAACGCCTTGGCCGCGATTCGGTATTTAAGAATGGGCAATGACAGATATAAAAATTTCCTATTAATATCAATCTATTAATATCGCGAGAAAATGTAAAAATGCGCGTTATTAAACATTAAACAACAATTTTTTATATCGCAGAATTTATTATGGCGGTGCAGCCTTCGTCGCTTTGGCGTTGCATTTGCACTTGCACTGGTCTGTTGTGATGGAATGAACGAGATCGCCGATGAAAGAAGGTTCCCTAGGTGGGATTGTTCTTTTTTTTAAATGTGTTTTGGTGTGATTGAGGATAGAATTAAAGAAAGATTGAAGAAAACTGGCTTTATTTGTGTTTGAACGTTTCAATATGAGCTGCAGGTGGCTTACGAGCTTAACCCTAATAGGTTTTTAAAAATTCAGTGTAAAAATTCAAAAAAAATCCGTTTTGGAAAAAACATAATTTTTAAAACCAACTCCAACTATTTTGAAGTTTTTATCTTGATCTGAGGCACGTCTACATTAAAACATCTCGATAGACATTTAAAAAAAAATCTATCCTCAAATATAACTACAAGTCTACTTAATAAATTTTAAAGAAAAACACATCTAGGGGAAAAATAATCTTAAATATTTAATAAAAAAGGGTAGCACGCCGGGGAAAAAAATTTTCAACATCATAAATAAATCAAAACCCCTGCATTAGGTACTCGTCGAGACGTTTTCAAATTTCTCGAATGTACACAGAATTTTCCCCTGAGAGATGAATTCTATTTCAAACGAGGAAATTTTTTCTTCGCTTTAGTTAGTGTGTTTAACCCAGTTACATATTTGAATTTTATAGAAGCAAATAGAATGGTTTTCGAGTTATCCACGCCCAAATTTACCATATCCAACTTTACCTCAAAACTTTAAATGCTCGTGGCAGCCCTCCAAAAAGACTGAGAGCTGCGGTTTGCGGCATTCGTTATCTCTAATCGAGGTCTACCCACATTAAAAAAATGAAAAAAATCGCTTACCTACCACATGACCTATAAACGAAAACATAAAAAACGACATGCCACTCGAATATTTTGATTTTGGGGTCATTCTAAGGCATGGGTGTGGCAGATCGGAAAAGTAAGTTGATAATCGAGCTCAGCACCCTCAAATTAGTAGAAATCGATATGCCACACGATATTTTTATTTTTTTGCAAGGGTTTCTCAAAATTGGGAGGGTTAGGGGGCGGGGCGCTAAGGGGTCGAATCCAAAAAATGAGTAAATATTCGAACTCAGTGCTCCCAAAAACCTAACAAACGACATGTCACACGTTATTTTTCATTTTTTTTGAATTTTGACCTTATCAAGGGGGTTGATGGGAGGGGGGGAGTTCAGTGGGGTCGGATGAAAAAACTGAGCCCATATTCAAACTCAGCGCCTTTGAATTAATAGAAATCGATGTGCTACTTCATTTTTGCAATTTTTTTGAATTTCGACCAAAATTGAGGACCCCTGTGCCCCCTAGGGGTGTTGAGATCCAATCTTGAAAAGTAATTAGTTGCAAAATACATAAAAAGTTTTCCTTACAGTAATTTTTTCAGGTTTTTAAATGATAGCCCTTAGCTTTTGTAATTATCATGACAGTTGAGCTTTCATCACAAAAGCTCAGTTTTGAACTTGGAAATATCATAAAAATGACTCATTCTGAGTGTGAAATTTAAAAAAATAAATTCGCTCTTAGGCCCTTGGATCGATTTAAATATCAAGAATTGTTTAAAATGCCTGAAATTGTGGCAGCAAAATTTAGAATTTGACGGCACCGAGATTTCAATATTTAATGGTGAAATTCTTTTGTCATTTTCCAAAAAAAAAATAATTTAAATAATCAAACTCAACTTGATAATTTAGTGAGTATTGATTGAAATATCTTAAACATTAAAAAAAATATTAAAATGAAATAGGTAGTTGAAAATATCATAAAAATTACTCATTCTGAGTGTGGAATTAAAAAAAAAATTCAAGCTGGATGGATTTTTCTATCTTAGACCCTAGGATCGATTTAAATATCAAGAATTGTTTAAAATGCATGAAAAATTGCATAAATAATCGAAAAAATTGTTCAATGTTTAACAAAAATTGTTTAAAAGGTAAAAAATAATCAGTTTTTCATAAAAACTACTTATAAAGTATCATAAAAACTGTTTCAAATATTAAATTAATTGTTTAATTGTTAAAAAAATTGGCAAAAATATATAAAACCGAACGCATTATCAAATTATATGTACCAACAACTGCGTAGTTATTTGAAAATATTCACTTGCCTAATCTGGAATTTAGGTGAATTACTTACTCGTATTATTAACTGTTAGTATACTACATTAGAAGTGGATGATCATTGCTGGTAGACATTTTTCGCAATTGTTCCATTAAAAATCCAAGATCCAATCAATTTATTCAAAAAGTGGAGATTTTTCTTTCTATTAAATAAGACATCTGTCGACTCTGAAAACTTGTCCTGTGTTTAGGCATGATATACTTAATGAATGTAGGGAAATTTTAGGACAAGTGGTAGAATGGAAAAAAATAAAGAAGGTTGGCAGCATTACATTCACTCTATCGGTCTATGTATGCACATGCATCGTTCAATGCTGATTCATTTACCATGTTACCTTTTGGTTAACCAGTGGGGTCCTTTCTTGCTTTTCCGTAATCACCACACGTAACGCTAGGTAATAAAAATTTCAATAATTTTTTCTAGAAGTGAAGATCAAAATTTCGCAAAATACTGCAAAGTTTTTAAAATGTGGAACCAGAAAGCTCAATTTTTTCTATCTAATTTTTCCACTCAATACTGAAAAATAGAAAACTGCTGAACATCGGATTATCATACAAAGACATAATATTTACTTATCACAGGCTCAATCACGAGCGTTCCAACTAATTTCTTACTTTGTGACTGACTTTGATGGTTGCTCCTCCGTAAAATTTTGGGAATAATTTTATTTTTTCATCAATGGGTTAAGTGAAGGAGAGATAACTCTGATGCATTTCGTTGAACACTTTCCTCCATTTCTTTTTGGTGGCTTTTGATTAGGATAGTGAAAAATAAAAAATTAGAGCTCGAACTCAGATGCTATGTATTTTTTTTGTTTCCATGTGATGATGATAATGAACGAAATTATCTATCAAATACTTACAGTACCTACACGAAAAATGAGTTGAATTTTTTCAAAAAAAAGAAGAGCCGTATCTTTGAATATACTCCATTTTCTGGAAAAATTCAGCAGATAGGTAATTAATTTACCTGAAAGATTCATTTCTAGGTACATCATGAAAGTTACGATCACAAAAGTTCCAGTCAAACCTTCACCTAGATCAAAAACACCCAAAAATCATTTGTTCAAAAAAAAACCGTTAGTTAGACACCATACATTTCAAATAATTCCTCTGGCTCATTTCAAGTCAATTCGAGCACTTTTTTTACGGGTTCCCCTCGATGGTCTAATGAAGGAATCACCGTAATTTTGATCCTAATCCTTCAGGGGGTGGGGGGTGGCCCCCGTAATTTTCGCACAATTGGGATTTTTTGCAAAACGGCTCAACCTTGAAGGCTCATATCTCCAGATTGGTTCAGTCAAAAATGGATCTGTTAGTGCAGTTTTGTAGAGAATTGAAAGGAGATTCAAAATTGGTAATCATATTTTGAAAACTATATCATTTTAATGTTTAAGATATTTCTATCAATACTGACTAAATTTTCAAGTCGAGTTTGATTATTTAAATTACTTTTTTTTTTTTTTTTGGAAAATGACAAAAAGAATTTCACCATTAAAAATTAAAATCTCGGTGCCACAAATAACTATTAAATTTTTTTTGTGAGTTGACGAACTACTTTGTGGAATTAAGGAAAATTTTAATCAGACGGTATTACATCTAGACGCTCACCAAATGAAAATGCATTGTTTGCCTAATTTGGAGTCGAATTTTGATGCTGGCATTTAATGAATTTTTACTCCTTACCTGCACAGAAATTTTTTTCCTTTGTGAATGGGTAATTAAACTTACTTACTTCTGTACGGTTCATTTTTGGATGACATCATCTCGCGTCAGGTAATTTTACGACTTCATCAAATGAAGTGCCGTAGTTTAGTTTTAGGTTTCACAAATGGTTCATAAATTATCCTCGTGGGTTCGTCAAATCAAACAGAATATTAAAAAATACGATATAAATTACTTATTAAATGGAGAAATTAAGTCATAAATTTAAAACTTTACCTTCAAAAACTGTTTCAAAATGAAAATGATGAAAATTACTTACCATTGTATTGGTTGGCATCTACCGAAATTATTGATACAGTTATTTCGAACGGTTTTACCAGAAACTAAAAAATATTTTCAAAATATTATATTGAACCATTGCAAATTTTTCATTCAATTTGTAGATTTGATACCAATGCAGGTTGTTTCGAATTCTGGACTGATGCTGTATGAATAAAGTTCCTAAGGTGGGAAAATATAAAATTTAATTCGAAATTGAAATTATTAAACATTAAAGATATGTAATATTCAAAAAATTTACTTGAAAAATAATTAAACATGGAACAATTTGAAAAACACTCTGTGAAAATTTCCCTCGAAATTTCACATTTTAAATCCCAATACATTTGCCCCTTTAAAATAATTTCCAGCTTTCCATTGATAAAGGCTGTCAAAGTTTTCAATATCACACGCGAGTACAAGTTTCAGCCTAGACAATACCTACAGCAGGATGAGCAAGAGTCGAAGCAAGGTTACCATATCGCCGGGGTCGTTGAGAGAAAACGAGATGATAATTGGCACAGGGATTGGGGGAGGGGGTGGCAAGCGTGCGAAAAAAAGACGGAATTCCATTAAAAGTTCGATTTACCCGGTGAACCATTTTTGATGGGCAATAGCGCGTGTAGGCGGCTGTACACGTAGCAAGAGTGCGAGCAGAGGTGAAGTAGAGCAGGAGTATTGCGAAATAAGCGTGCAGCCACATAAAGGGGTAGCGAGCTTTAGGCGGGGCAACCTTGAACAGGTCGTAGCTCTCGCCGAGTCGACGGTGTGTGCCGATACCGTTACGCGAGCGTCTTTTAGCCTTTCCTACTCCTTTTACGCGACTCGTGTTCCTGCTACTCTTTCATTTCACCTCTAAAATGCCTTACATGGGGTACCGTCCGCGTCGCCTAGTCCGCCCCGTGATCTTCGCCAATGTCACCCATTACTTATTATCCGTCGTTCTATTATTAAACGACCAGCAACGCTGCCGGCGTATCAAATTTTACACATCTCGTTAACAGGTAGCTCATGCATGGCAGGTTCCAATTCTAGGCATTTAGGCTGTAGAAAAAAGCTTCCAAAAGTGGAGTTTCTTGATTTTATAAATTGGTAATTTTTCAAGTTTAAGATTGGCCAAGGATGAGTGCCATTAGGCTACCGGAAAAAGCTTCCAAAAGCGGAGTTTTTTGGTTTTACAAATTGGTAATTTTTTAAATTTTAGATTGGCCAAGGATGAGTGCCATTTAGGCGACAGAAAAAATCTTCCAAAAGTGGAGTTTCTTGATTTTACAAATTGGTAATTTTTTAGGTTTTGGATTGGCCAAGGATGAGTTATTATGGGAGTGAACCCGATTTATCGGGTTTCGAAATTTACAATTTGAGGTATTTTTGTCTTAGGTTTATGGGCTGAAAAGTCTCGGTGGTTTTTTCATAATTCAAGTACATTAGGCGTAAAGTCAATCGTGTTATTTCAAGTATGCATTGAACTGATAACGCTAATCTAACGTAAGCGCAACTTACATCATATCGATGCGAGATTATCGATGTAATTTTCCTCATTTAATTCACGTGTAAAGTACATACGAGTCTTCCTTTCCGCATTTTCAATTCTGTTTGCAGTGTGAGAAATTTTTTCACCGTCGTTTCAATTGGATCGATTAATTGGTACATTTTGTACCGATTTTGGCGGCGGTCGGTCTCAATGAGGTATTTTAGGACGAAATTTTGGTGTGAATCTGATCTCCTCCTGTAACTTTTCAATTCCGAAAATCGTTTCTCTCTTTGTTTTCTCAGCCAAATTTATGTTATTTGAAATAAATTTATTGAATAAACTAAAATAAAGAAATATAGTTGAACGAAAAGGAAAAAAAACTTTTTTGGTTGATTCAGACTTCTTAAAAAGGTAATTACACAGAGAAATTTAATTATTTTTCAACAGCATTACAAATCTTTTGATTTGAAGATGGCTGCAATATTTTGTTCAAATGAGCAAAAAATATCATTTAAAGTAAGTATCATTCGATTTAGAGAATAGACAATCTCACGAGTATAGAAATTTGTACTGGGTCTCATGGAGTAACATCAATATCACTACCTCATTTTGGACTTCCTCTTTGGAGTTTGGACACACTGTCACCAGGCGAAGGTTTTGTTTCAGTGAAAGGGAAGACTCTTATTAAAATTTATATCGAGGTTTATTTTTTATTTCGAAGTTATTTTCATTTTAAATCGATATTATTACCTAGTTGTAGAATTTTTCAACGTAGGCACCCATGTAGGTATAGAATTAAAATTTTTCTTATTTTGATTCATTTGATTTTGAATTAAAAAATTTCATTTTTTGTAAAGTATAATGAAAATTTAGCAAATAACAAACATTCTAACAGGCATCATAGCGTGGTTCCTTTTTAGTAACTTGGTTACTTTTTTCGAGACAAGTTACTTTTGGTTACTATTTCCACTTCAAAAGTTACTTTGGTTACTTTTTACCTCTAAAAGTTACTTTTTCCCAAAATTTCTCAAAAAATTTACCTTTTTTTCACAATTTTTCTCTAAAAATTGATTTTTTCAAGCGTAAAGTGTCTGTTAATTTCAGTTTAGTCGAGTTTTGGAGACTTTTTTGTTTCAAAACATTTCGCCCTCGCTCCGCTCGGGCAGTACATTGATACCTCTGTTTCTTGAATACACTATCATTCCCTAAATTTGAATCAGTCAAAATTGGTGTATTTTCATTCTCTTGGTTAAGTATATAGTGAAATAATTTTCATCAAAAACTAGAGATTTTCACCCATATTTCAGTCAAAACTCCAATCAATTTCCAATTTGTCAAATAAAAATCAGTAATTTTGATTAATATTTCAATGAAAAATCACCGATTTTCATATAAATTTACAGGGTAGGTAGGCTAGATACTCACTTTTTTTTTACTGAATTTTGACACACCCTCATTTTTTCAAATTCTTCCCCGCCCTTGCATAATGTCTGATTAAGTCCCGGAGTCGAGCAGATTCAATCTAAGCTCAATAAAAAAATGAAATTTTACCTCAAAAGTGTTCAGAGAAGTGCATTTTATTACTCTTCAAAAATAATTTTTCTTATTTCTTACATTAGAATATAACTTTCTAAATCTACATCAATCAAGTTTTGTAAAAACTCTGCCTTTTTGAACCAATAAAATAATTTTCATTGATATTGCAGTCAAAAGTCGTTGATTTCTTAGTCGATTTTCAATTAACCAGAAAAAAATCAGTAATTTTGACTAAACGATCAATGCGAATCGCTGATTTTCATTTATATTCATCTCACTGATTCAGATTTAGAGAATTCTTGCAATTTTTCAGTTTTTCTTCGCTTTTATCTGTATTACATTTTTTCATCTGTCCACTGAAATTAACCTGACTTTACGAGCACTGCTGTAAAAATAGATTTTGAAGTTTGTTACGAATTTTTACCCCCTTCTCACCCCATTTTTCTCCAATTTTCAGCCCCTCCCTTACATAATTTCTGGGAGCGCTTATAAGTTATAATAATTGCATTAAGTATATACATGTTTTTGTTTTTTTTTGTACAAATTTTACCATTAAAAATTGCGTTTTTGGTTACTTTTTGGTAATACATTGGTTACTTTTTCTCCCAAATTGGGTTACTAAAGTTACTTTTTTCCCACCAAATTTCACTTATGATGCCTGTTCTAACCATATTTAATTTTGGTAAAATGATTTTTTTCCATTAGATTGCGGTACATATTCTGGTAAACGTTTTTTAGGGGTTTTGCGCTGTACGCGAAAAACCCTATTGCGATCACTTTTTCTTTTGTTTGTTTGTTTGTTTCGTCAATTTGTAGCCAATCATCGACCAGTATCATTTACGCGGCCAATCAGCGAGCCGTATTAGTTAGAGCTAGATGCGAGATTAATAAGGGATCACCTTTTTTTTTCGGCAATGTTGTTGAAAATTTAGAATGGTTTTTCTATAATAATCTTATAATTTGCATTGAAGGTTTTTTTTTTTTTGAAACTATGGAGCAGTTTTAGTAATAACTAATGAATAGAAAAAAAACCTCTCAAAATTGATAAACGACAATAATTCAATTTTGATTTTCGTAATGATATTGGTTTGTATGGGATTCGTAGATTGCATTATCTGAAAATCGTAATGGTAGAGAGTACAAGTTTTCATTTTTGTATTTCCAAATCTGTTTGCAATATGGAAAATTTTTCATCATTATTCCAAATGGATTGGTTAATTAATTATATACCTTCACGTATTTGCCCAATTTGGTGGGTTTCATTTTCATCTTGGTACTTCACACCGAACTCTTGGTTACTTTAACGTTAAGAATTGGTCAAGAGTAAGAAAAATTCAGTAAAAAACAGGCACTACTGAACCAATTTCATCAGATATTATACCAAGATTCATACGTATTGAAAACCCATCAATTGAATAAGAACGTGAAAATTTTGCAAAAAAACTCGTATAAACATTTTAGTTTTTAAAAATTAGATTTCTTCCTCTTCTCTTATCATAGTGCATGAATTAATTTTTGAACGATGTGGAAAAATTCTCAAGTATTATAGGAATGAAAAATTCTTCAAAATCGTTCCCTCGAGTTTAAATTTTGACGAATCACAATTTTATCCCACTTTTTCAAACAGAAGTTGGCGACACATTTCAGTGCATTATAAAATTTGACATTTCAAGACTTGTACAGTAGGCAAACTTTTCGGGTTGATTTCACCAACTCTGGGTTGATTTTAAAAAATGGCATAGAATAGAAATATATTTACTTAATTTCCTAACAGAAATGTCCAGTGTTCTACTTCTTCCAAATCTTGATATATGGCAACTTATAAAGCCTCCAAATTCATCTTATTCCGAACCCGGAAGAAAATTTAAAATTAGAATTGAGATGATGTGGTGGAAAAAAAATTCATTGCAGGGTAAATTTCGCATGTATATCCATTTTTGGTGAAATGATGAAAATCGTAGATACCAAATGAAATTATATGTACCTAGACCTACCTACGTGATCATTTTTGTTTTGTTTTCTGGTTTAATTGATTTTTGTTGGCATGCAATAAAAATATTTAAAAATAAAAAACAAGGAAACGTTTTGGGATTATTAATTGACTTTTATGTCCATACGTGCTAGATTTTTTTGGAAAGAGAATTGATCTATATTAACTTACTTCATTTCTGAGAAAAGATGTATTCGTAGCCGTTTGTCGGGAATAAGGATGGTATGGTTCAGTCATGTTGGGATTGTATGTGACTGGAGTGGAATTTAGGAAACTTTGGGCATAAGGATGACGAGCTGAAGTTGTAGGAAATACGAAGGGGTTTTGTTGAACAAATCATGGTATCTGATGAGGACTGTATACTGACAATTCGGAGGAGATATTTGAGCTGCCATAGAAGGGTGAATAGGAGGGGACGCAGAACTCTCAGTAAAATCAAACTGGTTTGTGAAATTATTTACTGTACAAGCCTAGAAATGTCTGCAGATTTCATTTTACAATAGAATGTGCCCCCAGATTTTGTAAGAAAACGTGCTATGAAATCTTATAACATTGAAATTTTATTCCTTAAAATTTCTTGAATAGAAATTATCACCATGATTATTATTTTACCTAATATTAAAACTGGTAATTAATTAAACGACTCCTTTTTCATTATGAAAAACTAAAATTGCAGTAGTTCTGTTGCCTTTCGCTGGAGACGATCGAAAAACTTACTATGTATGTGTGGGAATTTCACTTGAATGTGTTAATCTAATTTTGATTATTAGAAAACTTTATTCTGTCGTTCAGACTGGCGTGAGTATTAATCAATAAATTTTTATAACTTTATACAATAATATTAAAAATAATACTTAGAATTAAAATATTAATAGCATCGAAAAAAAATGTTATTTAGGCATAAATTCTAATTGAAATAATATACTATTTGAAACAAATTCTTTGCCCGGTGCAAAAAGTACCCAAATCGATTGAAAGTTCTAGTGAGGGCTGAGGATGCCAAACTTTACTCGATGAAAGCAATAAAAATCTTAGAAAATCTTTTCTCAACCCTGAAAAAAATACAATACTTCAAAAATATATTTCTCTCATTTAAAAAAATCTAAAAAAGCTCAATTCAAATAAACCAATGATTTAGACTACTTGAATATTATAGATTTCTCAATCTAAAAAATTAAAAATTATTAAAATTCCAAAATTTAAATCCAATTTTTAAAAACCTAAAAAAATACATGTTTACCTACTAATTAGGTTCTCAAACGGTTCCCAATAGTTGCTAATTACATCGGACAACGTAAATACCTGATTCTCCTTTTTTCATAAAATTTAAACATTTTTTTGTTGTGAATTTGTGAATCAGAAAAATTGAGTAAAATTGTAGGTTCGAATTTGTAGGCAGAAAACTAGAAAAACTCGTAGTTGAAAATTTTCAAGTTTTTTAAATTTTCTTGGTTCTGTAACCCCCCCCCCCCAAAGAAGTATTGAAAAAAGTTACGTGATACGAAAAAAAACGTCAAACAGAAATTGTAGAGCATTGGAAATACATTACTCTTGTTTTAAAAACATTTTTGCTATCGAGAAGACGAGCAGAGCTGATTTTTAAATAGAGGAAGGAATTCGTTTCAGTTTTTCAATACAAAAAAGAGTCAGTGTTGCAGGGTGTCCATCGGTCGCGAAAGTCGCGAAAAACTCGGGAATTTAGATTTAGGTCGCTGAAGTCGCGAAAAAGTCGCGAAATTGACCCAAAATTCATCAAAAGTCGCGAATTTTTCCGAAATTACTTCCATTTTTTTCGCATTTTACAAAACAGAAAAAGTAAAGAAATTTCACCTTTATGAACATTTTTTCTAAAAATTTTCGCTCCCGCTTCGCTCGGGCTCATAAATTTTACAAACCCATTCTTAAATTATATACCTCTTCGTCCTCTTCCCTTCTATTTCAGTTAATTGAATATTTTGAAGCGGAAAAATATGTTCTTGTGGAAGACTAAGTAGCGATCACGATTGGGAATTTCAAAGGTAATATTGTGTCCATTGTCCGGAAAAATCTAAAATAATTGGAGAATTTTGGAATTTTCTAAGGGATGTTTTAAAGGAGAAAACCATTTGGAAATATGTCTTTTTTGCTGTTTTTTAAATAAATTCTTCGAAAAAATTTCGCCCTCGCTTCGCTCGGGCCAAATCTGCTAATATTTCAGACTTTCCATGAATTTATTTCTCAATAATCATTTAACAATTTTATCCATTCTAACATGATTTTTTGTAAAATTTTCACCCTCGCTTCGCTCGGGCAGTAACTACTTCTCTTCTTTACCATAAAATAACTCACTTTTGGAAAATTTTTGTGAAAAATTGTATTTTTTTCAAAATTGAAGACGTATTTTCTTCCGTGTATAAACTTTTTTCTATAATAAATTTGATCTCGTTGATTTTTTTTTTTTTTTTTTGGGGGGGGGGGGTCAAATTGAGAGGTAGATACTAGATACCTTAAAAAAAGGTCGCGAAAAAGTCGCGAAATTTGATTTTTAAAAATTGGTAGACACCCTGTGTTGGCTATATTTAGAAGGAGGTGGAGGGAAGCTAAATCTTGAGATTTGGAAAAAATCCTAAAACGAAAGTTATACAGGATTAAAAACCCATCAATTTTCGTTCTATAATTTTTTTCTCCACATCATTGGAAAAGAGTTATTATTTTGAAAAGTGAAAATCATAATTTTTCTAGGAATTTTCAGGTTTAATTGGAATAGAAAATGAACCCAGCAATTTTCCAATTTTGATACATATCATTGGCCATTTTCAACGCACGAAAGTACTTCGAAAATAAAAAATATCCTTGGTAAATACGCCATGAAACGACAAACAGGTAAATGTTTGATCAACCAGCCCAATCGACGTGGTCGTACAGACGTCTGCATCGAATTCGAACCGAAAGCAGGGGCAATTTGAAAAAAACACGCCAGGTCTTCAAATGCCAAAAATTTTCCACACCTTTCGATATCTTCGCCGGAGGGGTAAGAGGTGGAGATTTGAAAAATGCAAAACAGCTCGCTCGTGCATCAGGGTGTCTGGGCGATGAATTTTTAAACCCGATTCGAATCCAGATTGTGAAAATGCTCGGTCGTATGTTGGTTAGTAGACAAAAGGCACTGCGAAAGGGCATTTGTAGGTAGAATTTTTTTCGCCTCCAACACGCACGCGATATAAAATTTAACGCGCGAGGGTCTTCGGTCGTTAATTTATCGGCGGCGATCGTCGAGAGAGATTCGAGGTGCGGGAAATCGATATCCGCACGAGGCTGATGCAATCGATCGGAAATTTTTTTCTTCCTACAATGAAGGTACGAGGTGGAATTTTTGATTAAAGTTGCCAGACGAGGCAGAAAAAAGAGGCAGGGAAGCCAGAGTCGATTCTGCGAAGCTTTTAACCTGTTAACGCGTTTTATATAACAATATGATACTCGGCTTGGGATGGGAGGCGATGGGGATACCCGCAAATGGGGTATTCGGGTAGTAACATTTGACGAGAGGCGAAATGGCTTCGACTTGGAGGATGCCGCAGGGTGCGGATCCTTTATAATGTGAAGTGGAACGCGTTCGGCGCACTTGCTTTTGATAAAATTGACTCGGCGGAGGCTTCGTGTTTAATAAACCTACCCACGTTGCGCTGCCCCCCAGGCCCCCCGGCACCCGGGACGCCGAAAACCGTCCTCGAGGTTTTTTTTCCTCTGTTTTTCGGGGTTGAAGGTCGATCAAAGACAAGATGGAATGGTTGTGGTAATTGTTTACCGTTACCATGGTTACCCTAGACTGTCGACTACCTAAATATTATATCTATACATAGGCCCCTATATCTATATCATATACCGTAACGTACGTGTTGAAGGTCGCATGCGCCGCTACCCTTACCTTCGAAAATTTTTGGTCACTGACCTCCCGTAAGTCGAGCTTCGCCGCACGCGCCTCGCCTCGCCAGCCCGGAGTCCGTCATTCCTCTAATCCCACCCTGTCCTCCACTCCGCTCTATACGCACACAATTTCAAAGTAATTTCCTTTTATATGGAATACGAGAGCGCGTTTTTCCTTTTTCTCTCTCGTGTCGACTCGTTTTTCGGCGCGATGTTTTTTTTTCCTCTTCCCCGGAGCCCGGAGCCGGGATACGCGTTCGTGTCCTTCGTCAATGTTAAATTCGATATAGAACATGTCATAAGGACGTAGTCGCGATTCCAGCAGGGTCTTGGCCCGTTTTCCCACCCCGCCTGGTAAGAAGCGGATTCTATAGTAAGACTCAAGATGGATCATTTTTATCAACTAGAAATTTCTAAAATGGAATTTTCCGCCGAATAGGGTTTCCGCTCGAGCTCGTGTTTGCCTTTTTGTTCGAATCGAAACAGCGAACTTGATTCGACGTACACGTGTTCGGCTTGTAATACTTTTGTAAGACTTAAATCGGCTTAAATCGTGGCTCCAATCTGGGAAATTTTTACGCCGCGATAAAATTGTGCAATCTTTCTTGCGAAGCGTTTTTCATGGTTCGTTCATCGATAGCATTCTTTGGGTTATATGTGCTGGAAAAAGGCTAATTTGGCGGAATCCATTCATGAAAGTGGCCTTAAATTAATCGTAAGGGTTTGAATAGAGGCATTGGGGTGTTTTTTCTTGATTTTTTTTCGTCAAGTGGAATATTATGAATTGAAAAAAATTAACCTAAAGAGGTGTAAGGAAATTTGAAACAGATGTGATTCGTCTTTATCCCTCAACAATTTCACTTGTGAGATAAATCATGAATTTTTGAAAGAATCTGGAGTTGATTTCCTTTGAAATTTTTTTTCTACACATTTGGGTTGAAATTGATGTCCGTGATGAAACACGTGTTGATAAACGTGAACTTTGAGGGTCCTTTTTGTAGATACATTGCTTGTAACATTTTTCTCTGAAATATCAAATCGAAGAAGAATAAATTATTTCATGTCAATTTCATGAAAAAAAATCAATTTTCAACATCAACTTCCCAAAGACTGTTTATCAGTCATAAAAGCCATAAAAAGTGATAAAATTGTTTTAAAAAATCATAAAATTCACAAACGTCATGAAAAAGTTCAGGACTTTTGTAGAAAAATCCAAAAAAAATTCAATATTTCTCTTCATTATTTGAACACTACAGCAAATTGTTCTCATAATATTTTTTTTAATACTTATTTCAAAATAAATTTTTTTGTTCTGTCAGAGGTAACACTGATTTTGCTTTTTTTAAGAGCAAACTGATAAGACCATAAAAAGTTATGAAAATTTGAAAGGTCCATTCAAAAGATGCATTGTCGATTTTTGTTCCCCTTTCTCAAATCTCTTCACCACCCCTGTTTTAGGTTCAAAATATGAGAAAAAAAAACTAAAATTATGACAATCATGAAAACTAGTTTAAATTCGTATTAGCACCCTCAAAAATGTGCTATCATGACTTGATCATTTTTCTAAATTTTTGCCCGAAATTTGGAGGGGACAAAAAATAGGAAGCTTGGAAATAAAGTTTAGTAATGCTGTGGAGGATGCATAGGTGCTGAAAGAAATAATTAAATAATTCAATAAGTATCCATTCAGTGCGGATTCAGAGCCCGGCAAGATAAAGTATGAATTTCTCGAAAAACAGAAAACAGGTATAATTAATCTACGAATTCGAATGACTTCACTCTACATATTCGATTAGAACGAACCACTTAGATTTTTTTATCTTCGTTTCTGGAAAAATTGCTCTTTTTGAAAAAATCGTTCACAAGTTTTCCACTCTCTGGAAAACTTGGAAAAGGTAGGGAATTATGAAAGATCTGAAAAAATCAGAAAAATCCCAGGGAATTTTGAAATTTTCCTTAGAATTTTTTTAAATCAAAAAGATGAATAAATTATCTAGAAAAGCGTTTCTTTGGAGTTTGCGAATGAATTAAGCCTTCCACCCTTACCCTAAGGAGTTTGGAACCACAAAAAATGTCGATTTCCATTTGTGAGAAAATTTTTACTCAGCAGATTTTCATTGAAAAGTGCTTGCTACTTACAGAGTCAAAATAGTTCAATTTCAACTCAATTTTTTGATTCCATCGTATAATTTTGATTAAAATTGGAAAAATTTTCATTCTGTTCTTTTACATGGAGGGGTGGGGGGTGGATATGTTCCATGAGGGGGGGAGGAAAGTAAGTAAAAGATTGATGTTTGAACTCAAATATATCAAAAACCATTGTTATCAATTTAAATATTTCATAAATTTGATCAAAGGTGTCCCTTGATTTTATAGAAGGGAAAAAGGTTCTCAGCTTTTTAAATAGTTGGGAAAAATTACTTTATTCTTCCTGAGAGAACGTGTGGGGTTTCAGCCCCCTCAGTATCAGATAAAAAATTCAATTCAGCGACTCTCCCCCCCCCCCTCATACCCATTTTCTTTTTATAAAGATCTTTTTAAACTACAGAAAAACTTAACAGGCGCTATAAATATATAACCACAAAGCACAAAAATAATTCAAATTCTGAGCGAATTGGCAACAACCCCTCACCCTGCTCTCTAATCACGTCGAAGCTGAAAAGCTCTCAAATTACGCCTCTATTGTGCTCCTCTGTACGAAAAAAACCATCCACCATGATACACAAACAAGCCCTATTATTTATCTTACTACGCACTTCAGAGAGAATTTTATAAAGCTATAAAAAGCCATTAGATACTCGAGTCGCGATGCTATTTGTTTTTCATCGAATAGATCATTGACACTACACTCGAGCGAGCCGAAAAAATTCATTTTGCGATCAACACCAGCGAACTTTATTTGCTCGGATTTGCGAAGGAGAAAAAGGTGATGGTAAATTGTTTCAGACAAATTATTCGAAAGCACGTTCGCAGAAGGCCGCGCCGAATTTAACGATGTGCTTTTCAAATACTCTTATTCTCGGTGTTTTTGTCATCTGTCTATTTGTTGCGATATGGCATGGCGCACGTGAAAAAAATTTCTCGTCATTTTTACACAGACTCGACAAATTTACTTTTTTCAAAACCAGAAGGCCTAGATTTATTGTACGAGCGAAAGGATATCCTTGGAAAATTTTCTCTTTTCAGCCAGTCATCGTTGCGTTATTTTTATTCCATCGTCAGCAGACGAGCTCTGTATTAGACAATTGTGTCATTTATTAGTTTTTTTTTTTTTTTTCTAACTCGACAGATAATTCAATTGGGACCGGTGCAATTTTTTTATTTTTTAAATGCACTCTATCAATCTCACGTGGAAAATAAGTTTTCCAAAGGCTGTCAACCAATGGATTAGTGAGTCGTGGGGTTGTATTCGGGCTGAACCCGTGCACGCGTTTCGCCCAAAAAAGACGCAGGTATATCAAGGTTAAATAAACTTTTCAGCGAATGTACACGAGACGAGACGTGGAAATTATAGGTGTCGCAGACGTGTACCTACGCTGAAAATTGATGAGTTGAAAGGGTTGTTGAGCATGTCGCGAAAAGGTCGAGGCAGCCGACGAGTGTGTCAATTTTAGTTCGTCGGGTTCGTATCGAGGGCTTAGAGAATACTTGTCATTTGGAATAGACATTTGTAATAAGCGATTTTAGATGAATTCGGAGGTGGATTTTAGAGTTTCTGAGAGATTTCTTCAGATAAACTCTTCTGCTGGATATTCCTTCGAATCGAAGTTTTAAAAAATCCAGTATGGAATGTAGCCTATGACTGGATCTGGTTGATCTTACTTTTTCAATGGAAAAAGAATTAAGAATGAAATTTTTTATGGAAAAATACCATCTAACTGAGGTTATCGACGGTGGAAGAGGTCTTATTTATTATTTTTTATCCTCTCCCAATTCCGAAAAGCTAAAAATAATCTACTAAAAATGTAAAAAAATCATTTTTATACCTATGCATTCGTAAGTGCATTTTTTCATTTTTTTTAAATATCACACAGCATAAGAGTGCTATAAAATCGATTTCTTCTACTTCTGTGCATAAATTAATTGCTTTTCGAAATGAATTATTATTTTAATTCTCGAGTTTGAACTTTAGAAATCCTTTAAAAAAATTCAAAGTAATGGAAAACTTAAAAAAAACTAATGGAAAGCTTTAAAAGATGCAAACTAATGGAAACTCAAAAAAACTAATGGAATAAAATATAATCATTCTGAGTTGATAAGTTGATCCAGAAAAAAAAAATTGATTCAACATCTACACGTTTTCAGCACTTTGCGATGAAAATAGAAAATCTCCGAAAAAGAATTAGCACCCCAGTTCCCCGCCCTGGGAGTTTTCTTGAACCCCAGAAAAACATCCTCCCACTTCTGTGAAACAAAATGAAAAAATATTTCAATAATAAAATGTTATGAACTTATGATATAATGGTGAAATCCTCCCCAAAAATCATCCTCCCACTTCACTAAGTAGCACTACACAGAAAATTGGCACCAATGCCAAAAATGAAAAAGAAATAAAAATAATTGTGGGGCGGTCAGAGCTTTCACAGGAGGATTATAATTGATCAAAGAAAGTCAGTTTAAACTACTAGATTGTTAACGATACAAAGATTGAATTTTTTTCTACCATAAGACAAAACCTACATAGGTAATAAATATCTTGGAATTTTAATAGGCTAATTTTATCAAACATTTGTGGGGTAATTCCTTTATTGCATTTTCAATAGGAACTTATTGAGGAAGTTAGGTTGCCGGGTCCACACTAACCAATGACCTCAGTTCATGTAAAAATCGATCATTGATCCAAAGTCCATGTGACGTCATACAGGACCTACTTTCAACTAATAATTGACTTTTAAAGCTCTAAACTAAGGCACTGGTGAGTATTTTCAGCACCTATGCATCCTCCACAGCATTACCAAACTTTATTTCTGCAAGTCTCCTATTTTTTGCCCCTCCCCCCCCAATTTCAGGCAAAAATTTAGAAAAATGATCAAGTCATGATAGCACATTTTTGAGGGTGCTAGTACGAATGTAAACTAGTTTTCATGATTGTCATAATTTTAGTTTTTTTTCCTCATATTTTGAACCTAAAATAGGGGTGGTGAAGAGACTTGAGAAAGGGGAACAAAAATCGACAATGCATCCTTTGAATGGACCTTTCAAATTTTCATAACTTTTTATGGTCTTTTCATTTTGCTCTTAAAAAAAGCAAAAGCAGTGTTACCTCTGACAGAACAAAAAAATTAATTTTAAAAAGTAAATATTAAAAAAATATTATGAGAACAAATATAAGCAGCGAAAATGGCGAAAAAAGGGTGTTCAAGAAATTAAGTTGTGATGGAAGAGAGGGGGAGGGGTAATTCCAAAATTCAAATTTTTGACCATCTCCCAGTCCCTCCACTGCCAATCGAGTTTTTTTCAAATGTAATTCACCTGCTGAAAAATTTCATGATTTTTTTGTAAATTTTTCAATAAAATTTCAGTTTTGGAGAAATTTTTATATTTTTCAAAAATCTACAATTTTAGAATTTTTTCATAAATTTTTTGGTAACATTTCATTTTTGAAGGAATTTTTGTATTTTTTTGAAAATCTTCGCGATTTTCTGACTTTTGGAAGTTTTCGAATCGTTTCCCCTGCAGAAACGTATGTTTTTACTATGATTCCCCGAATAGAGTAAATCCCGAAAAACGTATTCTCAACTCTATTTTCCCGAATGAACTATTTCCCAAAAGTCGAATGAAATTATCATAAAAATCGAATCAAATGCCACCTCAGCCTTTGAGACTGTGGGGTTCCATTTCTCAGTTTTTTTTGAGTCGGAAAAGATTTTTTCAAATTTTTTCTGTCTCCAGGGGGAGGGGAGAAGTCATTCGAATTGCCAACCACAGCAAATGAAGAAAGGAAAAAAGCGAAATTTTTTCTAAATGGTTAGAAGGGGGCAAAGCTTCTGACTACGGATATTTTTTTCTGGTCATTTTGACCCTAACTTGAAATTTGAGCCCGGGGTTGGAGAGATGGTCCCAAAATTGAAAAATTCTCAACAGTATCGACAATCGAGTGAGGTATCGAAATCCTTTCGAATATTAGCTCGCAATATAGTTTTGTAAAAATACTCTGAAATAAAAAAATAATTTTCTAATTCTTGTTTATTCGGGAAAATAGATCCGGGAATGACTTTTTCGGGAGTTTTTCTATTCAGGAATTCGGTCTTTCGGGAAAATGAGTGGGAATCCTTTCCTATACCTCCATATCTCCAAATAAAGTAATTAATTAATTAATTCTGTCTGCCTGATTGGACATCGAATGACACATTCGTAAAAAAATCCTTCAGTCGAGTTGTTCCTGCTCGTCGTCGGATCTATTTTTAAAGAAACAAAACTCCTCTTTAAATTTCAGTCACGTGTGAGAAAAAATTTCGTTCGTGCTGAAAACGAGCCTCGGCAGACTCGCGGCACCGAAATGGCCGAACCATATTTACACGATATATCCGTCGGCCGGAATAAAAAGACACCCTTCGATGGCGAAATAGGGCTCACCGCCGACCATCTGATTATGCCTGCAAAGGCTGGCGATCCGGGGAGGATAAAAGGGGTAACGAGCAGACGAGAAAAAAGGCGAAATTCAACCAGCTCTACGAACAAATCCGTTCGTTTCAAGGTTAATAAGGAACATTACCCAAGTTCAAGGACGAATGTAATTAGGTCACACGAGGCAACTGGCAAAGGACGAGGGTGAGGGTGTCGCCGACCAAGAAATAAGGTGACGCTGACGTTGCGTGAAGTCCGCCAGTGCCATTATTTTCACATTCAAATACATTTCGAGTCAAGAAAGGAGAAATTTGGCGAAAAAAAATCATTAAAATTAACCGGCCGACAATTAAGTGGAAATTTAAATATGCAATTTATAAGGGTGGAATTACTTTGGGAAAAATTCTGGCGACGACGGCGAAATTTCGAGCCTTTGTAGTCGCACAGAACGAGCTGCAGGGTGGCAGGGTGGCGCTTTCGAACGCGAAAATTCCACGTCTTTGGAGGACGATGCCGGGAGGCGCGGGCGGAACGACGGCAAAGGGAGGAAATAAAATTCGGCTCGTGGCTTATACACGGCGAGAAAGGGCTGCAGCGTGAAGTGTCATCGTTATGGCAACGACGTTCACGTGCAATAGCATTAACCGCGGCCGACAATGTCAGAACATGTCCCAAGGTCAATCCTCGTGCGCGTGAATTTCGCGCTTCGCTACCTAACTTCCCAACTTTCCAAATTACATCCCGCCGCCCTTTTCCCTTCCGGTTTTTCGCGATGAAATTTTCGGCCGCCGCTTCATCGGCTCCGGCGCGTTGAGCTTTTTCAATCTAACGCGCCTTTATGTTCGCTAAAAAGTGTACTAAACAAGTGATAAAATTATAAACGGATCGTATAAATAACCTGCCCACGTTACCGAGTTCATGACCGGCGCGTATCATTAATTTTATTTCAAACACCTTTCGCGAATAAGTCTTTTCTTTTCGTACTTCGACGAATACGAGAATTTTCACCTCTCTACCTCCAGCGACTCGAACGAGCAATTTTTTCAGCCTTTGGAACGCGCAGAGGCCTTTCGAGACATTCGAAAAGGTTTTCGCAACAAAAAGTCATACTTTTGCGTAATTAAGCCGACGACGAAATTGTCAATTTAACTTTTTAACGAGTTCGTAATTTCGTTCGGTGCGAGTGAATTTACTTACGACGAAATTCGATCAGCGTAACGTCTCCGGCGTTTTTCTTTTCTCGCTCGCAGCCGAGAAAAACTTTTAGGTTGTTATTTTGTCACTACTTGTCAAAGGAACCGTCTTGAAATGAAAGCGAATGTAAACCGAGCGCTGAAAATAACCAGATGGAAATGCTGCCAGTTCTGTTCGAGGTCGAAAAATTCTCCGGATTTTTTAGACCTTTTACAGAGTGGGGGTTTTATTTCGGTTTTAGGATTCGATATTGACTTTTTAGAAATTCTTTGAAAAAAGTAGAAAAAATAATGAGGTAGGGTTGTTTAAAGGGTTTCGTTTTTGGATAGGGTTTAGTTTCATGAAAGGTGGGGTCAGGGAAGGATGAGAAGTCCTATTGATTCTAATGGATATTATTTTGAAGAAATGGATTTTTAATGGATAAATTTTTTAATTGATGACCTGTCCGTTCGCCTCCATAATTTTCTGACTGAATTTCAGACATTTTTTGAAAAATTGTAACTTAAAGGAGAAAAATTGGAAAAATTTCACAAATTCCACTTGTGGAGAGTGGAAGAGATAAAGAATGCTTCCAGCAAAACTGCGAAATGAAAAGAATTCAAAAATTGGGCAGAAAATACGAAATCAGAGAGTTCACACAATGTAAAATAAACGAACAAACATTTCAAATACATCTAATAAAATAGGTGTTGACTTTTAAAAGTTATACTGATTGGAAGTGTAATTTTGCTATTATTGAGGGCACGAATTTTTCCCTTCTGCTTCAGGGCTCAGTTCGGCTCTGAAAATCAATAAACATTAAATTTAGTAAAACTTGAAAGCAAAAATACTAAATAATTAATCTTCTTTTAATTATTTAGTATTTTTGCTTTCAAGTTTTGTTTAATTTAATGTTAAATTATTGACTTTTAGGACCGAACCGAGCCCTAATGTCATTTTTTGGTCCCAATGGCGTTGCTTTTTCCGGTATAATGAAGAAAAAGTTTATGTTATTTGTCTCGAGCGACGGTCGTATATTTACATGGAATACATGGAACTCGAGTAGGTAAGTATTTTGAATTTGTGGGTCAAATTCGAGGAGATCACTTTTTATAGATTCCCATAGCGGTTTAAGGTAAACTTCGACCATGTTTAATAATCACCTAAGAAAGAATCTTCGAAAATGCGAAAGATCGAGAAAACCTCCAATCAGCAATCAATTTCTTCTTTTACCACTTTTATACGAATTGAATACACATGTATTAGGTATTGAACATCGAAAATCAAAAAAACGAAACAACAATTTTTTTGTTGCCATTCGCTTGGCATTTTTGTAAATGTTTTATGTAGTAGACAGTATTTCTCATGGAGGTGGACTGTTGTTTGGTCCTTTGTTTTGCTCGCGAATGCTCATTGTCTAAAGGTGATTTTAGATTTTTCACAGATTTAAGGAAGTAGAAATAGAGCCACGACTACTGGAAGAAATTGATAAAGTACCGTAGAAATTAAATTGAAATTTTTTTATCAAAAAAATTAAATAAAAAATTATTATTTCAAATAATATCTCAATAGCTAAATTCTGAGTAAACAACCGAATTAAACTTACTACTCTATAAAAAATCTAAATAATAAAAATTAAATGATACAATACACATGTTCTTAAGTGATGAAAATTATAGTTTACCTATAAAAATTCTCTGTTCGACCGCCAAAAAATGCTTCTCTATTTGACATTATAGGGGTTATACCTCTTGAATTCGTCATAATCTTTTTCAATTCATTGTCTGATTGACAATCATCGTAAATTTCACATTCCTATTTTTCCACTACAGTGGGGTTTTCAGGGTGGTTCTTCAGATAATCCATCTTTGCTAAAGTATTTTCATAGAGAGTTGCCATTATGGTAGGATCTAATAACATTTCAAAATAAATTAATAAATTTACTTACAATCCCAATTTTCATTGTTAGTAAGTTAGTTAGTGTTACAAAAACTTACTTTTTGATTTAAAACCAAGTGGAAAGTGGATTTGAAGTGGCTGAATCTATCGGAAGTTATTGGAACTAAGAAATTTATACACGGACTGAGGGGGATAACATACATTAGAATATACAGAAGAAATGAGGTTTTCTTGATTTTCAAGAAAAACTGTAGGTTTTTATGAAATTTAGTAAATCTACAACCTATAGAGAATTTCAATAGCTTCAATTTATGTCCTAACAAATTTTTTCCAAAATCCTACCATTTTTCATAAAAATCCAAAAACGTATATTTTTCCATTATAAGCAATGTACACTATCCCCCTCGACTTTAGCGCTTCCCATGAGCGTTGAATTGCCAATTGTTGCAGAACAGTTAGGGAAGCAAGAGGGACATCCGTGAAAGTAACATCCTTGAATTTCTAGGATCAATGGGCGTACTTCCTTCTCACATTCAGGATTCAGCTTATCGGATTCAAAAGCCAGGCAGAACCCGTTAACAGGATATTTACCGATTTTCTTCTCTCTACCTCTGTAAGTTGATTGTAGCGCCACTTTGTACTTGTTTTCAAAGTACCTTATGTACCCTATAGCTAACTCCGACTGATTGTCCCTCATACAATAAGACTTGAAAGTCTAGAGTTTTTTTTTTTAATTTATTTTTTATTACAATAACTTACATACAAACAGCCCATCCCACCTTCTTTGTACCTTAGGTTTATCGAGAGAGGGTGGGAGAGGGGGAGAGAAGAGAGGTATATTTAAACTCAAACGTGACAACAATTCAATTAAAATATTGAAAGTATAAATTGATAATTATCCACAGGCTATGCGCATTTTGCGCGAGCGCCGTATGGGCTCTCTTATTATTATAAATTACAAACACAGTATAAACACATAAAATAATTTTTTTTCAAGTGGTATTCTTTAAAAAAAAACTTGCCAAATAATATAAGAGAAAATTTAGACTTCGTAATTTTGACCGGAGAAATTCCGAATGGGCATTCCATATTAATTTTGAATCAAAAACAATCCCAAGATATTTCATGGTATGATCCTGAAATATCTTGGGATTGTTTTTGATTCAAAATTAATATGGAATGCCCATTCAGGGTGGGAGAGGGGGAGACTAACAAATGTTACATTTTATGTAGTTCATGAATGAAACATATATAGAAAGTAAATATGGACATGGACATTAGATTACATAAAGGGTGCCATTTAACTGCACGACAGAAATAATGGTTTGCACGGCAGAAAAAATGGAAATAACGACGACATTATATATCAAGCGACGAAACAAATTAATCCACGGGGGAAAAAAGGAATAAACGACAGTAAATAAAACGCACGTCAAAAAAATGTATTTGGGCGACGAAACAAAATAATCACCGTGAAAATAATTGAAAACACAGAAAAAAAAAATTAAACGACAACTTGTGAACGACAATTGAAATCAAAGGAACGACAAAGTACGATGTAAAAAAATTAAAAGTTTGAGCGACAAATAAAAATGAAAAATTAAAATTAAGCGAAAATTACAATGAAATGCACGACAATTACGACATATACTCCAACCTACTGCACCAACAAAGTCTTCCTGGCTTTTGATGGGCGTCCGCGCTTGCTTTTATATAAAGAAATCTCTCCTGAACATAATAATAAAAAAAAAACAGATAGAAAATTGGTCGAATAGTTTTGAAGAAAATGGGACAAAAACATGAAAAACCAACTTAACGAGAAAGATTTTTTAAAGAAAAAATTTCAATTTCCAAAAAAGTTGAACTTTTTAAGCCTGAAAACACCTTTTCATAATTTTTTCTAAATTTTTCATAAGTTCATAGATTTAGAAAACATGGAAACTTCATTTTTGGGCAATCTAATCTCCAATTTTTCTGTACTGAAGTGAGTGAAAATTTGAAATTTAAATATCGTTACTAAAAATAAAAAAATGAATGCTCAGAGTTGTATAGAATTGTGGGTCAAAATTAAGGCATTATTTAATAAAATTCAATTTCATACTGTCGTTCAATGATTTATTTCTTATCTTAAAAATTGTTGTTCATTCATATTATTTTGTCGTTCTTACTTTGTCGTGCAAATCTCACTTTCTGTGTCGTGCATTCCCATTACTCTATCGTGATTCAATTTTCCCATTTTCATCGTGCAAACCCTTTCTTTTGTCGTGCAGTTTTATATTCCCCTTACATAAATATAAAAATACAAATAGACATATAATAAGAAACAAAAAAAGGAATAGAATACCACATCAGTGGCTCACTAGTAATGTGTATGCGTCCTAGTGTTCGAATACTTGCCACTGGTGGGCTAGAAAAGGAAGGATAATAGGGGCAGTTGAAGGAAATTATAATATTATTGTATTGATTCTCGATAACAAATTCACAATATTTTTGAAATTCTTTAGCATAAAAACAATCTTACGGATTTTTAGTGTCAGGGTCAAAATTTGGTACCATTTCATTTTGGATTTCTTCTAAATGGGGACAGAAAAATATGAGATGAAAAGAATTTTGTTCGACATGTCTGCAAGTGCAATATTTGTCTTTAGCTCTACCAATTTTGACTAAATAATTTTGAAAATTTCTGTGATTTGAGAAGATTTGAGTTGTTTTATAAATTAGAACCCAATCAGAATAATAAAAGTTTTTAAATTTTGGGATCAAAATATGTGTTACGAGTGCTATTTGAGATATATTCCTTGTAGTTACCATCTTTCGATCAACCAGTTGTAAAGAATAACTTTTAGTTTTTTGTAGTTTAAATTTTGAGCTGTGATGGTTTCAGTTTCGTAGTCAGAAGCTTCATGAAGGAGGGGTTTCAATTTTGTGAACGTTAGGTATTTTTTAATAACTTATAGCAAATCTAAAAAAAGTTTATGAAACTGCAAGGTCGCAATCCTTAGAATTTCGACATCAGCCCTGCAGTATTTTGTTTTTTTTAATTTCAACTCTGATTTTTTAATATTTTTTTTAATTTCTCATTTTTTCAAAATTTCTTTGACTCGAAAAATTTTCTCTATAATTTCTAAAAATTTCCTCCGTTTTTTTTTCAATTTTGAATTGTGGTTTTCAAACAATTGCGGAAAACGTCTTTTTAAAATGCTGTTACGAAAATAAACGAAGTGAATTGTCCTATTTTAAAAAGATTATTGTTAGGTGAAAAAATGCCTTTTTTAGGCATTAAAAATCCAATATTTTGTATTTTTTGTCTCATGTCCACAATATTCCTGTTATATTATTTCAAAATTTTTAAACATAAATTTTTTATTTCTCAAGATCAAATTATTTAATTATTAGATTAACATTTTATGAAAATTTTAATTAACGTTTCAACCATTTTAATGCATAGCGGATTATATTTAGTAAGTAAATTTTTTTTTGTAAATTTTAAAATAAAATTATTTTATTATATTTTTTATTAGATTCTGAAAATCGGGTTCGCTCAAAATTTTTTCGAAAGGTGAATTATATTAAAAATTCGTTTTGCCCAATCACATTCGTCGACAGTTTAACGAATGCGCGAAAATTTACACAAAATGAAACAAAACGTTCGGCGAATGAGAATTTATAACGAATAAGATCCTCTCGCACTCCCAAGCCCAAAGTTTGCTAAAAAAACATTTCTCAAGAAAATTAATTCTCGCCATTGTGATATTTAGGTACTAATTGATATAACTTTTAAGCGCAACAAATTCCCCATTATGTTTATAAATTGAACTTGAAAAAGGTTCGGAGGACGTTGTCGCCTGGTAGGACGCCCAAGCCTATCAAAAGTCATTGCCAGGATGTTTTCAAGTCCTTCAGGCCTTTTTGAAAAATGACAAGATATAATCGCCAATGAAAATTGGTCAAGTTTACTAAAATTTCACGATGGACATAATTTCGGCGTTGATAAACTTGTTGGGCTGTAATTAAGATATATTGTCTCGTTTAGCAGCACAAATCCATAAGTTCAACGTTTCGTGTCAAAAATAGAGGTAAATAGAAGGTAATTTAATTTGATATTCTAATTGGTTAATTTACGTTCGCGTTTTGCATTATTAAAACGGGCATAGGAGGAAAAAAGTTCACTGTCGCAGGTTTTATGGAAGTTTACAACACTGACCTCGTTGCCAAGCCGCAGACCGGTATTTAGCCAACAGTTCCGATTCACTGGATTATCACATATTTTATGCATGTGGAAAAAAAATTTTCGTTTGTTGACATTGCTAGGCCATCGTACCTGATTCATGCAGAACCGAGGCGAAGAGAAAATAAAATCTTAATTATGGCCATTCGAACCATATTCGTAATTTTACACAGTGATTAGTGCTAACAACTAGTTTATTACACAAATGTTATGTTTAGTTACTGGTTTGTTCGGGTTCGCTTTTGACCTGGTAATGAAAGTTGACGAGTTGATACGGAAAGTCGCATTCGCATCGCGAGCAATGGGAAAAATTCATTAGTAATTAGAACACTCTCACTGTTGCTGTTAATGTACCTACATCTGCGTAGCGTGTATTTTTACCTTTGCCACGCTATGCCTTCTCGGTACTGTCATCTCCGCCGATATGTACATTGTATGTGGATGTAATGTACATTCTCGTGGCTTGCTTTCGCTACAAAATTAGACGTTTCAAGGTTACCGAGACGACGATTAGTAATTCGCCAGCGATGCGTGCATGGAAATTTTTCACTCTTGGATGTCATCGGTTGTAGTTGAAAGATGCCTGGTTATGAGAGATCAATGAAAAGGAAAGCGGAAGGAAGTGGAGATAATAATGCCCATATATTCGTCAGCCGGGACTGTGCATTAGATATCTGCCATTTTGACAAAACTTTGAACCCCTCAACTCCTCAACCGCGATTCTGGACAGTCTCTCAAATGCCTAGATTTTTTAGTCAAGGTGTCTACTTGCCATATTTACAATTCTAAATGGTTCGAAATTCTTTATATTACGTACAGAGATCAAAATATTCAAAAAAATTGCAAAAAACTGTAAAATTCATTCTTTTTAAAAACAAAAAATTGTCTGCAAAAAATTGAATTACTTACATCCAAAATAATGTAAGTGCATTTCGATAGGTAAAAAACCTTCTTCATTTTTTTTCAAAATTCCGCCCAAAGAGTAAAATAAAATGGGCCAGCCACCCTGACAAAACACATAAAAATTTTATAGATTATTTTTTAGAATTCAATTAGAAAATTTCGAATTGATGAAATGATTGCAGTGGCATATATAGTCAAGGAGGTTTTGGAATTTGGAAGTTCTGACCTTCCCCTTGAAGTCAAGAATTTTGACATGGATATGTCTTGGTGTGGGGGGGGGCACAAGTTATGCAGAATTGAAATTAGTTAAGTATTAAAATGGATCTGTTTAGAGGTGAAATAAGTTTGAACTTCGTACGATTTAAACTTAATTTAAAGAAGTAGATTTTGAAAATTTACATTTTGCATAATTGTAAAATGAAATGCATAGGAAAAATAAAATGAAGAAATTTGACAATTTTTATTCTGCATTTAATCGTAAAAATTTATATGAAAATCAATTTTTTCATTTTTTTCAATGAGAAAGTTTGATAACTTTCATCCACATCATTGAAATGAGATAGATGCTTGGTTCAAGATTTTTACAGCAGTTTCATCTCAACGTTTAAAGTAAGACCAAAAGTTGAAAAATTTTCATAAACTGATGTTTGCTTCATAAATGAATTACATTTTTTGTTAATTTTGTATCTTAAAATATCTAAACACTTGAAAAAATTGAAAATTTCTATTTAGAAATTTAAATGTTTCATCTTGTGATCTCGTATTGATTATAAAAATTTTATTGAAATGAAGGCATAATGTTTTATTTATAATTAAAAAATATATTTTAAGAGCAACTTTCTCCTACTTCGACAATGCCTTTTGACGTAGGTATAGGTACTTATGATATTTTCCAACTTTGTTTATTTGAGGAGCTTGGTATCAAAGTGAGACATACGCCAGTGACACTCTACGACAAAATGGACCTTATGTGTCAGAACATTTTTTTCCCATTTCTTAGAACAAAATCTGTGAAGAAAATTAGAAAAAAATTTCTGACACATATAAGGTCCATTTTGTCGTAGAGTGTCACTGGCGTATGTCTCACTTTGATACCAAGCTCCTCAATTTATTTCTTTTTTCTACATTTACAGAAAAAAAGAATATCTATTGTTGATAATAATTCTACTATGAATTTACATCTGACTATATGTATTCTGTAACTCTTGAGAAAATTCTAGCGTTAAACCTATCCTATATTGAGAAAATTCTTGCCCCAAGACTTTCCTGAACTCCAAGTTCATTTTATAGCCCAAAATATAGAATTCCTTGTATGCAGGTATGTATTTCTAAAAATATTTCAGCCCAGTTTCTCTCAAAGCATTTCTAATCCACCATATCTCAAAAAAGTTCACTAGAAGGGCAGAAAGCGATCAGAATATATTTCTACATATTTAACTGTATCGAATCTGAAATGAATTCTTGCTTGATACAATCCTGGTAAAAATTCTATAAATTCCCTGAAAACTTTACAGATCTCTCTTACTTCCTCATAATTTTATCTTTTTTACATTCAAGAGAACCCCTCTCAAAGAACATTGTTCCTGTTGATGATTTTTTTTTTTCAGTGAAAAAATAATAAAAATATATTCTAATTAAAAAAAAAGAGTTTCCTGAAAAAGATCGATATATCGATACGAAAAAATTGGAAGTATCAACACCACAAGAGCGAAAAATAAGGGTACGCGTTTTACTATACTCGTGTGCTTTTAACGCGTTGTTGGAAACCTTGAAAAGATGATAATGGCGAACATAAAGGCCACGTGCAATCCCGACTCTCTTGCGAAAATTCCAGTAACCTCGTGTTTTCAGCTCGTGAAAGCTACATTTTTGAGAAAATCTTGGCTGCACGGTACCCGCCCGCTTACCCGGCCCTGTGGCCAATTTTCCCTTATTTTATTTCGTCCGCCGCAGTAAATTTTTATATTTGGCCGGGCCCCGGTACTTCGCATGCTCGAATCGTTGCGAAGTATAAAATTTCATACATCGTCGCCAGCGAGGCAACGGCTGAGTACGAATTTATATGTGTACTTACGCTGTTTGAATAGCAAAATGGCGTTTAATATGCGACCGAATATGATCCGATAATTTACATCACAGCAGCGTACCGAAAATTGGGGTCGTACAGACATTTATTAAGGTATCCCTGTTTGACAAATTCATTTAGTATAAAATTTTCCCTTTAATATCTAATGAACATTGTTTCGATATTTAAATAGAGTTTGAGAAAATTTCGACAATTTTTTCAAAAAAAACCCTAATTTTTGTTTAAAATTCAAGGTCTTTTTTCATCATCATTGAGCTGGAAAAGATTCAATCTTTCTCATTTGGCGTTTATAAAATTATAATATAAATTCTCGTTACAAATTTCATCAGGTATATTCGTTTTCTTTTAATTCCTCTATTCAAGTACATCGAAATTTTAATGAAAATTTCGATAGAAAAGCTACCAACAATATTTAAAATTCATCGCTGTGTAAATTTATCCAAACTTCTCCACGAGAACGCACAAGTGTAGAATTAAAAATGGAGTATGGTTCTGGTAGCGTCAAGAAATCGTTAAATTTAACCTTGCAGACTTGCAAGAAGGATAAAGCCACGAACTTAGGTTGCTGAAAGCTGAAACATTTAACCTTGATTTGGTTGGCTGCCTTTGAAGCAACATCGAGGGATGAAAAAATTTAATTTCGTTTGTTTCATCGTACACGGTACTCGGTTCGAATTTCATTTTAACGACGAGTAAATTAGCTTTTATAAAGCTGCTGTAGAAATTCAGCCCGCTTTTCGTTATCCTACGAGTATGTAAGACTCGAGGTACGCAACGCATCATAAAAAACTCATCGAAAGCATCAGAACGAACAACCGTGTACCTAAATTTGCCGCTACAACTTTCCATACGGGCGAAATTAGTTGTTTTTCGTGTCAGATTTCAAAATTTTCGTTTAAATAATGTATTCGGCGGGTCTTACGCTTATAAAGTTTGAAATTTTGTACGTATAGGTGGATTAAACAGATATGGCAGAAATTCGCATAGTAAGAAAATTCAGCCTGTTTGTAGATGTTGGCCTGAAGCGTGTTAGAAGTCGTACGATGTAGAGGTTTTTTTCGCATCGTTGTAGCGGTTTTTTTTATTCGCCAAAGACGCAACTCTGCTCGAATTATTTCTCTCGATTGTAATTGCCGTAATAAACACGATGATCCAATTAAGACAATCTGGTCGCCAGAAGGTCACGTTACGTTTTATGAAATCCAACTCGTCCGATGACCAATTTTAAACCGGCGTTTCAAAATTTTTTACGGCGAAGGGAGGTAATTTTTGATCGATTTTTTTGTCGGACGATGAACTCACTATCTGGATGGGATAAAGTTCAAGAAACTGGCTAATTAATCAATTTTGATGATTTTTTGAATATGATCCCATTTGAGTTGGGAATCGTTGTACTGAATTCTGGAAGTCGTTCATATAAAATTTTGATTGCCTTTGATCATTGGAAGTGGACAGGTCCCCTTTTTAAAAAATTCAAGTTTTCGTGTGTTTTTCGCTCCACATCTTTCTCCCATTTCATCCAATTAGAGATTCTACGTCATTCTGTGCAATTAATTTTTTAAATTTGAAATATCATATTTCAACTCCCCAAGTCGTTGATCAATTTTTCTCAGCAATTCGAAACTGGTTTGCCAATTTTCATATGAAAATGAAACCCCTACAAATGATTTCCTAAAATTAATCTTGCAAGGGGATAAAGTTTGCTACCAAAATCACTCATTAGATTTTTACTTGCCTCAATTTGAGAAAACATTTTTGAGCATTAAAAAGCTGCAGTTTTTAATCTCTGAAAATTTTTTCTCTCAGATTAAAGGCAAAGAAAAATGTAATCTATGATTCAGATAGCAAATTTTCTCCTTTACAAAATTAGGCGCTGGAAATTTCTTCGCGGAAAATTTCATTTTCAAAAAAAATTTACTAAAATTGTTATGAATAAGGTATGTTGTATGCTGCTGGTTGCATACTCGTCAGTGCCTTAGTTCAGGGCTGTAAAATCAATGATTAATCAAAAATAGCTCCTGTATGACGTCACCGGAGTTTGGATCAATGATTGGGGTTTTCACTCTTGAACCAAGGGTCTGGTGAGTACGTAATCTGAAGTGAATAACATGCTATCTTATTCTGTCAGCATAAAAATCACCGAAAAATAGTCAGTTGTGTAGCACAGAAAAAGTTGGCAATTCACTGATTTTTAGGAATTTTTCATCAATGTTTTGACGGATTTCCCGTTTTTGAATGATTTTTCAACAATTTATTTCACTCTTTCGTCGATTTTCACTGATTTTCCCTGATTTTTCAGTGATTTTTCCTTGTGCTGGAATTCCAACTATGTTTCAGTGATTTTTGCATTGATTTTTTGATAATTTTTTGTACGTTTCTTCGACAATTTTCACTGATTTTCGACCATTTTTCATTGTTTTTCTCTGACTTGGTAAACATTTTTCACCAATATTTTTCATTCATTTCTCCGTTAGTAAAAATTTTTCACTGATTCCTTCAAGTGAAATTTTTCGGTAATCCTTTTAGTAGTGAAATTTTCACTTATTTTTTTCAGCCAAATTTTCACGAATTGTTTGGTAAAATTTTTCATTGATACTTTTTAGTGTAATTTCTCACTGACACTTTAGTGAAATTTTTCACTGACAACTTTTTAGTGAAATTTTTCACTGACACTTTTTAGTGAAATTTTTCATTGATACTTTTTAGTGTAATTTCTCACTGACACTTTAGTGAAATTTTTCACTGACAACTTTTTAGTGAAATTTTTCACTGACACTTTTTAGTGAAATTTTTTACTGATTCATCTTCACTGAAAATTTCCCCCGATTACTTCTTATGCCGAAAATCTGACCGTAGTTCATAGTGTTTTTCACTGATTTATCACTGATTTTCTCTGACTTGGTAAAAAGTTTCACCGATATTTTTTATTCGCGTCTTCGTTGGTAAAATTTTTTCACTGATTTCTTTTGTTGAAATTTTTTGTTCTAGTAATAAAATTTTCACTGATTCCTTTTTAGTGAAATTTTTCACAAATTCTTTTTAGTGATTTTTTTGCCGATTCATTTTAGTGAAATTCTTCACTGATCCATTTTCATCCACCGATTACTTCTCATGTTAAAATTCTGACCGTAGGTTGTTCATTGTGTTTTTCAGTGATTTGCATTGATTTCAGCAATTTTTAACTCCACTTCCAAGAATCAAAGAGGTATAAAATTTTGTATGGACGATTTTCAAATCAAAAGATACTTTACTTTACTTTTTCATACAGAAAAAAAAATAGGGAAATGGAGACTCGGCTTTAAGATTAAAAATACACATAATCATCGACAGCGATGAGATGTACTTTCGATATAGAGCAACGATCATCCGATGATACGGCGACTGCATAAATACAGAATCTATATCTGCTCGTAACCGGTTACCTAGACAATGTGCAGGTACCTCAGGTATCTATAAATTCACCACTGGGCAATATGGTTAGCTCGACATAGGCACGATGTCAATAAACGCTCTCGCACAAATGAACGTACCTAAGGCGGCGAATAGGTAATTTGTATAAAGTACTTGCTGCCATTGGCGTACCGTATACTCGCAGGTATATCTTATACATAGAAATAATAAAAATTCGGGGGGATACGTACTACAGCTCGAGATCTGTTCTGTAGCTACGTCGTCGTCGTTGCGGGATCAGAGAACGATTTCAAGGTTGTAAGCGTTTCTGCGATTCAATTGGAAGCTGCGTGTACTCATTCTCATTGTTTTATGTATTGGGAAATGGTAAAATTGCCTGTTTTCGTACTGGCTACTCCTTAATTTTTTTCCTAATGAAGTATTCGATAAGATGTCATTTTCCACTTCCTTTTTTTTTTATTACCAAGATAAGCAGCGAAATAATTTCGTGAAAGGAGACGAATAAATTAAATATGTAATTTTAGTTCGACCAGCGTCTATGGTACTCGGATGAGTATATTTTTCAATGGCCATATTTTCCATTCAACCGAAGATAACGAAATAATCGTTCGAGATGCAAAATTTAAATCAAGCAATTTAACTTATCTTTTATGGTGTTTTATGAATTAAATAATTAAATTTCAGACTGATAATTTACCTGGTACTCCCACAGCTGAGTTGGTAAATTTTTCATTATGTGAGGGGTATATTGGTTTAGCAATTCTATTGCTGCTAAAGGTAAGGGGATCAGTGGCGTATCCAAAAATTTCTCACGGGGTACGAAATTTCATCATTTTTTGAGAAATTTTTGAGTTCCCTCCCTCTTTCACATTAAATTTCTTCAAGCTTGATAATGTTCTCATGCGATTTGCATGGCATGTTTAAAAAAAAGGATGAAAATGTTATTTTGGAACAAACAGCTGTCATACTAATTATTTTGACCTTAAAAACCAAAAAAAAAATACCTAACAAATCCAAGCAATGGCGTCAGAAGCTTTTTTGGGAGGGTGGAAAGTGGGTAAGGAGACTTGGAATATCAAAAGGGAGCCATTTTTTGCATAGTTGATTGAAATAGTTCATATAATTGTGATTCATTCATGCCCGAATTGCCCGAGCGGAACGAGGGCGAAACTGTGAGAAAATTTGATTTCTAATGCTTCAAGAAGGCATTTTTTCACGTAAGTTCTTGACACCGGGGGGGGGGGGGTCGAGACCCCAAAATTCCCTCGTAGCTACGCCCCTGAAAGGAATACTAATTACCTACCAAAATGGCATAATTTCCCGAATAGATAAAATACATCAAAGTAGCCTTGTGATTTCACATTATTCGTCAAAAAACGATTTTTAATAAATTCAAAAACTTTGGATTGTTTTTATTCTTACCATATTATTTTGAATATCACAGGACTCATCGAGCCTGCTGGACTCCTAAAAATCCACCAAGTATTCTAAATCTTGTAAATTCTGAAATATTCACCTCCTCGTTTCCGATCCCGTATCCATATCATTGACACGATCTTGAGCACGACTATGCGTAATTTTAGTACGTCGATATTTCGAAATCCGAAGTCAAACTGACCTAGACCTTCACCAATCTTGTACCTAATCCTCCCTCGAGACTATCCATTTTATGACATTTTGACATTACAGCAAAAAAATGGGAAGAACAAGCAGATCAGCCCATTGGAGGAAAAAATTAACACCTGCTTGGACCGATTAATGAGCACCTAGGGGTATATAATTTCGTGAAATTATATCCGACTTTAAATACTTTGGGAAATAATCTCGCGTATAAAATAGCGTGCTCTTAATTAACATTTAATAATCGGCTAGCTCGCCGCATGAAACTAAATTTAACGCATTTTCGCGTAATAATAAAAATTAATCGGTTGACGAGTACTGTAGGTAGGCAAGTATTACATCATTTAAAAACTCGACTATATTCGTGCTTTAATACCCATAAGTACAAAATGTACTATGCCTAAATCTCATAATCACATAGGTAAAATACTCAGCTACCTGTACGAGAAAACGACACGAGCCTATTTAAATGTTTGACCATAGCTAAAAAAGACTTTCGATTTACAAATTATATACTTGGTAAATATGTATTTTTTAATTAATGACTACCTAAGTAGAATAGTAATGTACGTAAATCGTATAATGATGAACTATTCTACTGGTAGGTAGATCATCTGTGTTTATTTGACCACCGTATGCATGGTGAGGGCGAAAAAAATGACTTAAGATGTTTTAAACTTCCATAAAACAATTCGAAATGTAATCGTGAACGTTCCACATTGAAATTTGAATTTTTTTTCATCTTTAGCATAGATTACGAATTTAAAACGCTGTAATCAAAATAAGGAAAATTTTAAAAACTGTAACACTTCAAGAAGAGTAAATAGTGCCATGAAATAGATAAGAGCCTAAATTGGCCCAATAAATTACTTCTTTATATCTCGCACGTGGATCGATAATTTAGCTAAAAATGATAACATCATAATAAACTGCGTTGATCATGAACTAGAATTTTAGGGCCTGATAACGATATGGCGAATTAGCATTTTCAAAATAATTCGAATTTCTTCGGCTGCAAATCAATGCTGAGGTAACTGCAGTACCTACTTAGCAGAATGCGTATCTAGAGAGAGGAAAATATGAATTACTTACTTACTAGACAGATTCATAGATGCTAGGTTATGATTACTTAAATCGGTCGCTGCTTTGCTGGAGATTTCATATTTCTTCGCCTTTTAGGGTTCAACCTGAAGATGATTTTCAGAAAGAATTTAAAGTGGGTACTTTCAACCTACATTCAAGCTGAACTTTAATGAAGTAAAATTTGAAAATGCACTAGATGCTATTTTCTTTGAACAAAATATTTTTAAAAATCTATAAAAATAAAAATTCAAAATGATATAAATTTTCCAATTTTTATTGGTCTGATTCTGCCTTTTTGATGCAAAAATTCAATGGTATTTTGAATTACAGAGAAATGGAGGCAGGGGTGCGAAACCTTTATTTTTTAATTTGGGTTGCGGGTTCAGGTTATTTTTTTGTGTAAAAATAATGGTTAGGGTTATTTCGGTTTCTCAAATTTAAAAATAAAGGTTATGGGTTATTGATTATGGTTTGCCTGGAAGATTTGGGTTATGGGTTATGGTTTCAGGTTACGGTCATAAGGGTTATACCATGAGAAAAACTACATTTTTGTAATGGATTTTTTCTTGGTACATGAATCGTGTGTTACTTGAATATGACGTCAGAATTTAAAGTCAAATTTTTTGGGGATTGGGCAATTCGATTTTTTATTTTAAAATTAAAGCGTAAAGAAACACTGAAAAAAGAGGGGAAAGGGGGAAAAGAGAGGAAAGCATGGGAAAAAAGGGAAAACACTGTAACCGTAACCCAAATAAATTTGAAGGGTTACGGGTTACGGGTTATTTCTGCTCAATTATATTTCGGTTATGGGTTATGGGTTTTCTATTTCGGGTTTTATTTTGGTTATGGGTTACGGTTATTTTTCAAACTCAAAAATAAGGGTTATTTAGGGGTTATAATTAAGGTTACGGTTTGGGTTCACACCCCTGAATGAAGGATCACAATACAACATTTCAATCAAATGGTGTCCTTCTTTAGCCCCAAAATTGGCCATTTTTAGACTTTTTGGGAGAATGTTCATAAGTAATGATAGGTAAAAAAGAAAAAATTGATTACTTGCGCAAATACCTTTTCATTTGTGATTTTTTATTCGCCATCCATTCTCTTATTAGTTTAAACAGATCTTGATCTTTTTTGTCACTGCTGCATTATGTTAATATATCTAGGGCTGGTAAATCAGCCTTAAGCTTTAAGCTTCAAGCCGATGATTTTTTCAGATATAGGTCTAAGCTTTATTTTTAAAATTTCAAGTTTTAAGTTGAAGTTTTATTTTTTTTTTAGCTTAAAACTTTAAATTTTTTGCTCTGTCTCTATTTTCATTCAATTTTTTCAATTTTTTTGAACCAAGTATTAACCCGTCGTGCAAAAGCCACCGTCACAGTGACGATGTTATGGATGATAATTTTGATGGCACTCGTGGCGGTATCCTGACGATAGTCCACCAATCAGAGAGAAGCGGGTTAAAACCAGTTTTTCGTGGTCGCGAGTGGAAGAAATGACGGCATTGTGGCATTTCACTGTGGCAGCGATCTGGCGTAAATCTGACACTGAGGCAGTGAAATGTCTTGGATTTGGCGATGTTTTGGCGCATATATGACAAATATGTGGCACATTTATGACGAATAAATGACGATTTTGTGGCATAAAAATGACAGAAGATAAGTGAACAAACTGGTTTTTGTGTGAAGTGTGGGGTTGGGTGTAGGCTGTGTTGCTGCGTTACTGTTGGGTTTAGTTTTCTGTACTTGTTAGGGAACTGTGTATCTACTCGATATTTTTTACTTGCTGCATAGGATCGGTGCGGATTCGAACCCTGGACCTTCCGGGTGGTAGTCGGCTGCTCTACCAACTTGGCTACTTCCAGTTTTGAGGTAAAGGGGAATGAATAACGTACATAGGTCTCTGTTCTGTTTTGTTCCAATTTTAGTTATGGTACATAAAGTATTTGCAATTTTTAAAATTAAAATTTTTCTCATTCACATATTTTACTAAAACAATAAGTAATTTGAAAATCAGTTTTTTATTTGATTTTTTTTTAATGACTTACCTAGTCAAAGAACACAATTTTCAATATTTTGGTTTTAATTTTTAAAAAAATGATTTTAGTATGTTCAAGTTTACACACTGCTTTGAATCTTGATTATTATTTTAGAATGCATAGAATTGTATCATTGAAAGTTGATGCACAATTTACTTTATGAAAAATTTGATGATCAGATAATATAAGAAAGTTGAAATTTTTTCATCTTGATTGTTGTTTTATTGATTTTGAAATTTTCTATTTCTTGATTTAATACAAAACTTACTCAAAATCACAAAAATTATAATTAATTTAATATTGCATTAATCAATCATAAGTGGGCATAATAGGCCAAAGCATTTTACAAAAGGTAGGTAATAGGTACTAAATCAATGATTGAATTTGCAGGGATTTTTTTTCAACTTTTAGAAATTATTTCCTCTGGTAAGACAATTTTTGTCATAAAGAGATCATATTTTTTTATTCTAAAAAAATATAATACTTACAAATGACTTTAAGAAAGACATTAATCAGTCAAGAGTTTAAAATAAAATTTTATTTACCTACATATCTATTTTTAAATGATTGATTAATGATAAAATACTACGAGTAATTTCGGATATTTTTTTTAATCAATTAAAAATTTGGCTTACCTTTTAATTAAAATGATATTTCTAGTAAATGAAAGACAGAAGTAACCTCATTAACAAAATTTCAGTTGATATAAAAAACTATTTGTTTCGATTGTTATGTCAAGGCACCATTACAAAGTCTAATTAAAAAAATAGATGATCAGGACAGAAATTTCTAAAAATTTCTGAAAAAAGAGGCCTAAAAATTAAGGTTTTGAGCTTTTTCTGTTTTATATTTCCGTAGAAAACAAAATTCAAAAAAAAATGTTTAAAAAAATTTGTGTCATAACTTGGCCAGAAGTTCGTCAGGCTGGTTGATAAAGCTGCCAAAATGCTGTCAGATGTATGCCATATTATTGCCACAAACCAGTTGGGAGAAATTGTGACGATGTGACAAACATATGACAGTGTTTTGACTGTTGCGAAACCACATCAATCTTAAAATGAAAAGAAGGCTCCGCCTTTTTTGCTCTGATTGGTGGTAATTTCATGACCGGTTTGTGACTGAGTTATGACGCGTCACATGGCAGTACTGTGACGGTGTTTGCACGACGGGAAGTTTTTTCATTTCTTCCTAACCTTGAAATTTAAGAAATACTTGCGCAAATATGTTTTCATACTTTGTGATCTTTTATTCATTCTCTTATTTGTCTGTACAGTGAAAAAATGAACAAAACTTGAAAAAATTGAGGGGCGGGGACACCCCCAATTCCAAGAGTAAGTTGTTATGAAAATGAAACCAGGGGGCTGTCCCCGCCCCCCAATTTTTTCAAGTTTTGTTCATTTTTTCAGTTTTCATGCTCACTCTCTGGCATGTATTTTGATGGAGGATTATTTTTTTCATTTTTGGTGTTTTACTTGATTTACAACTTGCCAACTTGGATAATGGCAGGTTTTGCTCATTTCCATTCTCAACTGTATTTGGATGGAGAAAATTTTTTAGGGAGAGTTTTTTGCTTGATTTATCACTTGCCAACTTTGCTTGATTTACGACTTGCCAACTTTGGATAATGACCAGTTTTGCTCATTTCCATTCTCAACTGTATTTGGATGGAGAAAATTTTTTGGGAGAGTTTTTTGCTTGATTTACGACTTGCCAACTTTGCTTGATTTACGACTTGCCAACTTGGATAATGACCAGTTTTGCTCATTTTCATTCTCAACTGTATTTGGATGGAGAAAATTTTTTGGGGAGAGTTTTTTGCTTGATTTATCACTTGCCAACTTTGCTTGATTTACGACTTTCCAACTTGGATTATGACCAGTTTTGCTCATTTTCATTCTTAACTTGGAAGCCTTGCCCGGTTTTTGTTTCCGGCAATAGGTACATACCAACAAATTCTAAACCATTTTAGTTCACAAATTAGAACAACTTTTAATAAATTTCTACAAATCAACTAAGAAAACTATCATCTCCTATTAAATGATGAAAAAATTATTTCAATGTCGCAAAATCTGAGGATTAGTGCTGTTTTTGGTATTTTTGGGTCTTGTGTAAAACTTGGTCAATGAAAGAAATGTAGGTGAAGTGGGAGAGTGAGTATATCGGGGCGGATTTCACCTTTATATCATCACATTTTGTTACCAAAATACTTTCGAGTTAAAATAAAATTTGATACCAATCATTCATAGATAAAATAATTATGTTCCCAGTGAGCAGCAGAAGACATTGGTTAGGTGGGAGGATGAGTATATCGGGGCGGATTTCACCTTTATATCTACTTTGAACAGAAGTTAAATGTAGCACAACTTATTCGTAGATAATAAAATACATTCTTTACCGGCAACTAACTCACAATTGACAAGGTCATCTAGAAAATACTTGACATTTGAACCCTCCAAAGGGCAGAGAACCAATTCTTTTTTGGAGAATTTTTTTGGCGGATAATCTTTTTTGTCGCTGTTTCATTATGTTCATATCCATATCTGTCTCAAAATAATGAAATATGTATGATCAAAATTAAAAAATTTTCAGCGAGTGGTAAAAAATTGAGAAAGGTGTTTCAATTAAATGCAATTTTGACATTACCATCAAGCATATATAATCGAGAATTAGTAGCTTTTACAGGGGAAAAAGGAGAAAACACTTGGAGCCAATTTTAACTTTCTTCAAGTCTATGATGATAAAGAGGAAACTTGTCAAACCCTCTTGGCTGAAATCGAAATATTTTCAATAGTTTAAAATATTTTGTTCGAAGAAAATAGCATCTAGTGCATTTTCAAATTTTATTTCATTAAAGTTCAACTTGAATGTAGGTTGAAAGCACCTACTTTAAATGCTATCTGGAAATGATCTTCAGGCTGAACCCTAAAAGCTGAAGAAATACAAGATCTCCAAGGCAGCGGCCTATTCTATGTTAATTTATTATATTTAATTATTTTTTTGTAAAGGGAGAAAACTGGCGAGTCTCTCATTAAACTCTCATGATTGCCCTATACACTCACGATGCAAACATATGAAAATGAATAGAACAACATAATAAAAATGTATTAATTACAAAGCTGATTCAGTGTTGCCACTGCATGGGTAGTGAATCTCCCACTACATTTTATTGCGTACTTTTCGTTCCCATTATTGATTATGATTATAAACAGCAAGTAATCTTACATTTTTAAAATCCATAAAAAAATTCAAATATTGAGAACTTGGCTCAGAGATTTTGTTTATTTTTATGTTAAATTAGCTTTATTTCAGCTCAAATTAGAATTATCTGACCAAGTCACGCACCAAAGGAATAATTTAGGAAAATATAACCTATCATCTATGAATTTGGCATGGTAAGTTATTCATTTTTTTCTCTGATACGTATTTGATTGAAGGTTGTCTTTGATGGCATAGAATATCCATTTTATCATGGATTTTCATATTTAGCTGGGGAAAAAATTGCACCAGTCGTAAATGGAGACATGTTGAAGTAAAAGAGGGAAAAATTCGATCAAAAATCATACTAAATTCACACCTTTAAATATAGTTGTGCTAAAAAATGACACAAATAATAATTTGAAATTATGTCTAAAAAATTTCAATTGAAAAAATAAATTGTAAAAAATTATAAAATTGTTTGATTTACCTAAATTGTGGTTCTGTTGAATTAACTGCCCACAGCATTACGTTTAAGTCTACATCGTGATGAATGCACATTGCATAAACTTGTAATGATAATATTGATAACAAAGTATCTCAGACTTATAGATACTTTGTTATCAATATTACAGCTTTTTAAATACTTAGTATTTAAAAATCTCTATACAATTTCAAGTAAATTATAATTTTTGATGAGAAAATATAAGCACAATATCTCTCATTTTTCTTTCTAATTTTCATACTATTCGCCATTCTATGAAGGGTAATATGGCCCGTTCTCCCTTGCACGTTTGGAATGGTAACTCTGTCAGTCAGGCATGGAATCATCCCTTGATAGATCTTACGCAACCAAGAGAAATCAGTTCTAAAACCGACGCGAGCTAGGCGCAAAAGTTTCATTGGTCACCCTTTAAGCTGATTCTTGGCTCTGTCTCCGGCGACATGATCATCCCTAGGATAGATCACCCGAGTTTTTATAATGTGTGTGTTAAGATTGAAAAAACTTCAAGAATGCAGAAAAATGTTTCAAGAAAAATTTCAGGGCTGAAAATAATTTGAGTTTGAAAAAAAAATTATTTCAAAGTCAGAAAAAAAAGGGGGAAAGTTCTGAAATTTGAAATAATTTTAAGTTGGAAAGAAATTGAGAGAATTTTTTCAAGAACAATTGGTAAATAATTTCAATTTGAAAAAATTTCTCAAATTTCAAGGTTAGGAATAAACAGCAAGTACCTACATAATTATTTGAAATCAACAAAAAAAAAATTTATGAACATTCTCCCAAAAAGTTTGAAAATGGTCAACTTTGGGGCTAAAAAAAGACACCGTTTGATTGAAATGTTGTATTGTGATCCTTCATTTCGCTGTAATCCAAAATACCTTCGAATATTTACATCAAGGAGAAAACAGAATCAGACCAATAAAAATTGGAAAATTTATATTATTTTGAATTTTTATTTTTATAGATTTTTTAAAACTCTTTTCATCAAGAAATCCATCCAGAATAGTAGATGTTTTTAAAAAAAAACACTATTATTTTTTGGAGAGTTCTCCACTCAAATCTAATTGTTTCGATTAAAAATTCATCCAATTGTTTTGATTAATAATGTAATTTCATCATTTTTTAGAAACCAATTTTTCCTCTTTCGTTCCCACCTCAACTCCTAATGAATTTTTGCAGCACCAATTCGTCTAAACCACAGTCTCATTTAAAGCTGTGTTACATTTCGTACAAACCCCGACATCGGAAAAAACCCCTCACGCATCCGAGACCTAATCAACAGCTTTTTTTCATCTTCGAACCGCGTTCATTACTGTTTTATTAATTCATTACATACGCGGCATGCCGGTATAGGTAAAAGCACGTTAGATACCTAATACGAAAAGGGATTCGTATACACGGTATCAAGTGATGCATGCAACAAAATCCAGTTCTATTAACTATATGAAAATTTAATTACCACCGAAAGGCTCGACTGTTCTTTGAATTCGCTCTCGCAATCGTGTAGGTACATTGGAAACTACAGTACACACACAACACACCCGATGCATTACAAATTATTACCCCGGCGCTTTCTTCGGTCTTCGCCAACGCCAAACAAACCCCCTTAAAATTCATAACATCTCGAAACAGAATTAAAGCGTTCACCTTTCGTTTCGCACACGCAAGTACCCTGTACCTGCTTTCTGGCGAAATTTTATTTCACCCAACCAACGCCAGCTGGTTCGGGGAATTCAATTTTCAGCAGACGGAATCCAAAATTGCTCCATGCAGTCTTTCCTCTTCTCCTCGTCGCTTAGCCTAGACTTTGTACACGTTTGCTCGCACAACGCCGCAGACATTGTTACTAAACCATGAACTAGCGTCTATTGTATCGTTATAAAACCAAGCGTGAGTATCTTTGCAGCATCAAACTGCCATAATATTCGTACCACGAAAATCCGGAGGCGTTTAAATGTAACCTCATCACAATTGTTAAGTTACATGACGGAAAAGCATTCTACATATGTACATTCGCCAGCAGTAAGTACAAATACAATAAGGCGATGATACTGAAACGCATTCGACTATAAAAATATAATAAACAGGCCTACATTAGACGTACGATTCGAATTCATGAAGTCATTTTCTTAATAGTTTCAAGTTTTTCCCATACAGAAATGCTCGAGTTGAAATATAATCTAATCTAATCGCAATCAAATAATGTAATTTTCAAGTTTTCCACTCGAAACGATGCTGATGGTATTAAAAAATTTAAATTTTCTATACGCCCACTCGATTAAATTTAATCTCGGTGCAATTGCCGATTATACTTCCCCTACGGTTCGTTCTTTCTTCGTAAAAGGAAATTTGCTAAATGAATGGATTCGTTTTCTACACGATTGGAACAACGTATGGTGTACAGAAGCGTAATTATCCGTGTATTTTCCGCATATATGGTCATTTTTTAATGAAAACTCATAAACGATAAAACGAGACAAAAAGAGTAGTGTGATGAGCCTGACTGAAGATTTCGTCGAGAAAATTGAGAAAAATTGCATCTTGCAATTTTTCCCAACTTTCTCGACTTGAGATACGGTCTTGCTCAATTTTTTCGTCTTCGAATTGCAAATTTTTCTTGATATATTTTTCTCACCTAAATTCTAATTTTACCTAATTTTTTTGATTTGAACTATATTTTTTTAAAAATTTAACTGGCTCAACTTTTCAAAGTTGAAACGAACTTTTTTTTCAATTTCATCCCTAGAACTGAAAAATGTTCTCAATTTCTTTGATTTTTTGACTTAGAATGCAACTATGCTAAAAAATTTTCGATTTTAAATTTATTATTTTTTAATTTTTCTTAATTATAAATCAAGATTCAATTTTTCTCAATCCATATTCCCTAATCCAAGGTATAATTATAATAATTTTTGACATGGATATGTCTTAGGGGTGGGGGTTACAAATTTGAAACGCGTTACGTTACGGTAGATCAAGACATAATGACATTATGTTAGACTTGAAAAAACTTAGAAAATGTATTTTAGATGAAGACATAATGATATTATGTTAGTGTATGGATATGTCTAAGGGCATGGGGGTACAATAAAAAATGATTTTTTAACAATAATTATTGAACAGAAAAGTATGTTTTTAGAATAATTGATGGATATGATTTAGTACAGGTGCATTGAAGATGAAGACTTAAGGGTTAGATATGATAGCACAACATTTATAGGATAGGACATAATAATATTATGTTAGATTTTAAAAAACACGGAAAATTTTTTAAAGACATAATGACATTATGTTTGTCAAATTGAGGAAGGTGAAAGAAAAGTCAAAGATTGTGAAATGTAAGTCTTTGAAAGTATGCTTATGAAGTTATGAAAACCCTAATCACTTTAAATATATTTTGACATATCCATGTTCTAAGATTTTTACCGTAAGGTAAAAAATGTGTTAATTTTTTTAAATTAAATTTCGTGTTTTTTTTTTCGTGTTATGTTTTGACTTCCAAAAAAAACTATATTAAGTATAGACTTATCTCCTCTCCTTCCAAAAAATAGAACAATTTTTCAAATTAGTATTCCAATTTTTTTGTATTGTTCATTAAGTAAGTAATCTTAATTTCTTTTTTCTTAATTTTGAAAACCATACAAATGGTTCGGCATCTAAAATGATGGGTACCAAAACTGTTTTGTACCATTGATTTCCGACTCGTATAATCTCTTTTATTAATTTATTAAGTAATTTTTCATAATAATTTTAATATTTTTCTTTTTTCTACCTCCGACAGCGACTTTGCTCAATTTTTTGGAATAAAGTAACAATTATTAAATTGAAAAAAGGTTTCGTTTGGAAACAAAAAAGTTGAAAATGGACAAAGGTTCCATTTAGTCTGAACAATTGAGCCATAATTGTATTCTGAATTGAAAAAATTGATCAAAAATGTATTTCTAGTTGAGAAAAGAAAACCAAAAAAAATTTACCATCTATAGTTAAAAAAGTCGAGCGTGATCGTATTCTGTGTCGAGAAAGTTGATGACTTATGAATGAGTTGAAAAAATTGTGCCAGATTTCGAATTCAGAAATTTTAGCAAAACTGCATTTCGAGTAGAGAAAAAACAAGAAAAATTTGCAGCTTGGAGTTGTGAAAATTGAGCAATCTGGTATTTTGAGTCGAGAAAGTTGAGCAGAATTGCAGGATGCAATTTTCCTCAATTTTCTCGACTCAAAATGCCATATTGCTCAAGTTTCTCAATTCAAGGTGCAAATTTTTCTCATTACTTTGGAGAAAGAAAGATTCACATTTTGGGTCAATAATTGAAAAAATTTACATTTTAAGTTTAAAGAATTGAGGAACGTCGCATTTTTAGACTAAAAACAAGAAAAATTTGCAGATCGCAATTGCAAAATTTGAGCAAGATCGCATTTCAAGTTGAGAAAATTGGGTAAAACTGCAAATTGCAATTTTACTTAATTTTCTCAGATCGGAATTCCAATCTTGCTCAATTTTTTCAATCGCAGATTGTTGATAGTTGAAAAAAAATTTACTTATAGTTTTTAATAAACATTGACAAAAAGTGATGGAAATTATAGAAATGAATGCATTCTGAGTCGAAAAATTGAGCACGATTTGGAGCCATAAAGTTGAGGAAAAAATTTACATCTAGAGTTTTCAATGTGTATTGAGACATTGAGAAAAGTGTTCGAAATTATTTAGAAACGAATGCATTTGGAGCCATAAAGTTGGCGAAATTAGCATTCCTAACTGAGAAGAAATTGAGAATAGTTTACATTCATGGTTGAGGAAACTTAATAAATTCAACCCAATTTTCTCCACTTGAAATACTCATTTACTTCAATGTAGGAGAATTTGCATTCTGAATTGAAAATTGTTAAAATTTTACTTGAAATGGAAGAGATTCAGAAAATTGGCAATTCAAGCGGTAAACATTTTTTGAGTCAATACATCGAGTCAAATTAAATTTCAAGTCGTGAAAAAGAAGTCAAGTTGGTAATTGTCAATCGAGAAAATTGAGTTAGCTCATATTCCGAGTCGAGAAAGTTGGGGAAAATTGCAGGATGCAATTTTTTTCAATTTTCTCGACTCGAAATGCGAGCTTACTCAATTTTTTCGATTGCAAATTACGATCTTCTACTTTTATTTTTGCTAATTGGGGTGTAGTTTATTGTGAGTCAAAATGTTAACGATGTTGAGTTACAGAATGGGGAAAATTTAAACTCGAATGGAAAATTTTCAATTTTTAGCCGTCGCGTCGCCTCCTCCATAATCTTGAGTTTGATTCGTCCCTGGGGTTGCGAATCATTTAAAATCATACGCAGTTTTACACAGCTTCGCGGATGCGAATTTCCCACAATCACGAACCCAAATCGTGATCTAAAAATTACAGTTTGAATTCGATTCGCTTCCGATTCGAATCATTTGCATCCTGTCCGCTGATTAGGTTATCAAGTATCTCAGGTATAGGTCTTTTGACGACTTGTTGATTCTTAAATACCTCGTGCTGATTTTTCCCCATTCATGCCAATTAGGTGTTTATTATGATAAGAAATGCTGGCAAATCCGTCAAAAATTTCGATTAGGTAAATGGTTCAGATATGGTTCTATTTTGAGTTTGAAATATCGGCGCGTGTTTTTTTATCGCTGTAGTTCAGTTTGAGCTTGAAAATTTCGAGTGATTTTATCAAACTACGTTCGAAGTTTTTCCTGATATTTCTACGTGATTTAATAGGTATCTCGAAGTGACATTCGAATTGGTCTTTTTCAAGTGCAATAATCCCAAAAATTAGTCAGCTTCGACGATATGCATTGAATTGATTAAACTGAGCCCCTGGTTTTGCACACCTCCTTCGTAATTTCACATTAACCAAATTCGCAATGATTAGGTATTTTATTGGGATTATTACCTACTTTACTTAAATTTTCATTTTTTTTATTTATTTATATTTTTCTTCAAGTTTATTTTTATGATTTTTTGTTGCCTTTATTAATTAATTAAATTAATTATGACTTTATATTAATTTTATTATGATTTTTTTTTATCGACGATGTACATTAAATTGATTAAACTGAGGCCCTGGTTTTGTACACTTCCTTCGTAATTTGACATTAACCAAATTCGCAGTGAATAGGAATTTTATTAAATGTTCAAAAATAAAGGAAATTAATTATTATTACTTTACTTAAATTTTCATTTTTTTTATTTACTTATTTGTATTTTTTTTTCAAGTTTATTTTTATCAATTTTTTGCCTTTATTAATTAATTAAATTAATTATGACCTAATATTAATTTTATTATAAATTTTTTAGTTGATGAATTGAAAACCACAACCAAACGGTAAAAAATTGAAATACGTTGCAGAGATAAGCCCGTTTGAAATTTATCTCTAAAATACGAACAGATTTGATTTCCTTTTGCTGCAAATTACTTCGATTAGGTGTAACGATTATTTAATTATTAGCAATTGCGCAATTTGTTATCATTTCGACAATTCACGTCATTAATTTCGACCCAAAGAATACTCGCGGATGACTTTAGAGTGGAAAAGCCAATTGGCTGTTCGAATGACCTTTTGAAAATATTTTTCCACTCGTTTGACGGTTTTGATTTCTGAAAAAAGCTTAGGATACGGTTTCAGATAAAATATGTGCGAAAATTTGGTATAGGTATCGAGTTTGAAAAGGCAGACTCGTCTCGAGAGGATTTTACGATGCAAATGCGTACGGAGAACATGTCAACGCGACGAAATTTTCTGGCACGTGTAGAATTTTCGACCTTAACCCTTTTTAACGAGACGCGTAACACAAGTTTTTTGGAAAAATGTCACATTTCTATCGAGTGCGGTATACGAGTGTGTATTCAAAGTAACGCCTCGTTCGTCTCTATAATTAAACTCGTGTTCGATTTAGGTTTACGCGAAAGCTCGAAACTCGATAATTTAGATTTTTTATCCGTGTGAAAAAAAACTACGATGGATTTTAAAAGCTAATTATTTATACACGTCGGAGCATCCGTGGCGCAGGGATCTGCTGGTAGACTGAAGTCTGAAGGCGAAATCAAAATGAGAACGTGCTCGTGTAAATAAGCGTAAAGTGTGTGTACGAGTCGCGTTTGCGAGTATAATTTATTTAACGGGGGTAAAATTCATTTGATAGTCTTAAGGGTATTTTTTCCTACCCCCTGATAAAAGATCAAAAGCGGCTTGAGCTGCGTTGTTAAGTATTCAAGCCTGAAGTAAGGTCTGCGTTGCGTTTCTCCTTTACGTTTTGAAATTATGTAATTCTCGTCGTCGTTTGCAACTTTGCCCATATTCGCAGACTACACGGATAAATTGTTAAGCCTGCTTTCTCCCGCAGGGGTGACTTACCCTCTGCGCGTAATCCTTTTAACATTACACGTGGTTTAGTACAGTTCGACCTCGCCAAGCGAAATGAATTTTATTGAGGTTCCGCTCAAAAGGATAAGTCCGAATAAGGATAAATTTGTGAAAATTTTTTCCCTCTGGTGAAATTTTACCGGGCCTTTTTGGACGCTGAAAATTTTCAGGCTCGGAATTTAATTCGCTGCTGTGGACATAAAACAGACCGACGAGACGGTTTCAAAAGCATGAGTTGAATTTTTCCCTTTGTTACGAGCTTTGTATTATAAATTTACACAATTTGATACCGTAAGTTGCAAAAATTTCGTTTGAAATGGATATTCTCGCGCAGATGGTGGGAATATCGTTTTGCAAATACTGTAAAATTTTTTCGTTGAGATGGCCATACTCGAGTTTGGATGAATTTTTTCCAGAAAATTAATTTTTTCGGGTATACCTCGGATGAGTTTGTGCGAGGTGTTTTGCATCGAATTACACATTTCGGTTGTATGGAAATTTTTAAGGAATAATACGACGTGGGATGGGAAGAGATGGCCAAGAAAAAATTTGAAACATGTACAGATTGAAACTTTCTTCATTTCATTTATTGTGCATCCTCACCTGAGTGGTGGTTGCAAACCATTTAAAACCTTATCATTAGGGAGCGGATAAATATGAAACTGCATATTTTTCTGTATCAAAGGAAAATCGATATATCCAATGTACTTTTCCGTTTCACATCATTTCGAGGAGAATGAGCCCTATATGTTTTTGCATATTTTGCATATTTTGCATATTTTGCTCTTGAAAACATATTTTTACATATTCACGCTACTTTTGGCACATGTTTCCACATATTTCTCCTAAATTCTCATGTTTTTCGGTTTTTTAGCCCATATTTTTCAAATTTGAGAAATATGGGCTACAAAACTGAAAAACATAAGTTAAAAAAACATTAATGATATAAAAAGCGTATTTCAAAATTACTTACAGTATACTTTAGAAAGTTTTACTGTTTAGTCTCTAAGATAAAGACATACAGGGTTTATAAATGAACCGGACAACGTCTGGGTAAAAATTCCCATTCTTTTCTTTCCTTTTTTCCCGTTTCGTTGTGATGCATCACTGATATTATTGTTGTATGAGGGTTGTAGCAAAAGTAAGTCACAAAACGCCATAACTCGAAAACTTTTTATTCTACAGCAAAAAAAATTTATAGCCCTTCAATATAGTCCCCCTCCTTTTCAATAACCTTTACCCAGCGATCGGGGAGCGAGCTTTTGGATCCCGCGTAATAAGCTTTCACGGTTGAGCCTTCTGATCTCTCGGCTCACGGCAGCAGTCATGACTTTAAAACTTGAAAAACGTTGTCCTCGGAGGTTTTCTTTAAGTTATGGAAATAGGTAGAAGTCACAGGGACTCATGTCTGGGCTGTAGGGAGGATGTTCCAGTGCTTCCCATCCGTAAAACTCCAATAAGAGGCATACAGGCGCGGCGATATGCGGGCGCGCATTATCTTGCAAGATGATCACACCATTCCTGAATAGCGCAGGTCACAGTTTTTGGTTTTGAGGCCTTAAAACTGTTCGGAGGAAGTCCATATAAAATTTACCTGTTACTGAGGTACCTGTAGGAACTTTTTGAGTACCAATAACACCTGTTCTGTCGTATGCCATGATTATCATCAATTTTGTTTTCGATTGCTGACAGATAACTTTTTTCTGGCGAGGAGATGTTTTGCTTCTCCACTCATTGCTCTGGCTTTTCAACTCAGGCTCAAAATCACGGATCCGAGTTTCGTCTATTGTAACAATATGATCCAAGAAAGTATCCAACTCTTCATTGTAACGATTGAGATGAATTTGAGTGATTCTTGAACGATTCTCTTTTTGCTCTTCACTGAGGAAATGTGGGACCCAACTCCCCCAGATTTTTCTCTTCATTAGATGCTCTTTTAAGATTCTATGGACCGTTTCTTTGGTTAATTTTGTTTTATATGCTATTTCTCTTACTGTTACTCGACGATCGTCTTCTAAGGCCATGCTCATGAGCATTTTGTTGGTGAGATCTGATTGTGAACCCTTGGTAACGGGTCTTCCGCTCCAGTAGTCATCTTTGATGCCCTTACGACCAGCTCTGATCCTTGTACACCACTTAGACACAGTAGAACGATCGAAGGCTTCATCACCATAAACTTCGCATAGCACAGAATAAATTTCTTTGACTTTTTTACCACGTAAAACTTCGACTTTTATGTAAGAACGTTACTCCAAATTTCAAGCTTGAGCTGAAGAAATTTTAGCAGGTATTTCAACTCGCTGTTATCAGAAAACTATTTGTCATATCAAAACCGCTGATATACCGAATTGTAGCCAAGGTAACAACCTTTCCAGGGATGTATCAACGACCGGTGTAGTTACATTTTTCGCCGCATGAGAGTGAAACGTGACTTACTTTTGCTACAACCCTCGTAGTATGCAACGAAACGAAAGCAAGATTAAAAAAAGTGACGAAGTTTAATGTAAGGGATGAGTCATCTTATAAAATATGCAGGTAAAAGTGTGAAATACGCTTCACAGAGTTGAAATGCCCACACGATAACATTACACGAATCTTTTTTATCAACATCAGAATGCCATAATCTTAAACGTAAAATTATCAATTCTTTGAAATTAAAATTTTTTATTAATTACAATTATTGACAAATAAGTAATGAATTTATCATTAAAAATTTAATTCATCAAAATTACGATTTTTGACACTTGATAAACTTTCTTTCAGGGGTAATAGACACTCTTTCAGGGGTAATAGACACGAAAAACCAAAAATCTAAAATTTCATTTTTTCAGCCCGGGATTTTTGCGCAGACGTTGCCCGGTTCATTTATAAACCCTGTATATTGTATTGGTTTCTATTTCATTTATACTTAAAGTTTCCTACGTTAATTGATATTTCTGCATCACCTCAGATGAAAAGAATTCATTGAAAATTTTCTCAACAAAACAGAAAAAATCAGACTCTGATTTGATAAAATTCCATAGGTATGGTACGTAAAATTTTCAAATAAAATTTTGTATCTTTTTTAAAAATTTACATCTAATTGAATTATCAATTAATAGGTAATAAATTAACAAATGAAAAAAACTGAAAAGTAAAATTTTTTTTAGTCCTTTAAAAGAAGCTGAAAAAGCTTTTATTATGAAATGATATAGAAATGAAGCTATACCGAACCAGGGCCAAATCAACCCATACTTCATAACATATGAGACAAAAATACACAAATTTAAAAGAGTGCCCTACATTTTGATACCTAATTAAATATTTAGATAAGTACGATGAAAAAAAGTAAGTGAAATCTCGAAAACTATTTCTAAATAAGAAAATAGAACATCTCGAAATCTGAAAAGGAAATTAAAATGTATTATTTAATGCAGAATTAGTCGAAATTTTCTGAAATTGAATATTATACTAGGAAAATTCAATATTTTAAAAAATAGTAAAAAGGCAAGAATCGACTTATTTTCTTTGAACATTTTTGACATTTTTTTTCAAATGGATTATTGACACGTGCCATCTATCGTTGAAATCACTTTGTAGCGTAGGTTTATGACGAGGATGGAATTAAATTTGATAATTACACACATGGTCCGGAACGGATGAATTTCCGATTGTCAAAATTCATAATATAGGCCTGTCTGATATCCAGGCCCTAATTCGAGATCGACATCGAGAATAGCTTTATGAAAATTAGCAACTGCTAACGTTTTAGATTACCATTCGAACGACTCGATCGTTGGTAGGTAAATTGTACTAGTGCGAGGTTCGTAATTAAGTGCCCTTCGTTGTCGTTTGTCCGCTTAATTCGCAAATAGGTAGAGTTGTCATTTCGAGTTTATTGCTTTTCAATGTACTGCTGTCAAATTGGGCATGAGGCGAGATGTAAATGGTTTTCAGTTTCCGAAACGTCGTTTGCTTTGGGGATTCGACTCGAGCCAAGTTACAATTTTTTGTTTATAGTCCAGTTCACTTGTTCGGCTGTGTCAAGCTAGACACGGTTTGATGAAACGCCTTCGGCGTCGTAAGTTCTTTACCAAGTTACAACATCGAAACTGGTTCGAATTAACGAAATCTGCATCGATTTACAAATCACGACCGACGCCGATGGTACTAATTTTATTCACTTTTTCGCCAATGGTCTCGTAATTTCGTACCGTATGGCATTGAAAGATAACACGTGCTGGATGTGATTGTTGGGTGCAGAAAAGTGTATAGAAAGATGTGGTTTACTCGTTGGGAAATGTATGGCTCGGTGAAGTTTTGGTATTTTTCGAGGCTTTCTTATTGGCCGATTGAAGCGAGCGAATGGAATAAGTTGCCTGTTTGGAATTTTTTTTCTTTTTTGATCGCGAAGTTTGAGTTAGAATTTGGGTATAGGGGAGCTACATAAAAAATGTTTATTTTCATTCTCAATAAATAAATAAATAATTCTGAGAAAATTTAAATTTTTAAAAATATTACAGTGAAAAAAAATTGTAAATTGTAAATAATTTTAATGTTAGAAAATTTTACAACTTTGATTTCTTCATTTTTTTTCAAATTCGTATTTTTAAAGATTTCTTTCAACTCGAAAATTTGTTGATAATTTTTTAATTTTTCCTCAATAATATTTCGAAAAATTGAGTGTGGTATCAAAATCCACATTTTTTACTCGCAAAATCCGCTTCCGATTTTACTTTATCAAAACCCCCAAAATGGGTCGGGGGTGTCAGGGAAAGACCAAAATAAAAACTTTTCATAAGAATCGAGCGTGGTATCAAAATTCACGTTTTTTTTCCCCAGAGAGTCCGTTTCCGATATTTCTTTATCAAAACCCCCAAAATGGGCATTGGGCTCATTGGGGAGGTGTCAGGGAAAGGTCAAATCGAAAACTTTTCATATGAATTAAGGGTGGTATCAAAATTCACGTTTTTTTACCCAGAGAGTCCGTTTCTGATGTTATTTTATCAAATGCCCCAAAATGGGCCCATTGGGGAGGTCTCAGGGAAAGGCCAAATCGAAAACTTTTCATAAGAATGAAATGTGGTATCAACATTCACATTTTATTTCTACACCCCACTTCATATTTATGTAAAATTTTCAATTTGGGTCCTCCTCAACACCTCCTCAATGGTCCTATTTTGGGAGTTTTGATGAAAGTAAAATCGGAAACGGACTCTCTGAGTAAAAAAAGTGAATTTTGATACCACGCTCGATTCTTATGGAAAGTTTTTATTTTGGCCTTTCCCTGACACCCCCCCCCATGGACCCATTTTGGGGGTTTTGATGAAATAAAATCGGAACCGGATTTCGCGAGTAAAAAATGTGGATTTTGATACCACACTCAATTTTTCGAAATATTTTTCATTCCCCCCCTCCTCCCTTTTTGGGTACTGGTGGTAGTTCGAAGTCAAAATTACCCCAAAACTGGGCTCGGATGCTCTGAATAACCCCTAGAATTAAATTTTCATTCTTTCCTCTCAAAAAATGTGTTTGAAAAATTTTTATCAAATAATTTGATTTTTTCTTTTCAGTTGCACTTTGTAAAACCCTAGCGCTTTTCCCCCCGGGGGCGCAAAAAAATTGAAAATTAGCTTTTCCGATTCCAAATTTTATAAGGAATCGAATACCGAAAACCATAATATTCTATCTTTATTTCCATGCCTTTGGCGTGAATTTTAAGTCGCCGGGTCAATAGGGGTATTTTTAGCGTTTCGTCGCCACTTGGCCGTAGTGGAATATTATCAGCTCGGGCGCGCTCCATCAATTTTTCAAAATGGGCTTTGAGGGACGGGTTAACATGCATCGATTGGGCTGAAATTTTTTGTACGGCATTTTCTCATGCAGTGGCACCAAACTGGGGGGGGGGTGTCCCGAAAACAATTCCAACATTTTTTTTCACCAAGTATAAAATAAGGGCCACCCTAATCTGCACCCAACCACAGTTGTATTATTTATTTTTTATGAGATATTAATAATTTTTATTTTGAAATTAAATTCGTCCACACCATGAAGAAAATCCTGCCAGGTAATCTCACATCAAACCAATGCTCCCTCGGGTTTTATTTTTTAAAAAGCTTTAATTTCTGGTAGATGTGAACAAGAGAGGTGAATTTTTTAAATAACCGATAATTGATTTGTTGCTAATTTACGCTGAAAAAACGCCGAAAACCGTGTCAGAATTTCGGACGAATTAATCAATAATCGAAGCTCAGGTGAAGCACAAAATCAAAACTTCAGTTACAGAAAAACTCTCGCCGGATTCGCTGACCAAGTAAGTAGATTTTTGATCAATCCGCATTATCCTCGGGTATTTATTCTTGGAGTGTGCGGTGGTATAGAAAACTGCATGTAAATGTCTACGCGAACCTAACAAATAAATAAGTTATTTTTCAATGCAAATAATTCAACGTGAGCTGAAACGTACGATCTTGTCTAATAAAAAACTGGTTACTATATTTCGTTCGTATGCATATATAAAGTCTCGTGTTCATATAAATAAAGGCGTTTTCCGCAAACCGAATAAAAATCTGTAGATAGCTAAGACTATCGTCTCGTTGTTTATCCACGTCCCCGGATTTATATGCTTTTTCAAAGCGAATTTAAATCTTGTAGCTTATTCTCGAATCTGAATTTCTTCCTCGACTTAAGTACATATTCAAAAGTCATTAATCACCATTCAGCCGAGTTATTTACTCTTCAACGTTTTATTTTGTCTGGCCCATTCCAATTAGGTATATCGAGTAGTTATTTAAATGAAATATGATACCGAATAGGTCACCTTAGCAAATTTATATTCTTCGATTCGGAGCTGGCTTTGGAACCAGTGGCGTTCATTGTAGCCGAGCCTGAGCAGTGTGATTTAATGAATGGCCAAACCGAATATCGATGCTGGCCTACGTCTACAGGAAATCATCTCCATATGGTCGAATTCTTCGCATTTTTTATTTTTTTTTGCAGAATTCTATCAACGCGAAGATACCGTCTTGGCAAATATGGCCGGAATAACGGAGTTGTCTCCACTATGCTACCAGTTGTAAAACAAATATAAACGGAAATGTAGAAAAATTTTTGGTCTAAATTAAAGAAATCTTTTGAACTTTTAGGACGAGTTGCGAAATTCCGACTGAAACCAGAATTTTCTGACTAAACTAAAATTTTCAAGGAGGGGGGGGGGGGGTTGCCCCGCCCTTTTTAGTCCGATTCTTAATGATCAAGTGATGACAAATCAAATTTGATCACGAATATTTCGTGAATGTGAAGATCTGTGGAGGAGATCAGTAGTTGTGAATTTTTTTTTGATCTATAGTGAAAATTCATAGGATCACCCAGTATGTTTATTTTATACATCTGCAGCTTCGTACCTAATTAAAAATCGTTTATCTTGACAATCAAAAATGAGGAACTTTGTACCTCCTCTCTCCCCCCCCACCCACCAAAAAAATAGAGAAAAGTTTGCCGTTACTTTCGAAATATTATGAATCAGTCAAATTTGGTGAAATTCTCTTTTTTGATTCAGTAAAATGAATTTTGCTGAAAATCTGAGATTTCCCAGTAAAAAAGAATCACGGATTTTTCAGTGAAAACATCACTGATTTTTTTAGTGAAAACATCACTGATTTTTTAAGTGAAACTATCACCGATTTTTTAAAAATGAAAACATCACTGATTTTTTAAAAGTGAAACCATAGCTGATTTTTAGTGAAAACATCGCCGATTTTCAATTTCTAGTGAAACCATCACTGATTTTCTAGTGAAAACATCACTGATTTTCTAGTGAAAACATCACTGATTTTCTAGTGAAAACATCACTGATTTTCTAGTGATAACATCCCTGATTTTCAGGTTCTAGTGAAAACACTCCTGATTTTCTAGTGAAAACATCACTGATTTTCTAGTGAAAACATCGCCGATTTTCAATTTCTAGTGAAAACATCACTGATTTTCTAGTGAAAACATCACTGATTTTTCTCAGCGAAAACATACCGATTTTTCAGTAAGAAAATCACTATTCGGCAGAGAAAATGAGTAATTCTTGACTGTAAAATCGCTGATCTTCAGTAAAAATCATATTACTCATTCCGAGAGGCTGAATTTTACCAAATTTGGCTTTAGACTGAGAAAGTTTGGTTTGAAAAAAGTTGGAATTGGAGCCGATCATCGACTAATCCGACTAGATCCTTTTGCGAAAATTTCTTAGAAATCCTGCCACAGAAACTCAGGGGTGCGGCGAGGGTATATTTTTGACGAGCAATTCGTCGTTGAAAATTTGGGGGCCTTAAGTACTAAATTACTAAAAATAAAAATCCAAGTAATAAAAAAAATAAGTACAAATTTAAATTTTGAATAAAAAAATGTATATTTGACTCAAAAATTTTTTGAAAAAGAACTCCCAGTTAACCCCCAAATGTTGAATTAGCGCCCCTCCAAATCATTTTTGTGTATGTGTTCCACTTGAAAAAAAAATCGTAAATACTCAATTCTCAAGGGATAAATTATCAAAATGTGACGGATTTCCTGCTTTTTTCAAGCTATTAAAATGGTCTATTTAATAACAAAAATGATAGAATTTTTCAAAAAGCCGAAAAATTTCGTTGGAAATCGGCAAATGTTCTTAAAAAATCGGTTAATGTTATGTAAATCGTCAAATTTGTTCAAAAGTCGAAGGTAAATTTGTCGACTGGTCAAGAAATTTTTTAAAGAAGTCTGCAAATCTTGTAAATCACCTAAATTAGTAAATTTTGTTATAAATTGTCAAATTTACGAAAATGTGCTGATTTACAACAAAATTTGCAGATTCTGCGAAAATTTCTGAAATCGGGGAATGGAACTGTAATACTGGCACGAAAAAGCACAAAACAAGAAAAAAGCTCGAAATTCCGTAAAAATATTTCGGATAGCACAAAATTTTTACTCCGAAGTAATGGAATTTAAAAAAAACAAACTAGTACATAAAAAAACGAATTATTTTCTTTCTGAAAATCATGAGTTTTTCAAACCTTTGCCCTCGCGAAGCCTGAAGTTTTTCAAAGATGAGGGTTAAAGACTTGGCTTCTTTTAAAAAATGAAGAAATTCCAACTTTTTGGATGATTTCTGTTTCAAATCCTCTTTCTGAAAGTGATGAGGGGACATGCTTGGAAAATTGGGGGAGGGGGTACTCATCGTTGACTCCAGAGGATCAACGCACCTCTGCAGAAAGCTCAAAATGTAAAGGCAAAATTCACAAAAATGGCTATTTTTTTCTGCTTTCTCATCCGCCAATTTTCTTCCATACAATGTATTCTTTGGAAAGGATCGGACGGAGGTGACGTTATCTGTGCTCGGAGACGTGACAAGCAGGTATATCTATTTTCGATTAGCACGAGACCGTGATGGATGGCGGTAAGGCGGGTACATTGTATAAATTTCCGCCAACTTGTGGATGCTCTTGTGTGTATCTGTGTAGTGCAACCATCATTCGCAGGCGCCTGTTTCCGTTCATTTCCTCTTTGTCTTCGCGATAGCGATAGTTCAAACTGGTAACCGGTTTTCCTGCGAAATTCTTTACCTTGACACATCGCGTATGACTTCGACATACCGCGTCGTTATCCTCAGCCCGTCAGCATTATTATATTCCACGTAAATCCACACACATAGTACCTTTCACCGTTCGTGGAAGTTACATCATCGAAACAACCTGGTTTTTCGGTTGCATATTTTGAAAGTTTAATGTAACTCGTTGGAACACGTTTATTTTGATAATTATATTGTCCTTAACATACAAAAAAAATAAGAAAAAAACTCGAATTTATATTTTTCCATTATTGCGAATTAACACGTCCGTCCGTTTTTTTTCTCTTCTTCTCGTACCCGGCGAAGGAATTGGATTTCGATCGTTTCTTGTATTTTTTTTTCTTTTTCTTCGAATGTATTTTGCTACTGCGGCAGCCCTGGTGTGATTAATTGACACGAGTTTGTTTGTTTAATAATGATTACGTTTCGATGATCACCTTGGACTTTACCGTTCGTATTTTAACGCTCTGTTTGTAAACAATCAAAAGTATAGGTTTCCTAGATGGTTCAACGAACAATAAGACAATTTTGCCATATTTTGTCACGATTCGATTCGTGAACGATAATGAGAGAATTTTTCATTATTTGGATATGAAAGGCCAATTTTAGGAAATTTTGAGTGGTTTCCTCGAAGGCATCGTTGGCATTTTCAATGAAAATTTTCGCGATGAAATTTTTTGCAGTTGGCTCGTTGAATTTATTTTTTCAGCCTGTTGTCTAGAGATATCGTGCAGGCTTGACGGAAATACTCAATTAAGCAAGAGCTCATATGACGTGAACGCTTCGCCAGTACAGAATAATAAAAATTTTAATAAAAATTCGTGGGGGAATAACAAAAGCGAAATTTTAATGAAAATTGATCAATTGGTTTAATGAGGATAAAAATAACGTCGCGAGCTCGGTTTCCTTCTTACCCTCGGTCTTGCATTTGTGTATCGACTGCTTGGAAAAATACTCTGGTATTTATTTTATTGTACAACCCTTTTTTTATTTCTTTCAATTTAGACAATTTAACGTAATTTTGGTCGGTTTTCTGGTTTGAATTTTCCGCCATGTTGGGGGTGCGTGCTGCGTGATTGCGTAGTCCTTAGTCGATGGACGTTTTACTTTTATTATTTTTATTATTGCTGGATTCGTGTTTCGTGTATCAAATATTCGGTGGTGGAATTTTCCTCGTTGGGAGATAAGAGGATGAAAATTTTATTTCGTTGGTGAAAGTTTGGGGAATTGAAGGAGGGAGAGAGAAGAGGAAGGAGGGACGAAATAAAGTGTATTTAATATTTATCCAAAAAGTGGACATATGTAGATAACATTGTACGAGAGCACGTCATCCGAGCGGCATGCCATTCCGTCGAAACATTGTACCTATCGTTGGTGATATTTTTGATGAACTTGGCTTCGTTTTGTTCGTTCCATTCGGCTATTTTTTTTTAGTTTTGACATAAAATTATTCTCCTCCTCCTCCCCTTCCCCAAAAAAATCCAAAGTGTATATGTAAATGATGTAAAATGAAAAAATAATAATAAAAAAATATGTAAGCAATTTAAAAACAAAAATTAAAAATTAGGAAATTGTAATGGGTATCAGTTTCTAATGGTTTTGTGGAATTTGAGTATTTTTACAGAAAAAAAGGAATTCTTACTTTATTGCGAGGACTTATTTCTTGAAAGGATGAGGAAAAGTAAGACTCCAAAAACATTCCAAAGAATGTTTTGTAAAAATTTCATCAAAGTTCTAGGTCTGGTATTTTGATTTGAAAATAGACACTTTGAAAATTCCAAACCCTCAAATAATAGGATAACTTTGCGGAAAAATTGAAAAAAAAGAAAATTCAATGTGTTACTTACTTACTTAATTGTAGAATAAATGAACATTTTTTATATTGTTTATTGCCTGAACAACTCCTGCTGACTTAGAAAAATTTAATTTTAAATTAATTTTAAAATATTTCAGTTTTAATTGCCAACTCAAAAAATGCTAACAGAATTTTACGGTACGAAAAATTCAAAGCAATAAATTTTGTCACGAAAAACCCGACGATTTATTTTCTATCGAACAATTTGAGGATAATAATGAATGGAGAGGGAGGGGAGGGGTAAACATGATGAAATTTATGAATTAATGGCTTCAGCAATACTCACTTGTAATGATTTCTTGTGACCTTTTTGACGACTTTTTCGTCAATTTAGTCTAATTTTTCAATTTTTTTCATCATTAATTTATTCATTCGAGTCGATTTTACCTCCCCCCCCCCCCAATCAATCAATGCCCGCCTGAGAATACGTTCAAAAATCTATGATACCTGTTTTTAAAATTTGAAGACTTGAAATTTCGCCAGTCGTAGAGTAATAATATGTAGTATTTTCCACACTGATCACGAAAATTTGTCCTAAACTGATTGATAACTTTCGACACTTGAAGTCAATTTTATGAGCAAAAGAAGAGCTCTACGAAAAAAATGAATGGAACAAAAATTGTAGAGCATGAAATTTCCTTTCTAATTGTTTTTTTTTTCTGGAACCCAACTTTTGAGATATTTCAGTCGAAAGTTTAAAATTCAATTTTTTTCTTTTATGGAAAACATCTCGAATATTAAGCTTCCCAGAAAAAAACCTAAATGGATTTGACAGATAGGAAATTTCACGCTCTACAATTTATGGTCTATGTTTTTTTTTTTTCGTAAGACCCTTCTTGTGCTCATAAAATCGACTTCAAAGTGTAAAAAAAATTTCAACAAAAATTCAAATAGGAAGAAACCTTGACTTGATAAAGAAAAAGTGGTATCATATTCGAACTTAGCACTGAAAATTAGGTCAGAATCACCTATCAGAATTGATTGCGCAGGAAAAAACCTTTTGAATTGCCGCCTGCCGGCCTGTGATAAATAATTGTTACAAATAAGAAATGTTAAAAAGGTGATTTAGTGCAAAAAAAATTGGTTTTCTGGAAAAATTAAGCTTCCAAAAAAATAAATAAATAAATAGAACATGAACTGTAGAACGTGAAATTTCCTTTCTGTAGAGTCCAATTAGGTTTTTTTTTAGGAAGCTTAGTTTTTGAAATAGGTATTTTGAATATAAGATAAAAGTGGAAGGTCGAACTTTGAAGTTTCGGCTGAAATATCTCAAATTTAAGCTTCCTAGGAAAAAACGAATTGGACTTTGAAGAAAGTAAATTTTATGCTCTACAATTTATGTTATATATGTTTTTTTCGTATGACCCTTTCTTTATCCAGAAAATCGACTTCAAGCGCCAACATTGTTCTGAAAAAGTAGTAAACTAATTTTTAATAAAAAAATTTTAATTATGAGCAATTTTGACGTGATAAAGAAAGTCACAGAAGAAACAAAGTCTAAGAATCACCAATTAGTTTTTTAATGTAAGTACTTTTTTCTCAATTAACGATTGTAGAGTACAAAAAACATGAATAATGTTTTAAATATTTTGTAGAAATATCGATGAAAGTTGTGATTTTTGAAATTTTTTTTAGCCCAAACCAAAAAAGCTTAATTTTTGAGAGGGGGTTAAACTATTTTTACCATTTTATTAAATTATAAAATTTAAGAGGATTTTCAAAATATTACGCAAATAACTGATTAAAATTTTTTATTCAAAATTTGACCACTGTAAAATTTTGAAAAAAGAGTTTTTTCAGAACTTTTTTTGGAACTGCCCAACAAATTTTCCCTGTCATGGACGGATCATAATTTTTCCTTCATCTAAACAAAAAATTCAAACACGATTTAAAAATGAAAACAACTTTATTACAACATATATTTGGTAATAAATTATGTACATGATATAAAAACTCATATAAAGTATACAAAATAAATGAATCCTCGAATAACTAATGTAGGTCTTTTTTATCCCCACTAAATAAGTTGATAAGGAAGACAAAACATTAAATTTATTTTTCATTTTCGAAATTTTTCGTCAAATTGACCAAAAATTCCAACTTATCCCCCATCCTTCGTTTATTAGGTTACTGCTCAATTCATATTACCAAATAGAGTCATTTGGAAAATTATTTTTACACCAAATTTGAAGATTTGAGCTTTGAAAAATTCATCTCCCTGAAGAATACATTTCAAATCAAGAAATTCCTCGTTTTCACAAGTACTTATTAAAATTGTCATTTAAATAAAATTTGATTGATTAATTTTTTTACCCATTATTATTTTTAATTTTAATTATTAAAATTTATATTTTTTATAGATAAAAATTTAAATTTATTATTTGAAATTAAAAAATTAAAAAGATTTTATATTTTAATTTTGACTAAAATAATTTATAATAAGTAATAAAAATGGAAATAATTAATAAACTGATGGAATAAATTAAAATCATAAATTAAATGCGCATTTTCGCGCAGGTCTGTATGATTTATTTAAAAACTCTATCTAAAAAACAGCCTATAATTACTCCCTCAAAAACGGAGCACCTTACACATAGGTTGAAGGTTGCCTGCTTACTAGTGCCTTTGCTGAGGTCTATAAAAGTCAATAATTGGTCTTAAATTAGTCCTGTATGACGTCACATGGGCTTTGGACCAATGATTGATTTTTACAGCTCTGAAATAAGTTCCTGGTGGAGTATGCAATCCTCAGTATATAACATGCTCAGAGGAACCAGAAAAAATTTATTTAGATTTTTAGAAAAATCGCAATTTTTCTGGTCCAAACAAGCTTTTTCAACTATTTCTGTGCAAATTTTGAAAAATTCCAAATCTTCAATTAATTCCGAACTTTTGAGCACCTCAAAGCCAGTTCTTGTGGTTTCGAACAAATTACCTCTCCCCTCTGCAAATTGTGAAAATTTTTTCGAGATTTTCAAAAAATCTTCAATTTTGAGCACCTCAAAAGCAGTTCTTGTGTTTTCGAACAAATTACCTCTCCTCTCTGCAAATTTTGAAAAATTTCTCAAGATCTTCAAAAAATCTTCAATTTTGAGCACATCAAAGGCAGTTCTTGTGATTTCAAACAAGCTCCTTTTCCCCTCTGCATATTTTGAAAAATTCCTCGAAATCTTCCAAAAATTCCAAACTTTTGAGCACTCAAAGGCAGTTCTCGAACGAACTACTTTTCCCCTTCCTCCTCTAGTTGTCTATAGCTACAATAACACAGGTGGACAAGATTTTTGTATCTGGGTTCTGATTGTCAAATTTTGGTTTCTTTTATGTAATTGATGAGGGAAAAATAATTTGACCAAAGTTTGCTTTTAGGAGTGGAGGGGGGTGGTCGAAAAATAAGGTTTTTTTGAGAACAATAAACACGGCCTTGAGAAAAAAAAAATTAATTATTTTTTGGCCTAGTCTTATAGAAAATTTTACGGTGAATCGAATGGAATAAACCGCAGATCTTTATCTGATTTGGAAAAAAGATTTACAGCTCAAACTTTCCTCTAAATTCTGTAAAAAAAATATATTTTTTTGCCTTGACTACCAAAAGTGACATTTCTGAGCAAACTAAGTGTTCTACGGTAAAAATGACGAGGACCAGAATTGTTGGAAATGAAATTTCCTATCTGGTAGAAGTGGTTAGATTTTTCTGAGAGACTTTCAAGATATTTTTGAGTAAAGTTGAACTCAGTGGAAGAAATTGAGGAAAAAAATTAATAAATCAATCAATTTTTGGCTGCCAAAAGTTTTATTGCGAAAAATTGTCCAATGTGGTCCCCTCACTAACCTCTGTGAGTTACCACCACACAGGCTCCATGCTAATTTTTTTATGAGGGGCACCAACTCCACTTTTTTAAAATATTGCCTTCAATGCCTTCACTAATGTTCAACTTTACTCGAAGATATCTTGAAAAATATGCCTCCCAGAAAAATCTAATCACTTCTATTGGAAGGAAATTTCATTTTCTATCATTTTGGTTCTCATCATTTTTGTCGTAGGATATTTAGTTTGCCAAGAAATGCCATTTTTTGGTATGCTAGGCACCAAAAAATGAAGAGTTTTTCACAGAATTTTGGAAAATTTGAGCTGTAACTTTTTTTCTAGATGAAATAGAATTCTGCGTTTTGTCCCATTCGATTCTTCGTAAAATTTCCTATAAGACTGGGTCAAAAAAAATTTGAAATTTTTTCTTGAGCCCGTGTTTATTGTTCTCGAAAAACCTTATTTCGCGACCCCCCCCTCCCCACCCCAAAACAAACTTTGAAAGCCACGAATGAGTATGTTGGTGTATTTCTATGCCTAGAATCAGAATTTTTGAGGCATTAGAACTGAAACAGCAAAAAAAATTTTTGTCGACTAGTGATAATTCATCCATAATAAAAAATGGTCAATTCCTACATCAGCATTGGCCAACGACACCTCTACGTACAACTACATACCCGTACGTACGTGCAATTTACATAATCCGTACGTAATTTTACGATTGTGCCATGCTAATGAAAACGAAAACAAAGCATGGGAATAAGAAATAAATAAACTACACAGACATCTTCGGCAGGGCGGGAGCAGACGTAAAAAACCTAACAAGAAAACGACTTTGTGGCGGCGGTGCGAAAATGCCGAGCCATTAAACGGTTACGAAATTTGAATAAATCGTTAGACCATGAGACGTAGTGTAGGTAAGGTAAGGTACGATCGCGAGTACTCCGTGGCACTTTTGCGTGGTAAACGCAACCCGAATCAGTGGAGGAGGCATTAGGTTAGGTTATGTTGGGCAGAGGTGGAAAAAAAATTGACTTCGCGACGCTATACGACCGTACATCGGAAGAAACCAGCACGATTCAGTGTGAGAGACGGGAAGTGAAAGTAGAACGGTGGATATCTCGCGTCACAGGGCAGGAGGTGGCGAGCGGCACAGGAAAGGTGAAGCAAAGTAACATGTGTGCGTTATGTTTACTACGTATTGAAATGGAAAAGAAGTGAAAAAAATGGTGGTGGATGTATGTGCAATTTATCCGCCGTCATGGGCCGGTCGTGTACAGAGAAGTGAGACGAAAGGTATTCCAAGACAAGACTTTAATTGTGCCAAGGTGAAATGCGCTTGTAATGGTGTGCACACGTACAGAGTTGGTGAAGAGTTAGGCAAAGTACGTCTCTCTGCCCGTCCGTCCGTCGCGTCTTACGTTCTCGTTTACAAACGACCACAAATTCGGGTCACCCCTTACCCGCTTATGTCCAGTTATTAAGAAGCTGTTATGTCATCCGAGTTCCCTTTCAGAGGAGCTCCGATGTCGATATATTTGGTAGCGAATGCTAAGTGGATAGCCTTTAAAATACCCCTCCCTACCGTACCCGAGCCACTGTCGGTTGCAACTTTTATGCCTGGCTCGGTACAGAGATACAGCTTAATCGTACTCCACTGCCCTCCCTTCCGTTCTCCATTAGCACGATGCACAGAATCAGTCCAAAGCAACCAATTCCGTAATCGTACCTTCAAAAAGTGTACTGGCTTGCTTCATATTACACTTGTTTTTTTTTTTTCAATTCGCATGGCAATTTCCCCCTTCTTCTGGGGGTCTTTTCGAATGGTTAAATAGGTTCTTCGTCAGGTCGTCCATTTACCTGTCGAATACTGATAACAGCGTATCGTTCGAAGGACGGAAGTCAACTCGATTGAATAAAATTACCTTTTTCCAATTTTACTTTCACCTTCGCCTGGCTTTTTTATTTTCGTAAAATAGATATTTCGACGGTTCAACGTATTCGCCTGCGTTCAAGGTTGGAGAAAAACGTACAGCGCATCTGTTTTTCGTTGGTACTTATACCTTTAGGTGGATTTAGTTTATCCACATGAACGAAGACGAAAATAATCAAAAATTTAAATCTCAATTCCGCCATAGTGCGCTCTAATTGGTCTGAATGTTGTGTAATCCTCGTGTACTGGCAATTTTCACCTTATGGTTGCTTGTTTCATATCCATACCCGACTAAAACGGTATTAAGAGTCGGGCGTTTATTAATTTTTCATTTTCTTGTTTTCTCTCTTTGGCTAAATCCTCGGATGAGAAAAACACCGAGGATGTTCATCTTGTAGGTACCCCTTCCTGTACCGGTAGACCTTGGATGAGTTTTAAAGCTGTGCTGAAAATTCATCGTTCAAACGGAATTGTAAATTTTTTTCGGGTGCACGGAGATAGTGAAATGGGTGCAGGAAATTTGCTCTTGGCGAGGAATCTATGATTTGTAAATGGGTCTTGAAGTGATAAGATAAAGAAGAGTGGCGGAGGAATTGATATGGAGATGTTGGGTTTGTGAGATGGTAAATGAATAAACTTATGTATTTATTTAAAAAAAAATCACGACAGGAGAGAAATATTAGAAGAATTTCGATTTCCTGGGTAGATTTCGTGAGATTGCATTTTTGCATTCGTTGGTGATTGCGAAAGGGGAGAGAAAGGAAATCTTCAATATTGAACTTTTTTTTAATTAATTAAAAAATCAATGTGTAAAATTCAAAAAAAAATTGAATATAAGAAAATATTTTATTAAGTAATCAATATTTTTAAAATATTCAGTCTAGATATTAAAATATTCAATCAAGATAAGATTTAATTTAATTATGTTGATGAATAATTTTAATTGACCTAAGTAAAATTTCAAAGTAATTTTTTTTGTCAAAAAAATTGAATGAATTTTTGAATTTTATACTTTATTGGGATAAAGCTGAGTGAATTGGATTTCGTGTTCGGAGTCTTTCCATTTCTATGTACAAAAAGAGCAAAATTTTATCAAAATATAATATTTCAAACAGATTTTAAAGAGAAAAAAATTGAAATTGAATTGTAGAAGATTCACATATTATGAAATTTTAATCGTGCTTTGTAAAAAAAAAACAGAGTTTAGTAAAATTTGACATTTTTGTGTTGGGGAAAAGGGTTCTGAGTGGTAAAGAAAAATACTCAGAGTTGTTTACAACATTCGCTTTGGCTTCAAAGCAAAACAAATTTCATTTTAGAGTTTCAAAATATCTGTGATGATTTTTTTCAAAAAAGTTGAGAAAAAAATCAAATCGGTTGGAAGATGGAACGAAATTTTGAGATCAAAAAAAGTACCGTATGGTAGGAAATGTTCACTTAATACTCCTCCCCCCACACACACCCTTGAAATTTTCCTTTGGTTTGATCTTCAATTTCCACTTGATGAAACTTTTCGAGTCGAAGCTTGGAAAATGAAAAATCAATACTTCTAAAAATGCTTAAATCGAAATTCGAAAAAAATTGCAGTTTAAAGTCACTTTTTTGGTATAGAAAACAATAATTATTAATTATCATGATGGATATTTTTTCAATTTCAAGTATTTGAAGTTTTTGATCAATTGTACTCAATGCCAATAAGATAGGTACGCTTTCTTCAGTGAGAAAAATTTATTTAAAAATTGAAAATTTTGATTTTAATCGAAATTTCTTTAAAATTGTGAAATCATCTTCAAAAAAAAGGAAAAAATCTGTAATGATGAAAATTACCACTCCTTAAATTCCCTTACCTATTCTCACGTTCTATGTTTTCTCGTCATTTTTTCAGTATTTAATTCCAGATTTAAGCTACAATATTTATTCCTATAATCGAGGTAGTTGACGGATTTTGAATTTGTCAATGAGAACCTAATTCATCCGAAATCCGTCACAATTAATCTTGAAAGAGTCTAATTAAAAAAATCTCAATTTTAAACCATAAAATGGTGCTATTGGTTATCAATTTTTGCTCCATAAAAGGTTTATAATAAATCTCAATTGAGGAGGAGGGGGGGGGAGAACAGAATTTATTTAAAAACAAAAAATTATTCCGATCAAAAAATAAAATTTTAAAATAGTGAAATTTTCTTTAAAATTGGAAAAAATTTTAAATAGATAATAAATTAGTATAAGATTAATTGTAAAAATTGAACCAATAAATTTTGGTATAGGCTTTTACCATTGAAAATTTTCGTTTTAAATTTCTCCTCCGCTTATTTGATCTCCAATTTTCACTCCACACAAAAATTTGTTTATAGTGAAGCTTGAATGGAAGGGGGGGGGGAGAGTCAGAACTTCCGAAAATTCTTCAATTTTCTAAATTCGAATAAAAAAATTTCGTAAATATTTCGCTGATGAGCATTTGAATAAAAAACGATAAAAAACAGAAAATAACCAATGCTCAAAATGGGATTTTTTTAAATAATTGAAACGAAAATTATGGTTTCGATACGTTACAGTGTCTTCGTCGGGATAAAGATAGATTAAGAAGAATACAATAACAATGAATACAAATAAACAAGGAAAAAATTTTAAATTAATTAGGTATTGTACATTTCGAAGCCATGTTATGTTGAATTATGTCATTCTGAATGGGCTGATCGCCAATATGAATGTAAATATTTTGTTGATGGGCATTTTTGCAGCTTCAAACTTGTTTCGAAAACTTCAAAATATTGAAAAATTCATTACAAATCAACAGTTCAAGTACAATGTGATCAATTTTATTCAACTTCAATCAGCATCTTCCACATTTGAAAAAATTTATTTAAAAATGGTAAAAATTGAATTTTTAGTCGAAAAATTGTTGTTTGAAGTCAAAAGTGTAAAATTCTCATTTCTTCCATTCCCCCCTTCCTCCTCCCTCTCTTCGGCTTCTTCCTAAAAAAAATCCCAGAAACTTTCTTTCAATTCGACGTTCAATTTCCATTTCATGGAATTTTCGTAATGAAATTTGATATACCGAGGAGGGGCAAAGAAGGAGATTAGCGGACCCCTAAATTCTTTAACTAACATAATGTTCAATAATTAAGGCTCTGATTTCCAAAATTGACTCAAAATTACTACTCGAAGGGATAATGAAATGGGGGAGGAGGAGGGAAGGTAAAAAAATATCACCAGAATTCAGAAAAAAATCATGTAAAACGTTATTAAAAGTCATAAAATTTTGTTCACTTGAAATAAAAACGATTCAAATTATATTTGGTATCTTTTTGGCTAAAATCTGCATACCTTGCTCCTGCAATGATTCAATATTGTTTTTTTTTCGAATTTCGTGTAGATACTTCTCTTCCTCCCCCTCCCCCAGTAATCCCATCAACTTTTTTCAGTTCGATTTTCTATTTCATTAAATTTTCATATAAGGTCTGATAATGAGGGGAAGGGATGAGGAACGATATTCAGCAATTCACCATTTTTTCTCCCATTGATAGGAAAAATTTCGAACGAAAAATCCCTGTTTTTTGCATTTTTCCAATATCGATATCTTTAATTTTTTTCATCATTGGTTTGAAAAATCAAACCCACGAGTAATAATTCTCCTAATGACGAAATAATTACGAAATAATTTTCAATACGATATTTTTTATGTCATGATTTCAACAATAAATAAAAACGTGCTTTAGATTTACACGTCTGGCTTTCCTTGCTTTCCTATCCTGAATTTCTCACAACTCCCAAGCCCATCAGACGATACTCGAGTCGAGTATTATTTTTATACGAACCATATTAAAATTACGTCTGTAATATAAATTGTTGTCATTTTATGATGTCACAATGGAATTTAATCAGTTAGAATTTGCCAACTTTTACAGAATTAGGTTATCTAAATTTCTTTAACCTATTTACTAGTATTATACGGTTGTATACGTCGAGTCTATATCTAAACCGACGTAGTTTTTTTTATTTTTCGAAATTTCCTAGTTCATTGATAAGAAAATATCGACCGGATTTTTTATTAGTTTTTTAGTTTCGTTTTACCTAACACGACTACGCCTTGAGCTGATAAAAAATTCCCATCTTTTTGTATATTTGTAGTAACTTGGCTATGGGAAAAAAAAGGTAGCAGTGGTTTATAAAATGCTATGTAAGCGTTTGCTACGTTGACGTGGAATTAAATGCTGATTCGACCAGAGTCGTGTTTAATTATGATTTATTTTCGTTATAAAGATGATGACGAATTAATACGAATACGTGCGTGTGAGTGACGAAGAAAGCATTGGTCTGAGTAATACTTTGTTTATATTGCAATTAGTTCCATGTAGTCGAATATGTAAATTGTGTACGTTTATTAGATTACTCGGCGTTTTGTCTAACTGTATTGAAATCTTCCACCTCGTACGATGATGTCTGGGTAAATTATCGTCGACTTGATGGAAATATGTTTTTCTCGTCGATTTTCATCCAACTTTGAGTTGAATTGTCAATGAAATGAAACAATGACCCCTACCTTAAGCTATCTCGTGTTTAGTCATCGCATCGTCACTTTCCAAATAATAAATAATATCGAAAACATTTCCAAAACAAACCTGCCCTCGTCCAACTCCACAGGTATTTTATTCAATCACGTAAATTGAACTGAAACCTTGTTACTTTTTAAAATATACGTGTCTTGTGAGAATATTAACCCTATGGTCTATTGTTATTCGTACAACTCTCTTTCAATACGTAATCACGTGTACTTACGATTTGTTTGAAAAATAAATATTCCTAAATAGAAGCCCTACGATCGTTTTCTAAACAACAATTTTTTTTTCTTTTATGTTACAGGTAAAAATGATAATACACACGAATATGAAACGACAATCGAAACTACTGGTAATCTTTTGTTTTATTCGAGATTAATACGATCACGTATCGAGGCGAATTTAAAATGGGGAAAAAATAACAGAGATGTTTTTTTTTCTTCGTATAATATTGTGGTCAGCTTGTGAGAGCTCGTGGATGTATAACAAATCCACTCGAGAGTATTGTGTTTTTATTAACGATATATGGCATTGTCAATGACATTATTTGCATTGGTAAATCTAGCCGAATATTTTCTATTGCAACATAATAGAGAAATTTTCGACTGTTGTGGTTTTTATACGACGAACTGAAAATTCCATGGTGTTTGTAAACTTCGAGTTGGAATATTTTTCGTCGAGAATCGATCGCGTCGTTGAACTGAAAGTATTGGGAGACTTTGATCGATGTGAATTGAAGGTTTGGGTTGTGATTTTTCTAGAATTTATATTGATCGGAGCTTTAATTTTTTTGAGGGGGGGGAGGTGGTTGAGATGAAATTTGGCTAAATTGGGGGCGGAGGGAAGCAGAATAGCAGATTTGTATATTTTTTAGAATTTTTGTGATATGTGTGTAATTTTTGAGATTTCTTATTTTTAGAAAAATTTTCGTAAAATTAGCTCTTTGTTCAAAGCAAAAATATTATGAAATGAGAAAATATCACAATTTGAGAAAAAAAATTAACTTTCATCTACTGAGTCCATGGAGTTATGAGAGTTGATTCTTCAATTATCCAATTGTTGGGGGGGGGGGTGTCTCTTCTGCTGAGGTCGATGAGTTAAAATGTAGTCATCTCTATTTTTTGACAATTTTCATTTTTCAAAACAAATTTTTACCCTCAATTATGAAATGAGAAAAGATCACAATTTGAGAAAAAAATCATTAACTCTCATTTACTGAGTCCATGGAATTATGAGAGGTGATTCTTCAATTATCTAATTGTTGGTGGTGGGGGGGGGGTATCTTCTTCTGAGGTCGATGAGTTAAAATGTAGTCATATCTATTTTTTGACAATTTTAATTTTTCAAGACAAATTATTTTTATCCTCATTATTTCAATCAAATGTTGAAATATCCAAAGATGACCAAATGTTAAAATATTCAAAGATAGTATTTTTAATTTTCCTTAAAAAAAAAGACCAAGGACAACTAATTCCGTACAAATTGCTTCCATTGAAAAAATTTCCCCTTAAAAATATTATCTTTGCAACTTATTTTAAAGTTTTAATTTTTTTAAAATATTCTTGCTGGACTATTTTATCATTTCATTTTCAAACATTCCAAATTTTCTCAGTTCTATTCAAGCTTAGAAATTTTTTCATCAAAGCTTTTTGAGTTAATTTTTTCTCATTTTTTCCCAAAATCTTTTCTGGTTGAAATTTTTTCAATATTTCTACCTAGTGTAAGGAGAAAAATTTTCTCAATTTTTTATTCTTTTCAATTTGGAAAAAACTGTTTGAATTTGAAATTTTTTCAATTTTTCAAAATTGTTTGAACATGAAAAATATTTCATTTTATTTTCAGTCATTTGAAAAATTTCTCAAATTGTTCATTTTTTATAGATTTCTTATGAATAGTTTTCGTTTGAAAAATCTTCTCAATTAAAAAGAAATAGAACGTCAAATTTTTTTGTTTTTCTAAAATTATTCTTTCGAATTTGAAAATTTTTTTCCTTTGTTTTGATCCAGTCTGAAAATTTTCTCAATTTTTTCAGAATTGAGCTTAAAATTTAGTTTTAAAAAAAATATTTGTGCTTAAATTTTTTTATTCTGTTTTCACTTATTCTGTAATTTTTACATTTTCATTTTATTAACAGTTTTTCAGCTCGGAAATTTTCCGGTTTTTTGAATGTTCCTCGATTTTGAAATTGTTTTACTTTACTCTAAAACTTTCTAAAATTCTCTGAATTTTTCATTTTTTGTATTTTTAAAAATTGAGATTGTTCACATTTTTGCCCAAAGTTGTTTTGGTTTAATTTCTCGAAAGTTTGTTTTGATATTTTTGTTTTCTAACATTCTCATTTTCTTCAACTTTTTTTACTTTTTTGAATTTTTTCAGAATTTGAAGTTGAACATTTTTTCATCGTAACTGTTTCTGCTTGAAATTTTTGAAAATTTGTTTTGATATTTTTTTTACTGGCATTCTCATTTTTTTCAATTCTTTAGTTCGATTTTTTTTTTCATAGCATAGAGTAAAAATACCATGTTCATACTAAGTGTTTCAGCTTGAAATTTCTAAAAATTTTCTTTTCATCTTTTTCAACATTTTTACTATTTTTTAGATCTCGTATGTAAATTTATTCATTTAATTTTAAAACTCGACTTGTTTTAACTTAAAAAAAAAAAAAACTCAAAAACAATATGGATAAACTCTTGAAAAATTGATAAAAGGCTGCCATTTCCATTTTTTTCCTTAAAACATTTTCTGGTCATATTGAGCTTTAAATTTTCCAAACAAAACTTCCAGAACTTTCCACCCGCTGATCCGATAAACCATAAAATTCAGCCCAAAACTCCACAAATAATTCTAGAAAAATTCGCGGTTTGATTTTCTGATTCAATATGTACGGAAGTTTATGTACGATTATGACATAGGATAACCTGAGATGTAATTATATTGAAATTTAGATCATGGTTGATAATCTTTCCCCTCAAACACGGACGATTAACTCGATGTAATTCTCATCTGATAATACCATTCGAGATAATTCTACTTCCAGACGCAATTTGTTTGGGTTCGATGTGCTACTCATGGTCGGATCTTGCACGGTTTCGAATTCTAGGCAAAAAATCCGCCAATTTCACCCGAAACTGGTTTCGTAAGGATAAGAAAGTACGTACGGTGAAACGCTTTCTAAAAAAAAAAAAATGAAAAAATGTCGTAAATCAAAGGCAGGACGATTTTCACTTCTTTTCAACGCTGTCAAAGTGACAATAAAGATATCCACGCGATGCATTGTTGGTTTGGAAATTAGTCTACTATTGCGAACTGGTTTTTAAGGGTAGCTAATTGTAACAAAAGTGTATCGGGGTAGACGGACGTGAAAAGAAAATATAGGTCGAGATCGAACCTTTGTTCAAGCTAACGAGTTTCTTCTTCGTTTTAGCGATTAATTTATCGACGTGATGCAATTTTTTTTCAATATGGATGCATATTGATAGTTGCAAAAATCGAGTATCTTATCGTTAAGAAATTCATTAAAGAGTTTGCGCCAGCGATCGTGAATCATGAGTATTTTAATTAAGTATCTGGCTGAACTATATATGAAGTGAATTGTTTGTAATTTGCATGAAAATTGACGACTATTTGTATGTTCGAATGCGGTAATTCGTCGTGTAATAAACATGACTTTATCTTATCAGCTGCGGAAGGTTTAATGTCGTACGAATAAACCTCAATAGATAATCAAATCGAACAATATCCAGAAATACGATGATTTTTTTCGAAATATTTCCTAAATTACATAATTCGTTTAGATAATATTAACACTTCGATGATAATGATACAATTGTTGGTTGATAAAAGTGACGCTCTGTTGACAATTTTTAATTCTGGTTTTGAGATTTTGAAGGAAAAAAATCGAATATTTTCATTCCACCGTCTGGCCTGAAATTAAGGGCTCATTTACAGAAGGTTTCAAAGTAAACATAATGAACCTTGTGGAGGGATCTCGTCTCTCATCTCTTTCTATTCCTTTTTCATTGAAAAATTCGTGTACGTATCTCTTTGAAGAAAAATACGAGTGTATCCTTTGAAGGTGTATTGTTTTTTTGCCTCCTTTGTCGATATTACCGCGTATTGGAATTTTCACTTTTCTATTCTTAGCAGATAGCAAGATGTTTGCCTTTGATGTTATTTGGTCGACAAGTTCAATTATGAAAACAAACAAAAATATTTTTCAATATTATTGCTTTCGGTCTTTCTCCCGAGCGTTAATTCGGCTTGAAATTGCGAGCTGCGGCTTTATTAAAGAGTTGGCTGGAAAAAAAGGGCGAAATAACCTTAAACGAAATCTTTCTCCTTTGGTGTGCCTTAAAGCATGAAAAATTGATACCTGTGAAGGCGATTCGTATACCGAAGATGGTATCGTTAGGTTGTAAGCCTTGCTATACGCCGATGTGCCTCGCAGGTTAATAACTTTTCCAAGTCGTGTAGAGTTTTGATAAAATAACGCTGTGGTTTTTCGAAGTTTTCAACAAAAACTGACGACAGCGATACCGTAGTTAGAAAAAAAATGCTGTTTTTGGAAAACACGACGATTATTATTATGTTATACATGCCAAGCCGAGGAGTATTCTGGTTCTACGAAATACCTACCTAAGGTACTTGTACGTATTCGTATTTACGACGTTCGGAGTTCTTTATCGATGCTTTGTTTCATTTTTGGATTTAAATTTATCGATATAAGGCGCTTAAGAGAAGTGTTTTTGATTCGAGTTTTCGACCAAGTACCCGGATAATATTTTTAGATAATTAGACGATTGGTCGAGGATAATGGAGTTTTATGGGGGTTTAATACAATGTAATGTGTTGAATGGATTTTGCGAAAATTTCGCAACAAAGAGCCGGGTAAAATGGGAGATTTCCTGGCATCCAACGATGTAAAAATTTTCCACTATTGGTGATGGATTTTGAAATCAATTTTTCGATCAAGGTACCTCGAGTACCTGTGATTTTTTTTCATTTAAAGTTTTTGTTGAGTTTCGTCCCTGTCATGTTGATTACTCGAAAAAGGTGTTGGAAATGATTAAAAAATTTACCTTTAGCTGCTGCTTTTGATACTATTCCAAAGTAGACAAATCATTCATTATTATTCATGAATCTCGTTTATGTACATACGACGTTTGTTTGACGCTGGTTGGTCCGTTTTTGGTATTTTTGTGTCATGTCGGTGGCTTCGTCAGGTGCAGGATTTTCTGTAATTATAAGATTACGTACTTTGTCGTAGAATGATTCCATTTTCATGAACGTGAAACACGTTGAAAAGCAAATTGTCCGAAATTTGTTTATTTTTTATCGCCCCATCTGAGATTTCATTTCCCCCTCTTTCCAAAACATCCTTAGTTATGGGTCTGAAATGAATTTAAAAAATTGATAGAAATCGATATATAATACATGAAAAGCCATAAAAGTTTTGTAGTTATTTGCTAAAAATTTCAATATGCATGACAAATAAATAAAATTTAGGTGAGATAGTCTTAAATCATTGGTACCCTCTTTCAAATACATACAAAATTTAATGTGTAATGTTATATTCCTCAATAAAAAATGAATTAAATTAATTGGATAAAATAATTATAATTTGGTTTTTACACAAAATGAAAGAATTATAAAATTATTTAAAATTAAGAAAAGAAAAAAAATGATAGGTAGGTATAAAACCACTAGTCAATAAATAAGTAGTTACAGTATTCGGGCTGCTCTTTCCAGATTTTATTAGCTATTGAAAATGTAACACAGTTCCTATTATTTTGCCCCAAAAAATCTTGAAAGGTGGAGGACTTTTACGATGTTATAAATTTTTAAGTAAAAATGAAGAGGGAGAAAAATTTGCATGTGTGAGCACTGAACAATTAGGTTTATTTAGCCAAAAGTTGTAAATGTCATATCCACATTGTGAATTTTAAAGGGCAAGAGTTTTTTTTACCATTGTTTAGAAATACCTCGAAAGGTGGAGATTCCAATTTATCCTGCAAGTGTAACTTACACAATATTGAAAAATTTTAAAAGTCTTGCCAACAAAATAATGGATTAAATTTTTTTTTTAGTTTGTTTAGAATTTGTTAAAAAGTGGAAAATCAAAAGTGGGTGAGTTAACCAAGGGCTAGTAAAAATCATAAAATATTAGTTTTCATTATTGAGGGAGTAAAACCAGTGATGGGGCGATTCAGCGATTTAAAGAATCGGATTCAGGAATATCAGATTCATCAATTTTGAAGAATCGGATTCTTCTGCAATTTTCTTCTACAATTCTTTTGTGATTCTTTTTTTGAAATGTTGTACATTATCGTATGAGTGAAATGTCCATTAAATGTATTTTCTTTCAGTTTTGCTTCGCGCCTTCTAGAGTGTAAAAAATATGGCGTTTTTGTCGTTTTTTAAAATAAATATTTGAATTGAAATTATTTAAAAAAGAAAACAAGAAGTATTCAATATTCAATTCAATGTTGTATTTAAAAAGAATCGGAAAAGAATCACAGATGCGCAATTCAGTCACAAAAAAAATCGTGATTCCCAAAATTGTGATTCATCAAATTGAAGAATCGAATTGTGAATCGGATTTAGAAATTCTTTACGATTCACACTGGCGATTCTGAATTGGCCCAACTCTATCGCTCGAGTGCTCAAATTTGTGTTTTTCTCACACAATAAAGAAAAATATCGTTCAAAACTCAAAACAAAAAGCAATTTTTATTACTGCTTTGGTTACAAAGAAGACTCATCAATAGCAGGAGGCAGTTGTTTTTATATAGGTACCTCCTGAAAATCATATTTTAATAAGAGTTGCCTACTTAATATCTCATCATATAGTAACATTTACATTTTACAACTTCCATGTAAATTGAAATCAGTTCAAGATTGTTAAAATTGTGTTGCCCAGTTACGTGATCTATGACAATTGACTTATGACATGAGACATGTGATTGACTTGAGTAATGTGACACCCATTGCATGTCTGAATCTTGTTCATCTGATTTGTAGTGATATTGCCACCTTGATTTGATATGTCTACTGCGTCTGAAAAGGCTGAAAATTAGTGTTGGGTGATTAATAATCAATTAATTGAAAAAAGCCGATTAATTGGTCCAAATAATCGGAAAAATCAATTAATCAATTATATAAAATAATCGCTCGATTAATCGATTATTTAAAAAAATGATTGATTATTTTAAAATTTTTGAGTTTCAGTCAAAAACACAATTGAAGGATTCTAAATTAGAAAAAAAACACCATTTAGTGAAAAGTTGAAAACATTTCAATAATATGATGGCACAAATTTGTCAAATTCAGGCTACGCTTGGCTACTAATTGGGGCAATTAGTAATCGATTAAACAAAAAAGGTGATTAATCGTTCAAAATAATCGGAAAAAACGATTAATCGATTATATAAAACAATAAAACAATCGCCTAAAGTTTTTCGATTAATGGAGTACTGAAAAAATCGAAGTCCGATTGATCGATTATTCCCAACACTACTGAAAATCTGAAAAAATGTCTTCATTCCTTACCATTTTGACAGTAAAAATTGTTCAAGGGGAATTTACTTTTCAAGGGAATTGTAAACATGGGAGGGGGGAATACTAATCAATAAATAATATATAAAAAATAAATTAGAAAGTGAAGTTCTCTTAAAAATCCTGTGATTTGTGACCTTTGACATCTGCACCTTGGCACTTGCAAGGTGGCATTTTGATATGATTTAAATGATGAATGTACTGAACCCATGAAAAATGACTTGTGCCCGGTAAGCATTTTGGGATATAATTTTGAGAATCTTGCGATATATATTACAAAATAATATCTCTGGGATATGTTTGTAGTATCAAATTAAGACATGAATGTCCCTTCCTTATTATCACCTAAAAATTACCATAGGGATATTTCTGCATAATATATACGTAACAGTGAAGTGAGAGGATGATTTTTAGGGCGGATTGTATCATAGGAATTGTGATACCTACGTTTAAGATATCACATCAATATTATTTTGAATGTTACACCTGTGTCATTAAAAAAAATCACAGAGATATTCCTTGGGCTAGGTATATTAAAATCAATTAAGAATGATTTCTAATGTCATCACTTGAAAACATTCCTCTAGCAACATACCATTCCATTATCCAAGTAACCATAAAAACAACTGACATTCATGTTATCGGATTTCACCAGTTTTTCAAAATCTTCAAAATTTTGCCAGGGAATATGAGTCAGCCATAAAGTTGACTACTGACTCCTGCTCAACTCTGAAGTCCATTTCAGGCTTTGACTCCTGTCTTTTTTTTCTTTTTTTTTTACTACCTATACAATTCTTTTAAAGTGGGAAAGCTTTTCCCACTCCTTCTTCCACAATAAAAAATGTGTCCTTTCAGGAGCTACTTGACCTTACGTGCAGAAAGTAACACATTAGAAGTAAAGCCAATTAGTGAGAATCTGTTTTCATAAAACAAGCAGAATTTCGGAAGGCCTTGACTCCTGACTCCTGCTTGACTCCAGAGTCAACCTGTTACCTTAACTCCTGTTTCCGACTTTACTCCGGAGTCAATTTGTAGTCGACTCCTATTCCCTGAGTTTTACTGCTTGAGTGATGTTGGCAATTGTTCTTGTGGTAGTAGGGCTGCTGATGAGTTTTGTAAAGACAAGACAACCGGCTCATCTGAATTACAACATTGTTGGATAAGGACATTGAAAATGTCAGCAATACAGAAATTTCAAATTTTTTCAATTTGAAGCAAAACTAATTTCGAATTTGGAATTCTCCGCGAGAAAATTGTCTTCAGTACTCCTCTGCAATTTTCAAAAAATGAGACGAAAAATCCAACTCTAGTTCAAAATTGAAAAAAAATCACTCTTGCACAAATCTTCTCCAATTCAAATCCAATTTTGTCAAATGAAATTTTCGGGGACTAGTTCTTCTCAAAAAAAAAAATCATTTTCATCCTAATAAAAATCTATAAAAACAGAACATTTTTATAATTAATTCGAGAAATATTGTGAAATTGAAAAAAAGGAACACAAATTTCCCTCTTGTATTTCAACGTGAAATAATTAACGCGAAAATTTACATAGAAATTTAATAAGGAAAATTAAAACGAAGTAAAAAATGTTAAAACCTAAAATTAAGAGACTTCACACTTCACAGTCCCAAAATGCTTCGTTCCTCAACACTCCAATGCAAAGAAAACAAAAAAATTATCAATTTTTTGTAAATAAAGAATAATTGATAACCTAATTATTCTAATTTTGTAATTTAATTTTATATGAAATCATAGATAACATACTTATATATTATAGAATATATGGGCAACTCGATGTATTTTTTTTGTAAGATGTTTAATTTAATTTAGGTCTATGACAGCCTGTGAATTTAATTAGTTCGTCAATTTGAAACTGAAATGAAAAAAAAGTGCTGCAGTCGCAGTTATTTTGCTTTCATTTTTTTTAAAATTTTAAATCGCATATCAACTATCAAGATTAACTAAAAAATGAACACTTTGAAACAAAAACAATTTTTTATTATAAATTATGATAAACATCGAAAAGCATGCAATGAAAATTATATCTTCACAAAAATTCATCCTAAATAATAAACTTACAAATGATGATACTAATAGATCATATATGTACACAGAACCAAAACAACATTAGATAGAATAAAAATTTAAAAACAGTAGCTTTTGGCGGATTATCTCACTTAAATCTTCGTATTAATATTAATAATAATCATTTCAGTGGCAAATTCTCAGGTACAGCTGGGGAAGCGGCGATGTACCAATCAAAATGGGGAAATGGGGAAAATTGCAATTAAAAAGCATTCGTATTAATACATAATGAGAACTGCAAATAATTCGATAAATCGCTAAAAATAGCGATTGATTCGAATCATGTTCGCTGTCATTCATGCTTGTTGAATGGCACACCACACTTGCACACTCGCATAATAATTACTCCCACTACCATGCACAACATATTCGCTGTCACATAACTGATAGCTAACCAGTAAAACAGGTAAATCGCTGTCTGTAGAGATTCCCTGGACTACGGCTAACATCAGATTGCGCATATGTAGATTGGTATTGGTAGGTAGAAGTGTATAAAGTTTTAGGCGAGTGTGTAAGTGTGTAGGCACGTAGTACAGTGACAAATTTAGCGATTTCGCTGATTTTATTATTCTTGAAGTTTTCAATTTTTTTGGTTTTGTTCAAACATTCTTTTTACGTTATTTCTCAAATAAATGAATACCCCTTCCATGTTACTGTTACTGAATATTGAACCTCGCCACATCACCAGCGACTTACCACGAAAAAACCCAGGATTCGCCACAGAATCATTTCTTTGAATTTTATTCACATAACACCAAAAACAAATATAATTATCAAAATGGCAAAAGCATTAATTTTCTAAATTGAATAACAAGAACAACTGAGAACTGAACTGGTAACCATGTATAGGCAAACAACAAAAGTAGCGCTATGATGACTGCAGTGGCATAGTGACGAACTAAGTAAACTCACAGACTTTACACAGACCAGACAAAAAACAAGTTAGAATTGCAACTTGAGTTTCTACTCCCTATATGAAATAAATCGGCATAAATTACTCATTCTGAGTCTTCCTCAATTTTGACATGTTCTATCTTTATGGTGATTGTCCATTGCTTTTCTTCCACTGATACAGACGGGTGCATATCTGGGTCAGGTTTTATTTTAAGCTGTACTGGCTTGGTCAATTTAATCGGCTTAAAACCAAATTCATCAGAACTCAGGGACCGGACATTACATACAGATAGTTTCAATGGTAACGGGTCTGGCTGCGGATGATATCTCGTATGCTATTGGTGGCAGGGGTGTCTAGTAGAGCTGAAAGCGAGGCAGTCATTTTATACCGCCTGATCGCCTCATTCAAAAGCAAGGCGGTCACGTTACCATAACCGCATTTATTATACCGCGCATGACCGCTTAAACTGGTTTTTGAAAAAGCGAGGTGATCAAGTACCATGGTACTACCGCCTGACCGCCTGATGTTACTACAGTTTCGTAAGGGATGACACCCCGTTAAATAACATGAGCGGTAAGCGGTTATGACCATCTACCGCCTTTTTCCAATGAGATCATACCGCCAGGCGACCGTACCACATTTTAGCGAGGCAGTCGACGGTATACCGCGGTATATAACTGCCTCGCTTTCAGCTCTGGTGTCTAGCCAATCGCATTGGCTAGAGCTAACAGCTAAAAGAAAATTCATTGGCTAGAACTAACGGCTAATAGCTAGTGTAAGTTGATCAGCTAGCTGTTGGCTAGCTAATGGCTAATTTTTGAAAAAAATCATGTGGCATCTCAAAATACTCATCATTATTTTTTACATGCAAAAATGTAAAAAAAACAGGTATTTTTCCTTTGAAGGAAAAGAGCAAAAAAACATAAACAAATCACAATTTTACACAATTATAAGAAAAACTGACAAATAAAATTTGAAATTTTTTAAAAAATTTCTCAAAAAGAGAAAAATTGACAAAAAAATGAAAGCCAATAGTCATTTGATTTGATTGGCTAAAGCTAATGGCTAATGGCTAGTGAAGTTGATTGGCTAGCTAAAAGCTAAAGATAAAAGGAGTGAAAATCCTTTGGCTAATGGCTAATGGCTATTAGCTATTGGCTAGCTAGACAGCCCTGATTGGTGGGTTCGTTCCTGTTTGCAGGGGCCAGAAGCTAAAAGATAAAGCTGCGGCTTTTGGCTTTTAGCTAGTGATACAAATTATAAAGCTGCAGCTTTTAGCCTTTTTCTTTTGAAATTATATGGCTGTTAAACATGAGTCCATTCTCTGGAAAAGTGGGAAAAGTCAGGGAATTTTGGTGGTCTGGAAAAGTCAGGGAATTTTGGAATTTTCTCTGGAATTTTTCGAAAATCCAAAAAAAAATGTTATTTTGCATATTTCATTATAAATTTTTCAAAAAATTTCGCTCCCGCTTCGCTCTGGCCAAATTATTACATATTTTATTCATCTTTTTTTTTTTTGGTCGTAATGTACAATAAAATTGATATTAAAAATGCATGTCTTTATCGATTGAATTATGAATTATCCAAAAAAATTTCCCTCGCTACGCTCGGGGTAATTTACACTCTTTCTTTCTGCACAATTCATTTTTAATCTCAAGTTTTTTGGTAACTTACTTTTTAATGAGCTGTAATGAGAAAGAAATGTCATGATGTCCTTGACCTCGATGTTGAAAAAAAAGGGAGGGAATGGAACAGAAATTGAAATTATTGGCCATGTTTTGGAAAACATGAATGAGGGAAAAGTGGTGAATTTTCATCTTTTGAAGATCTTTTTTCACAACAATTTTCGCCCTCGCTTCGCTCGGGCTCAACACATTTCTATATTAACTACAAAATTACAAGGTATTGCGTGAATTTATAAATTTGAGACAAGTGTTTTTCATTTTGAAGGGGGAGGGGGGAATGAAATGTGAAGTAAATTTTGAATTTTTAGTCCAGAAAATCCGAATTTTTATTCGATCAATTTGGTAGACACCCTGTCATAATTTTTTTCACTTTTCAAAACTTAATTTTGCGTTGGAATACTTGGTTTTTCCTTTTGATTTAAATTTTTTTGTAGGTAATAAATTCAAATTTTCAAATTTTTGTGGCAAGGGGGAGTTGAATGAGCGGAAAAATTTTCAGAATTGAATTTGAATATTTTTTTGACCCGAAGAGGGGCATCTAAAGATCTCGTAAAAAGTATCTAGTGATTTTGAAAAAAAATCGTTAGACCCTATGCATTTTATATCATTTTTATACAAAATTTCGGGATGTAAGTACATCACGCGAAAAAATTACCCCCCTCTCCCTCCTCCTTTATTTACGAATATCATATTTAAAAGGTCTGGAAATATTCGAAAAATTGGTCTGGAAAACCTAGAAAAGTCAGGAAAAATCATTTCTGAAATATAGTGGACACCCTGTTGAAGCTAGCTTTCGGCTTTTAGCTTTCAGCTTCCGGCTTTTATCTCTTCAAATTTCAATGTAAGTTTCAATTTTTCATCTTTTGAGCACAAGTATTCCCAATGATCGCGCCATTTCCACTACAAACACCCACCCTACATAGAAGGCAGTTTCGATCACTCGATTGGAAATGCAAATGATAAAATCAAAAGTAAGATTAAGTGCAGACATAAAATCGACTACCAAAATAATCCACCGCGGACGAGCATATCTCACCTCGATACTCGCCATGTACCTGCTAATTAATCGAATACCTCGCTGCGCGCGGAACTACCATACAATACTCGGAACCCAGCATATCTCGCGAGGGAGGGGCAGGGGGTGACAAAATCGACATACCAATTGACGAGAAAATCCTTCATCGGGCGAATACGCCAATACCTTATTAAAAGCGCACCAAAGTAATGTAAACGGAACGTAAGCAGCAGACTATTGGCTCTCGAGTTAATGTTTTCATCGTTCAGCCGAGCGAAACGAAGATTACGTAACTGTATACTTATTAACTACGTAATTACAATGATCGCGATCGTGGTTACTTGGCCACACGGTAGGCACCACACCAATTTGGAAGCACGATATTAGCGCAAATAGACACGATCGAGTAGACCGACAGGCACCTCCCACGTACCTCTTGCTCACTTTTAACGTATTTTTATCGTCTTTGCTACTTTTTTTTCGTCTTTCACGTTCATGAACAGATGCTCACGAGAGGAACTGGTTTTTCATACATGCCATTCTTTCTTTCCCTCTTTATTTCTTTCCGAAAACACTTGTAAAATTTTGTGATGCTCGAGATTCGAGATTATTACGTAATTATCGCTCGATCGTGGTGTCACTGTGTCTCTCTCGCTCTCTCGTATGCCATCGATTTATTATCTACAAATATTCGCATTCTTGACTCCACACCTCGTCTCCGTGCCGGTTTAAAAATTGCCAGTTATTTACGATCTTCCTCGTATACTATACAATGACTAATACCTCTATAATAAATGAACTTGAATTTGCAAACCGAGTGTACTCTTGGCATATTTTTATCGCAGTCGTGTTCGCGATCACATAATACCTGTACGTAATTACCTATACAGATCTGAGTCTGCTGCCTGGCCAGTTTATTCATTGACAAATACCAATTGTTCTTAGGCCTAGGCCTAGGTATACCCTAAAAACCTTGTTGACAAACTGACAGCAGACCAGACGTGGAAGTCGTAACGTAAACGTAATTTCCTCTTCAGAACACACCTAGATCTCTACAATCGATGACCTTTTCAAAAAAAGCCATCGTGATTTCTCACTCGTAGTACCCAACCTCGCCATCAAGAACTCCTCGAATCTGCTAAATTGAATTTTTCTGTCCAATTTGCGACGATATCTCGGAGCTGTGACATCTCTCTCGCCTCGCCGCATCAGTTTGCGTAAAACCATTTACCCAACTTTGCCACCTACTCAGAACACGATTAACCTGTACACGTTGCTCGATGCCCAAGAGCTGGCTCACCTTCGGTAACGATTAATCGCGTCAAGAAAACGTCGAAGAGCGATTAACCTAAGAGCGCGATGTTTATATTCAGATATCTTTTACTGTCAAGCAGGAGGTATTCGCGAAATATCCTCTCTCTCAATTACGAATCCGGTTTTTGGCTGGGGAAAAATGGCGAGGAAAATGAACAACGATTAAATTATACTTCTGCACGGTTCGGTCTTTCTTTGGCAGAGTCGTCGGGTTGCGTTGAAAATGTAGATTTCAGTTCATTCTGCAGCACCGGAAACGATAACGATTAGATGCTGGTCTGGTTTCTGCATGTGCTTTTTTTATTCTGCTTTTTATAATGAAATCTTTCTTTTACACCGGTTTTCATCCAAATTGATGGTATTGGTTTGACTTTTTTTGCTAGATGGGTAAGAACGGTATGAAGGGGTTTGGAACGTTTTGTAACATGGGATCGGTAATGTGACAGGGGCTGGATTTGTTTAATGAGTACAAAGTTGGCAACGTTAGTTGATTATACAAAAATATAAAGGAAGTATTTCATGCAGAGAGGTGAAGAATGGTCGGAATGACAAAAATTTGCCCAGAAGATACATCTTTATAAAAATGTTTTTGGAATTTATTGCCTTTGAAATGAATGATTAGGTAGGTGAAAAAAATGCTAAGTTCTGAGAAAAGTTCAATGTGTGATACCCCATCCCATTTTTTAGGAGTCACATTCCACATTTCAGAAGTCACATAATATGTCACTAGTTGAAAAATCATTTATTATTATTATATCACAAGTAAAATACTGGAAGGAAAAATTTTTGATATTGTGTGAAAAGGATGTGGCTAACCAACTGTATAATAATGTAAACAACACTTCATCATTAATATCAGTAGATGAAGAGGAAATGGAAAGGCTACCCCAAATATGACAGATCATGAATGAGGAATATAGTCTGGAAATGAATTGCTCCATAACTTTAAGCACTAGATTGGGAGTAATTTCCTATGCTGTGGAAAGTGTTCTCATGGCTGTTTCCTAGCATAGCATGGGGCATAACACTAGAAACAGTGAAGCTTGCATTGAGCTTTTAGGAGGTTTGGATCATCTTACCCATCTGGGTGGGCTGATCTGTCCTTATCTCCTTAGTCCCTAAGCAAAATTGTTACACTCAAAATTCTGGGCTAAGTCAAGTTTATAGGATAGCTTAGACGATACGTTTAATTTAATTAATTTAATAAGAATGATCCAAATTTTAATTAAAATCAATAAAAATGTAAAAATTAATTTAATAATAAATTTGCCCCTACCAATTAGGATTGGGATCTTTCAGTGGACATCAGATATATAGAGCTAAGAAAATAGTTGTTACTTCGCCTATTACACAGGGCGACAAAAAAAATTTTTTGCTCTGTTTCTGGGTTCTCATGCCGAAATTCTGTTTCTAGACATCAAAATACATAACCTTGCTCAATCCTGGCTTCCACAGTTTGCTTTGGGGGGTGGGGGGGCCAAAAAACTGATTTTTCGAGGTCAATAAGCCTGAGCATTACAAAAAAAATTGAAAAAAAATTTTTTTGGACTAATCTTGTAGAAAATTTTACGGCGAATCTAATGTCGCAAACCGCAGACCTCCATCTCTTTTTTTAAAAAAGTTACAGCTCATTCTTTTCAAAATTTTGTGAAAAAATCGCATTTTTTTGATTTTTTTTCGCAAAGAAGTGAAATTTAAGAGAAAAATAAGGGTTTTAAGGCCATAATGACCATGATGAGAGTTGTAGGAAATTTCACGGCAAATCAAATGCCGCAAACCGCGAACCTCTATCTCTTATTGAAAAAAAGTTACAGCTCATTCTTTACAAAATTCTGTGAAAAAAATTACATTTTTTGTGCCTTTTTCGCGAAAAAGTGAAATTTTAGAGAAAACTAAGGGTTTTAAGTATAAGCTGTAACTTTTTTTCAAAAAGAGATAGAGGTCCGCGGTTTGCGGCATTCGATTTGCCGTAAAATTTCCTACAACTCTCATCATGGTCATTATGGCCTTAAAACCCTTACTTTTCTCTCAAATTTCACTTCTTCGCGAAAAAAAATCAAAAAAATTCGATTTTTTCACAAAATTTTGGAAAGAATGAGCTGTAACTTTTTATAAAAAAGAGACGGAGGTCTGCGGTTTGCGGCATTGGATTCGCCGTAAAATTTCCTACAAGATAAGTCCAAAAAAAAAATTTTCAATTTTTTTTGTAATGCTCAGGCTTTTTGACCTCAAAAAATCAGTTTTTTGGCCCCTCCACCCTCCAAAGCAAACTTTGGTCAAAAAAAATATTTTTTCCTTTATTAGTTACATAAAAGCAACCCAAATTTCGCAATGAGAACCCAAAAACAAAATTCGTGTCGACCTGTGTTATCTAATGAAATGTATTTGTTTTAATTATGCACACATCAACATGGTCCTCTGTAGACCAGGATACTCGCTTCATATAGTGAGCAAAACTGTGTTAATTATTGGTGCTCTTGTTCATCATTTATAATATTTTCCACCATGGACATAATTTCTCAAAAATTCCTAAATTGTGAAAAATTGTATACCTGTTGATGTGTCATTGTGAAAAATATCAGAAAAAATCATTTTGAAATCAGATGTAGTGGCAATTAAAATTTGCAAATAAAATCAAAAAATTTGAATTGTGAACCTATACTTTCCTATCCAAGTGAAAACTTACACCAACAAAAATGGCTAAAGGAAATCCAGCCGCCACCAAAATGGTCACATTTTGGTCACACTGATCCGCTGCCAAACATCTATCCAAGCCAAATTGGCAAACCTTACAGAAGAATCCATAAATGCAGCTAACCAATGGACCATCAGTAATTGAAAATTCCAGAGGTTCTTAAGGTCTTTGACCAGAAGCCAAGCTGCCACCTATCCAAATTACACCTTTCCATGGAAAAACAGAGGACTTTCCCGAATTCATGGAACTATTCGATTGCACTTGAATCACAATAATCTAAATTTAGGCGATGTTGAATAACTAACTTATCTAAATGATGGTAAGAGGAGATGCCTCGGATAAAAATGCAAACAAATTGAAAACAGTAAAAGTTGAATTTTATCACTGGTAGAAATTTAAAAAAAAGTAATTATGAAAATGAAAAAGATCTGATCGAAGCTTACTTAAAAAATATTGTTAGGTAGGTACCTAATAGTATATTTCACAAGGGAGAAAGAAAGAATTTTTGACAAGTGTGAGGTTTGTGACATGAGCAAAGCGAGAGCAACAATTCACACAAGTCAAAAATTGTTTTTTCTTGAGTTTTAAACGATATTTTTCTTTCTTGTGGGAGAAAAACGAGAATTTGAGCATTCGAGCGATTCGCGAGAAGGAGTAAAATAGCGTTTTACTCCCTCTATAATGAAAAGATTTTTTTTCTTACTTTGTGAAAAAAACTTCAACATACTATCTTAATGAAAAGTAAAAGTGATAATTTTCAAAGTAATGTCACTGATTACTGGTCACACTCACTTTCTTGCAGTGTACCTCAAAGTATATTGAACAACGCCTAGGTCACTCAAATGGGGAATCAACAATGAATTTTTGCTTCATAGAATATTCTATGTTGAAGTAAGCAGGTATTCTTCCTCCGCATCTTCAAAGTGTAAAAGAAAATTACGCTGAAAATCTGAATTTAATTTTTTCAGGTCGTTATTTTAACACATGATATGGTATTTCGATAAGATTTTTCACAATTTGAATTTTTTATTTTTAAAAATTGTAGAGGGGAACAGAAAAAACAATTTTTTCGCCGATGAAAATTCCAAGTTTGAAATCAGTTTTACTTTAAATTGAAAACATTTAGATTTCTGTATTGTTCACATTTTCAAAGTTTTAAAGGAAATCATGATAATGAAGGAGGAGAGGGAGAGCATTAAAAATTTACAAACTACAAATTTGAAGAATTTTTGATTTTGAACTAAAAATGAATAAAATCGCTCACCCAAACCCAAACACTACAATACTAAACTGAATTTTTTTATTTTTCTAGAATAACTTTTCAATATTTCCCCAATTTATAAAATTTTAAGGTAAAAAAAAATAATCTTAAACAAATCACTTCAACTGATGGAATCCATGTGATTGCTCCCCAAATGCAATGTAGGTAGATTGAAGACAATGAATTTGAAGGATCAGGGAAAGAAGATTGAAAATTTACAATTACAAATTTGGAGAATTTTTGATTTTAAACAAAAAAAAAAAATCAAAACTCTTACCCAAACACTTCAATATTGAACCAAAAAAATTTTTGGTTACCTCAACGCAGTCTGCAATTATATGATGATATAATAATCAAAGGATGGATTTTACATTGCAAAAGAACAATGAGAAAAAAATCAAGATCAAATTTCAAGCACTTACATATTATTCTTTGAAACTTTCTTCTCCAGATGATCTGGAATCTTTAGATACTTCATTTGCGCCTCAAATTCACCATAGGTTGTTTGCAATTCATTCATACTTGTAGCATAATAATCAAAAGATGGATTTTACATTGAAAATGAATAATAAGTAAAAAACCAAGATCAAATTTCAAGCACTTATATATTGTTCTTTGGAACTTTCTCCTCCAGATGATCTGGAATCTTTAGATACTTCATTTGCGCCTCAAATTCACCATAGGTTGTTTGCATCCATTCATACTTGTAGCAGGTGAGGGAAGGATTAACAAGTTACAAATTACAAATTTGAAGAATTCTTGATTTTTAACCAAAAGGAAATAGAAACTCTCACCCAAACAGTTCAATATTTAACCAAAAATTTGTTTGATTACCTCAACACACTCTGCGATTATATGATGACATAATAATCAAAGGATGGATTTTACATTGCAAAAAAACAATGAGAAAAAAATCAAGATCAAATTTCAAGCACTCACATGTTCTTTGAAACTTTCTTCTCCAAATGATCTAGAATCTTTAGATACTTCAATTGCGCCTCAAATTGAATGTATGTTGATTGCATTTATACTTGTAGGAGGTGAGGGAGGGATTAACAAGTTACAAATTACGAATTTGAAGAATTCTTAATTTTTAACCAAAAATACATCGAAACTCTCACCCACACTTCAATATCAAACTAAAAAAGTTTTGATTACCTATAGAATAATTTTTAAATGTTGCCTCAATTTATAATATTTTATATTAGATAAGGTAAAAAAAATAATTTCAAACGAACCACTTCGGCTGATGGTATCTTTGAAATAATTTACACAATTGCTCCTTGGATGCAACATAAGTACGTAGATTGAAAAAAATGAACTAGACTTTCCCTGTGAATAAATATGATTAAAATCAATTTTTAATTAATAAATGTGTTAGATTATTGTTAAGAACCTGATAATTAGTAATATGCATTTACTCATCATTCACAAGAGTGACATTCACATTCAACGAGTATATGGATTTCCATTTTTTGATTCATGATTAAAATGGTAATATGTCCGTTTTGGATAATAAAATGTAACCGGTTACATTTTTCATGTAGCACGTTCCATATTATGGGAAGCAGTACCAAATTATGATAACGGGTATAATTATTCTAATTTACTTATCTCTTAGAGCCTAGGTAATTTTTGATGGCCGAGTGTTAATCACTTTATACAATTACTAATATGATAAGAAAAAACAAACAAACTGAACTCTTTCACATCGAATAGCTACTTAGGTACCTATGTCGATTTAAAAAAAACTAGCAGTTCCTTTCTAAATATCCCTCATTTTACTTATAAAAATGATGAAATCGGTCAATGTCTCAAAGTTTTTACGATGGTTGGATGCTTTGAACAATTTAAAGTTTTTTAAACTTTTTTCTAGATGCTAAAATTTTTTGGACAGATTCCCAGCTCCAAGACATCGGTTGAAATGTCTCATAAAATATTTATATTTAAACATAATGATATCAAATTTATATAAAATAAATTTAAATTTTCAAAATTAAATAAAACTATTGTATAAAAAATCAATAAAATCAATTAAATAAATATTAAATTTAAATAATCTAATTTAAAAGTAAATTCTGACATGAAGAAAAACTGAAATAAAATTTGAACTCAGCATTAAAACGCATTACAAAATCATCTATCAGAGTTCTTTACGTAGAAAAAAATTGTTGAAATCTAGACTTGTGGAATTTTTGAGAAATACTCTCAATTTTTCAAAAAATAAGTACATACCTAGGTGGGTACATGAATTTTCTATTTTGTCTATAAATCATACCTCACCAATTTCTCAACCCTTCAAAGTATAAAAATAATTTTAACTTTCTCAAAGGTAACCAAACTGCAAAAAAATTGTAAAAAATGTGCAAAAACTCTAGAAAAAAATCTCCATTATTTACCACGTATTTATATTTTCCACTCACATAATCATTCCAATTCCAATCCATTCGAATTGAAAAATTCACCGGTTTAATTTCAGTTAAATAGCGATTAAAAAATTACATAAACAGGTATATCTACACTCCAGTCTCCAAGTACAGGTACACGACTTTACCATAATAAAAAGACCTAGTGTATCGAACACCTGCATGCTGCAGAGTCTGAAATACAGAATCAATACGAGCCACATCGAGATCGACATGCCAACGTATCCTGTTCTTGGGATTAATTCGTTATTCGGTTTATTCTGCTCATTGGCGGATGAAATTCGCAATTAGTAACCACCGATGTTCGCAAGTAAATTTTATCGATTCGCAGCGATTTTATAATGGAAAATTCGCGCCTTATCTAAATTTCTACCTATAGATATAGGAAAACCTGGCAAATATTGTAGGTTTTTTTTTGTGTGCAAAAATCAAACACCGAATCTCATTATATCATTACGTATCTAAAATAGAGAAAGAGATAGATTACGAATGATTTTTTTCCTGAATCTGGAATAAGTAGGATAAAATAGGCAGCACAGGCTTATATTTGGTACTGGTACAATGTGCGTCGATGTAAACAAGGCATACCGTGCGCCATCCGAATTGAAACAAAACGCGCGTACCGGTCCAGATATTTAGTCTAGATTATATAAGTTTATACGCTTCAACAGATATAAGTTATTTGATCCATATATTTTTCATTAAATTACGTAGATATGTACGTAAAATGGGAGTCTGGTGTGAGATTTGATAGATACCTGGTATCGATGGGTAGGTGGAAGGATATGTGCCAGGTGGGCAGGTAAATGGAGTGGTGATTTTAAAACTCTATTGCAGGGTGTCTGGGTGTCTATCAGTCGTGAAAGTCATTGAAAGGGTCGTGAAATTTGAAAAAAAAAACACTGTAAAATTCATAAGAAAGTCACGATTTTTAGATTTTTTAATGAAAAATTCCAAAAATTTTCAATAATTTCATTTTTTTTCTTTGAAAATTTCTCGATTTTTTCTAATTTTTTTTTTGAGAAAAATAAGGGGTTCAAAAAAACAGAAAAAAGCCATGAAAGTTCGAAAGACCAATTCAGTGGACATCTTTGCTGAAGAATCATTATTTTCAAATTTAAAGATAGAATCTTCAAATCGAAAATGAGAAACTGATAATATTATGAGCTTGGCATTTTTTTCTCAAGCTATGAACGATTAGTGTTCAGATTTCTCAAAAAATGACAACTCACCTGTCACATTTCACTTGACACTTGAAATAATGTTCTTCACTTCACGTATTGGTACCTAAACCTATGACATGATAATTTTGAACTACGAGTATGAGTGTGGCATGTTGCACTTGACAAATTATAAGACATTGGCTGTGTGTTTTTTGACTCTTTTCGTATTTATTTTTAAGTCAGTTTGATCTTACATTTCTTTGGGTGAGTCAGTTTCAAGATGGTTGTGTGTCAATTAATCATTTATTTTGAAACAAATACATTGAAAAAAATTACTGATGATGATGATGATGATGATATTTTTAAAAAAAATCCGATTAAAAATTAAACTTTTAAAAATTAAGATAGTAAAAAAAATTCAACAAAAAATTGATAACTTTTGACACTTGAAGTCAATTAGTCAATTTTGTGAGTAAAGGAAGGGTTCTACAGAAAAAATGAATAGGACATAAATTATAGAGCGCAAAATTTTCTTTCTGTAGAGTGCAATTAGTTTTTTTCTAAAAAGCTATGCCTTCGAGATATTTTAGTCGGAAGTTCTAAGTTCACTTTTATAGAAAATGTGTCTAAAATTAAGCTTCTTGGCAAAAACTAGTGTACTTTACAGCAAAAATAATAAAATATGGAGTCTGCGGTTTATGTCATTGGAGGGAGCATACTTTCTTCTATCAATATCGAAAAATCGGGTTTGATGACTGTAGGTACCTTTCCGTAGCCCAGGTCACATATTTTCAATATTACCTATGAAAAATTTGATTTAAGAATATGAATTGACTTTATTTTTTCAAAATAACAAGTCTTGCAAGACCTCTTTAATGCAAAACGAAAATGCCCCAAATTTCAATTCAAAGTCTAATTGATTGGTTTAGATATTATTTTTAGGCAGTTTGATCCTACATACACTTTTCGGCGAATTCTCACTCAACTGGTTACATAGTGAAGACAATTTTTTCAAATCATGAAAATTTTTTGAGTGATCTGCGACAATTTGCAATCAAATGATGGGTAGCAAATGATATTATAATGTACGAAATTTAAAATACAAATTTTAATTTACATAATTAATTATTCTTAAAAATCTAAAACCTAATTTCAAAAATAATAAGAAATAAAAAAAAAATAGTTGAATAAAAAAAAGTAAACTAGGTAGAATTTATTGAATTAAGAATACCTATTGAATAGTACCTATTTTAGAAGTTCCTATTCAAAAAGTTTTACTGAAATGAAATAAGAACTTGAAATTATATGTATTTAATTAAATTAATACAATTTTTAAATTTAATATTTATGCATAAAAATTAATTGTAACACTTTTACATATGCCATCGGATGTAACAATTTAAACTTGTCATTGGCATTTACAATGTTTTTGTCACTTGACACGTAAGGTCGTGCTGATTTTTGACATGATACCAATATTCAATCAACCTATCTCGCGCCCACCGTTATTCCAAAAGATTTTCCGGAAGAGAATCCACTTCACCTTTAATATAAATGAGGGCGATGCATTTCTCAACTTTTTCCAAGTTCAAAATGTAAAATTTTATTAACATTTTTTTTGGAAATTTGTTCTACTCTAAAAAAATTTTCAACACCGAAATTTTTTCTCTAAATTTCTTTTAACTGTAGAAATATCGACTTTTAGTCGAATAAAATCGCAAAAATCGATACTTGAAAATGATGAATTTTCCGTTCCTTCGGAAAAGTCGGAAAACTCGACTGGAACGCGATTGGTCGTAAGACGAAAGATAGAACTTCGTAATTGGTCGATTCTGTTTTTCGCTGCTTTTCGGCTAGTACGGTCGGGATCCGCTTCGGGGACCTTTACGATGAATTTTCCTGACTTAAACTTCGGTTTAAGCAGGAAATAGGATACCCGCTTTTCCGACGGTTCGGAAAAGCTCAATCTACGTTAACGTAGATTTTCACGATATGGTATCTACAACGAAGTAGGCACGTAGCTCTGAATACGAAATTTTCACGGTCACGTCGACCAATTAAAACCAAGGATTACGATACCTTTCATTTCGTGAAATTACGATATTAAATTCAAAACGATACTTTCAAAAGAAAAACTCGAGAATTGAATTTTAACTAATTTTTATTCGAAAAATTAGACATTTACACGACAAGTTTGACACCGATTTTCCAATGGAAAATCGATGCTTAAATAAAGTTTAATGACCTTTTCGCGACAAGGTTCTATACGATACAAAAAGGGCCGCGGTTACCGAACGAACGAACACGAATATAAAAAAATAAATTAACGGCCGTAGCCAACAATAACTATAATTACATAACCGCGTATATCTCGAAGAATAATACAAAAATTAACACCGCCCCTCGGACGATAAATTATTTTTTTAAATTAAATTCAAAAATCTCGTTCGACAAACGTTCGAAGACGATCCTATTGGTCGATTTTGTCAATAGATCGGCAATGTTATCGCTCGATGAAATTTTCACGATGTGAATGACACCGGATCTGATAAGATCGCGAATATGATGATACGATACATCAATATGTCGAGTGCGACGAGATTCGTCGGTATTTGCTATCGAAATAGCAGCATTTGAGTCGCAGAAGATCGGTACGACATCTGTAACCAAATCAAGACTATCGAGTAAGTTTATCCACGATCTTGCTTCTTTTCCGGCCGTCGAAAGAGCTACGTATTCGGCTTCCGCCGACGATAGTGCTACGCAATTTTGCTTTCGGACGATCCAGTCGACGATATTTCCATTCAGCATGACGACGATACCGGTAGTGGATTTTCGATCGGAGTCATCACCGGCGAAATCGGAATCGGAGTACAATTTTAACGGATACGATACATTAAGGTAATTCGAATTATAAACTAACGACCGATCGATTGTCGTTTTTAAATACCTAATGATACGTTTAGCATAATTAAAAATTTCAGCATTAGCGAGATGCTGAAATCTGCACAGGAAATTAACGGCGAACGCGATATCGGGACGAGTACCTCGCGATAGATACGACAACGATCCAAGAATACCACGAACTTTCGTTTCGAACGATTTATCTAGCCGTTTGTCTTCGATTTTTAAGCCGGGTTCCATCGGCGACGATATCGGATTCGAATCTTCAAGATCATATTTCACGATTAATTCACGGATGTACGATTTTTGATGTAAGTACGTTACATCGTCACTTTTACGTTCGATTTCGATACCGATGAACTTTTCAGGTTCTTTTAGATCTCGAATTCCGAATTCTTTATTCAGCTGATCGATCAGCCATTCGATTAATTCGGCGTCGGAACCGGTTATTAGAAAATCATCGACGAAAATTACAAAGATACACCGAGTTTTATCGCCGTCTTTATTTACATATACGCACGGATCGTTTGCAGACTGTTCGAAACCTAATTTTTCTAAAATTTTCTTTAATTTTTTGTTCCAGTTCTGCGGCGAGGTTTTGAGTCCATACAAGGACTTTTTTAACACGAATACGATTTTACGTTTTACGGAAGATCCCTTCGGTGGATCGAAAACTATCATACGAGTCGCTTCGCCATTTAAGAACGCCGTCGATACATCGGCTTGGCGGAGTTTCCATTTATTCACGGTGGCTATGCAGACGATACCACGGACGATCGATACATTTGCAGTCGGCGCGTAAGTCTCATCCAGCTCGTATTGGTGAGAGTCCTTGTATCCGCGGAGAACGAGTCGAGCTTTAAATTTTACGACGTGATTAACCGAGATTTTCTTTCGCAGAACCCATCTCGTATCGACTTTGGAAAAGTCCTTGCCTTCAAGCTCGTCCTCGGTGACTTCGTACCAGACATCCTTCACTGCCATCGCTCTCAGTTCTTCCTCGATCGCCTTTTTCCACTCGTTACCTTCAGGACCGTTCACTGCCTCTTCATACGTGAGTTCTTTGCCCTGCTCAGTAGCTATTAACGCGGAGTATTCGATACGATCGTCATCGTTACACAGATTGGATTTTATCGCGACTAACGAATTTTCGACTGTTTCAGGTTCAAGATTTACGGTACCGTCGTACGAATTTTCATTTAACCGGTCAGCATAAAGCTGATTTTCATCGAAGATGACGTTAGACGAATACGATAGTTTATTTCGCGGTACATCGAGTAACATGTAACCTGTTTCAGTATAACCGACTAACATTTTTTCAACGGATTTCGGATCTAATTTTGTTCGTTTTTCTTTAGGAATAAATTCCCTAGCGACGCAGCCGAAGATACGAACATATTGGAAAGTCGGATCGCGATCGAACCATAAACGATACGGGCTTTTATCGGCGATAGCAGAACACGGAAGACGATTATACAAAAATGTAGCCGTGTACAACGCGTACGGCCAAAATCGACGGGGGAGCTTCGAATCGAAAAGAAGCGAACGGAGTTTTTCACTGATGGTACGTAGAAAACGTTCGGCCGTACCGTTATGTTCGTGTTCATAAGGCTCCGAAGCCATTAATCGCATACCTTTTTTTTCGATTACTTCGCGAAATTTACCGCCTATAAACTCGGTCGCGCTATCGCAACGTAGTTGCTTAATTTGACGATTCCATAGATTCGTTACTATGTTATCGTATTTTTCGAAAAATTCGCCGACTTGCGATTTAGCCGTTATCGCGAACGTTACCGCGTAGTGAGTAAAATCGTCGACAAATACAAGAATGTACCTTTCGTTATCGATACCGGCGCTCAGCGGACCCATTACGTCGACATGGACTATGTCCAACGGTTGCTTCGCCTTTTCGCGCTCGGTATTGTAAGGCCCACGGTGCTGCTTTGCTTTGGCACACGTATCGCACTCGTTCGTAAGAGGGCAGTCATGTTCGGTACAACTAATATCGGGTATTTTGTACATAACCGATCTACTCGGATGGCCTAACCGACGATGCCATAGAGCGTTTAACGCGAAGTCGAAATTATCGGTACAATTATTTAGCTTAAATTTAACAGTAAGCAAACCGTTTGACTGTTCAAAAACATCAGTCAGTTTTTCACCAGTATCGCGGTGAACGATCGAAATTTTATCGGCGATCACGGTATCATAACCTAAACGACGGATTTGACTCACGGACATTAAATTGTACGATAAATCGGAAATGTAACTCACGTTTTGCATGATAAAATTTACGCCGCTATCGTTAGTGACTGGTAACTCACCAACCGACGATCGTACGATAGCTGTATCTTGTTTCGCGACGATAATTTCAGCGTTCGACGTTACTGGCTTTTCGTTGACCAAAATACCGGGTACGTTTATCATGTGGCTAGTGGCGCCGGTGTCGAGCACGAAGACAATTTCACCGACGGTCGAAATTAGCGCTACATTTTCTTCGGATGTCATGAGAGCCTTTGGACGATTCAACGATTCAGCATTCGACGGAGATTTCGGCGCCGGCGAATTCAAACTGGAGCTGGAACTAGGTTCAGACCTTTTTGAATTCGCTTCATCACCATACCGAGGGCACTGCTTTCCTATGTGGCCGGTGCCACCGCAACGATAGCATTTTATTTCTCCTCTCGGCGATTGATTTCGATTGGCCCAGCAATTTTTCGCGAGATGGCCGAGCTTTTTGCACTTGGCACATTTCGGACGCGGCTTACGATCGTTCGGACTTCGATTATTCGACGCTGAAGTTACTAACGCCGAACCTTTGTTGATATTCGACGTCGCCTTTTCGGATTTATCTTCGTCGCTGGTTAATAAACCCCTCAGGAATTTAGGGTCGGCGGGTGCGATATTCAAAAGGGCTTCTGCCGGTTTCTTAACGGACTTCCATTTCTCGATATTTTTGAGTCCGGAGTTCAAAAACGCATACTCTTCATCTTTCGGAACCTTCGTACCGGCGGCCTCCATCTGGTTCACTAGACTGGAGACTTCATCGCAGTAATCGGTAGCGGACCTGAATTTGTCGATATCGAGGGCCGCTAATTTTGCACGACATGCGATTACAATCTGCTGATTCTCTTTCGCATATCGTTCGTCGAGTTCGTTGAGGAGTTTTTCGGGATCCTTTTCCTCGCGTATGAGCCGGAAAACCGCGTTCGTTGTGTGGCTTACGATTTCAAAATACGCTTTCCTTTTCTCTTTATCGGTCGCGCCGCCATTCGTTGTAATAGCCTTTTCGAGATCTTTAGCCAATAGTAACGATTTGATTCTCTTCTTCCAGATGATGTAGTCGGTACCATTGAAGATCAAGTGCGCTGGAATGTTCGACGACGATTCTCCAGAAGCCATTTCGGACGCTGACGATTCGTTTTCGGAGCACGTAGCAGTTTTCTCGCTTTCGGATTGGTCGTCGGAGATGATCGACGCTGCGTCTGACTCGTTATTGGCTGATTCGATGCACGGAGCTGTTGGTATCGTCGACGCAGAAGATTGACCGACGAGGGAAGTATTCAGTTCTTTCGATAACCGTTTACGAATTTTACGTTTTTGTGATCGAGTTAACACTCTTTCAGATTCGCTCGACGCTGGAAAACCACGGAAGTCTTCTTCGTTGGAGGTATCGTTTGCAGCGTCGCCTCGACCAATGAGCTTCGACAGACGAGGTATCATATACCGAGTCGATTCGCCGTTCACAGGAACCACGATACTATGCTACCATGTAGAAATATCGACTTTTAGTCGAATAAAATCGCAAAAATCGATACTTGAAAATGATGAATTTTCCGTTCCTTCGGAAAAGTCGGAAAACTCGACTGGAACGCGATTGGTCGTAAGACGAAAGATAGAACTTCGTAATTGGTCGATTCTGTTTTTCGCTGCTTTTCGGCTAGTACGGTCGGGATCCGCTTCGGGGACCTTTACGATGAATTTTCCTGACTTAAACTTCGGTTTAAGCAGGAAATAGGATACCCGCTTTTCCGACGGTTCGGAAAAGCTCAATCTACGTTAACGTAGATTTTCACGATATGGTATCTACGACGAAGTAGGCACGTAGCTCTGAATACGAAATTTTCACGGTCACGTCGACCAATTAAAACCAAGGATTACGATACCTTTCATTTCGTGAAATTACGATATTAAATTCAAAACGATACTTTCAAAAGAAAAACTCGAGAATTGAATTTTAACTAATTTTTATTCGAAAAATTAGACATTTACACGACAAGTTTGACACCGATTTTCCAATGGAAAATCGATGCTTAAATAAAGTTTAATGACCTTTTCGCGACAAGGTTCTATACGATACAAAAAGGGCCGCGGTTACCGAACGAACGAACACGAATATAAAAAAATAAATTAACGGCCGTAGCCAACAATAACTATAATTACATAACCGCGTATATCTCGAAGAATAATACAAAAATTAACATTAACTAAAAATTTTTTCCAAATAAAATTTTTCTAAAAATTGTTTTCAACTTTAAAATTTCTCAACTCTCAAAATTTTTTGTCTAAACTTTTTCAAACTCCAAAATTTTAATTTTAAAATTTTTTTTTTGACTTTATACCTTTTTAAAATTGAAAAAATTTGAAGTTGAAAATAATTTTGAAAAGACAGCATTAAATTCACTCAATCAGCCTAAATACGTTTAGGGAAAATAAAGGTAATGAGCAGTTTTGTGCAGGGTTTGGAAATATGCTAAAAGCTTTTGTCGCTTTTCTCCTTTCCCCTTCGTAAAACCTACGTCTAATTCCTTGCCAGGACCTCCAACCTTTCAAGAGTGGCTGAGTATAAAATGAAGTTTTTCCGTAAAAAAATTCAGTATTTTTAAACGAACTATAGATTTATATTCGATGATGATTTCAGTGATTACAAACTTTCTACTTTCTTCAGGGATAACCCGAAGAGGGATCAGTAGAGGGATAAAAAATTTAAAATTCCTGACTGAAATGAATTTTTTTCCAATTTTTCCAACTCAGAACGAAAGTTTCACCTTGAACCTAATTTTTTCTTGTTAGACTTAGAATACAATTTTATCATTAATAAAGGAACAAGCAGCTGCTGCTGACCTCTCGTTCGGTCTTCTTGTAAGAACATATCGAATAATTTTTTCAAACTTGCGAAATTTAATTGTTTAAATCGAACTATAATTTTATTATGAAATCGTTGAAAAATAATCGAAAAAATAATATTTTCCTAATGCATAAACCGCAACTAAAATGAATAAAAGTAGATTAGGTACTACTAAAAATTACTCCTACAATCCAATACAAATACACCTGTTCCAGTAGCAGATCTAGCCAATTTTTTTGAAAGGGCACGGAAGGGCCAAGTATATTGTGGTGGAGGGGGGGGGGAGATCAATTTATCAGGGAGAAAAATATTTTTCAATGCATCTGGAGATTAAGTGGGTGGAAAATGAAGTCTCAGGTAATATTTTAAGTAAAATGTGAATAAAAAATAAAGTTCATTTGAAAAGTTAATATTCTTCTTGTAAATTTTCATATTTTGAATTAAAGATCAATGTTGGGTGATTATTAATCGATTATTGAGCCCGAATAATTGCATAATCGATTGTTTTTTCACCTTATCGTTTTTTGGACGAAATATGGACCACAATTCAAAACAGTAGGACACTGCAAAAGTTTTAAAAATTCTTTTAAAATTCATTTAAAGAAAACGAAATTCCTCAACGAATTCCTTATAATTTTTCACGAACCTCAAAATTCCTCAACTTGTAGGCATTTTACTTAATTTTAAGGAATTGTTTAAGAATTTCACATTGTGAGGAAATGAGCAATTTTGAAAAAAATATCAAAAATTAGCAATAAACATGCATTTTTTAGGTCAAAGCCTCTAGTTTTACTGAATTTTCTTCAAAATTTCCGCACTGTGCCCCATTTTTAAAATTGTTGTCCAATTTTGGTCCAAAAAACGGAAAACTTCTTAAAAATTTTTTAAATTCAAATAATGTCCCTCCTTAATCTTAAATGGCAGTCTGATCTTCGTAAAAATTTAAATATCTAAAAAAAAAGGTGTAAAAAAATGTATAGACATGTACTTAATTTGAAGTCAAAATATGTAGTTCAATTTTGAGGTTTTTATTTCATTTTTCTCGGAATTAGGTGACAGGTAACTTTTGAAGTGACGTCATTTATGAAAAAAAGGTTGACGAATTTTTAAAGAATTTTGACCTAGAGGATTTTAGTCGTTTTAAGGAATTTTCGAAATTTTGGTTGGTAGCTCTGACACTAAAACAGAGAAAAATCGTTGGAATTTTCCACTGCAATTGTACCTACAAAGATTCAACGAGAATCAAAATTTGACTTATCTGTTCAAAAAAGTTATGATTTACTTTTTTTTTAAAAAAAATCTAAAATTGTTCAAAAATAATTATTCCTTGCCTCCGCCACTACCCTGTTCGAATTTCTTCGAAGAGTCAAAAACATTCGTTTAAAAAATATGTTAACCTCATCACACGTGGTTCTTTCTTATATCCTTTGACTATAGAGTATATGGACCGAGCTACTTGTGTACAAACGGTAGAAAAGCGTCGTCAGACATCCTACGGAGAAAGAACGCTTCTGATTGGGTAATCATACCGTCCTGTTCCCCTCAACCACCACGCGCATAAACCACAACGACGAGACGAACGTTAGACTCACTCACTCGTTCGTTGTAGTAGTGTATGTCGCTGATGCAAATTGCTTGAAAATTACTCGTTTAAATGAAAAAGCACAAGAATTGAAAAGTTGTTTATTTTTGAAGTACTTCAATATGAGCTATGAACGAACTTTCTACGATAAAAACTCGCTGAGATCTGATTTTTCACATTTTACATGATAAGAAAACAACCAATCAGAAGCGTTCTTTCTCGGTAGGATGTCTGACGACGCTATTTACTCAGCTAGCTCGGTCCATATACTCTATAGTCAAAGCTTATATCACACCTATGAAATTTGACCGATGAAAAATTATCAATTACCTATTTTTTCCCCACACGAAATACTTCCACGTAACAAAACGGAACAGTTCGAGTACTGGTAATTTTCAAACACTCGCTATCGCGTTTTCTTCAAAATGACTCATTGTTCGATAGTTATATTTTAAAAACCTCGTGTCGATACTTTTCCGCTACACGAAATCTTTTCTTCGCTACATAAAACCAGGCGACAGAACGAAATAAAACACAATGAATTTTAAAAAATCTCTCCGCTCCATCTAAACGAGTCAAAATGATTTTCGTAGGTAAACGGTTCAATTGTCTAAGGTATTTATTCAAATGAGAAAATTTATGGCGGAACTGAGACCTATCAGGGTATCTTTTGCCTTCTATCTCTATACGACGATTTTTACAAAAGGTGCAAGGACGGTGAACGACCTCTTGCGTCACAACGACGACACTTATCCGTTTACGTGGACGTGGTTTACAAAGGAGACTTTTGTAGTTTGAATTTCGTCATTTATTATACCATTGAACGTCCAGTTGGCGCTGGTACGAATTTCACTGGGAACAATCGCCAAAGGCATCAGGTTTACTGACCCATCGATTGTTGTTGCGGTAGAATTGTGGTGAAATTTTTGAAAACGGCTCCGTTATTCCTCCCTCATTGTGCGAGCTCGACGTGATAAAATGCAAACGAGGCGGAATAGGAAAAGGAAATGCTAAATAGGAAAAAAACGTAACAATATTGCAAATAGACGAACTTGATTTGGTCGAAAAAGTAAAAAAAACCACAATAAAGACAGGAAGAGAAAAGAAGACGACAACAAAACAAACCGTGATCTGCAGTGTCCGATATACGACGTATTGTTGTACGAGATAATTGTGTCGCTGAAAAGATGCATCTATTCTTTGGCGAAATGAAATTTATGCTGGCAAAAAATACATTCTGTAAATAGGGAAGTAGAAAAAAGAAAAGTCGCGACGTTAAGTGCAGTCGAGTGAAAGAATGGCAGTTTGGAAATGGATTCACACGAGGTGGTTTTTTTTATAGGTTCAATCACATGGACGAGAGTACGAGATGATTTATTGCTGTTGGCGAAATATCTCCGAGTGAAAAAAAAATTTATAGGATGACCTTGTACTGTAATATCGACCTGATGTCGATACTTTTACCCCTAATGCTATTAAACTGGTTTTTATAGCGAGATCTGTCGTACGTACCCAGCCTTTGGCTATTTACCGAGTTTTTTTTTACTGTTCTGTATCTAAATAAATGTACCAATTAGCGTACTTTTCTACCAAATTATCGGATCGGTTTCCATACGATCTGTGGGTCGATTCGAACTCGAGTACGTGTTTTTTTTTTCCTAACCGTATTAAGGATGTCGATGATGTTGTTTGTCTAGTACCGGTGGATACATAGTCATGTGTATGTGTACTTATACCTATATTGGTACCAGCAACGGTAGTAGTGCTCCTTGACATAACATCCCATTTGTATAGCACTTTCCCTCTAAACGTATGGTGTTCGGATCGAGATGGAATGAAAAAAATTATTAGAAGTTTAAGTCCGTCGTCCTATATAAACCACTTTTATTTTTTTCCATTTTTTAATTTTTAATACCGGTTTGGTCGGGTGAATTGGGTAAGGTGTGGATGCATTTTCTGATACGTTTAAGTCTTGTCTAGGAGTTCGGTTTATAGTTCAAGGTGTTGGGGATAGATTGAAAGAAAAAATGTATCCTGGATTTTGACTAAATTCAAGGAGGTGATAGATTTTGGGCTGAAGCCCTTCCATGAAAAATATCAGGTCCGTGGCTCAAAAAGGGTTGGAGCTAGGGGCTCCAAAATTGATTATTTTCGACTTTTTTTGAAGTTTTTTTCACGTAAAAAGCTCCAAAAAATTTTCTAGAGTTTTTTATTGGCAGGTTGTTGACAAAGCTAGAGAGAGCGAGTGCGGGCTCCAATGCAAAAATTTTCGAATCCTTTTTTTCCTTCAAAACATCCAATAAAAATTTTCAGTGCTGTTCCTTCCTCATTGTTTTCAAAACATCTGAAAAATTTCAATTCTTGATTCAAAATTTTTTGAGAAATTTCAATTTTTGATTGAAAATTTTTTTTCAACTTCAATACTTGATTCAAAATTTTTTTTCAATTTTAATTGCTGATTTATAAAAAATTTTAATTTTATTTCCTCATTCAACATTTTTTTAAGAATTTCAGTTCTTGATTCAAAAATTTCAATTCTTGATTCAAAAAATTGTTAAAATTTCGATTCCAGATTTAAAAAATTTTCAAGTTTTAATTTTAGTAAAAAAAATTTCTACGTTTTTATCACAATGTCTAAAATATCGAGAATTTCGGTGAATTTCAATTATTAACTATACTTACCCAATTTTTATTTCTTCGAAAATTTTTCAATTTTTTTGTTAATCTGATAAACTTGTTGGCGTTTGTCAAAGCATCAAAATAATCCAAGTTTTCAAAAGATTCGTATGCTTTATGTCCCCTAAAAACCTTCGGATGGTTTTTCGAAAAATTCGGGCTTAGGCAAATGCACCTGTTGCTGCATCTCTTTCTCGTCGCCCCTGATTATCGATACGTCTCAATTTTCTTCATTTCCTGGACCCATTTTAAGGTAACATTGTGGTTTTTTTCGGTTCCAAAAAGTCACTTTTTTGGCTCGAAAGGTAATTTTTTTCAATAATCATATTCTTCAAGTAATTTTTTTGTCAAGTTTTTCTTTGCTTATTACATTATGAATTTTTTGAAAAATTTCCCTCGTTACGATCGGATGTTGTTTAGATCTACTTACTTGAAGCCTATAAAATTCGTTTTTAAGTTGTTTTTTTTTTTAAAAAAAAAACTTCTGAAGGAGCTGTGGTGGTGAAGGGATGTCATGTTGCCCCGTATTATGTTAAAAGAAAAGGAAGAGAAGAAGTAAGAAGAAATTGTTACTTTTTAGAGACCTTTATCAGGTCGTGAGAAAGTCATGATTTCAAATTTCTGTCGAAAAAGTTGCAAAATTGATCAGAAGTTACGAATTACGTTTTCTGCTCTCTCATAAATCAGTGAAAATTATCGAAAATCACTGGAAAACAGTCAGAATTGCAGCACAGTAATAAATCAGTGAAAAAATTGCTGGAAAATCAGTGAAAATTCTGTAAAATCTCTGAAATTCTTTGAAAAATCAGCAAAAATGCACTGAAAATCAAATAATTTTGCTGATTTTTCCTGTGCTTGGAGAAAATATTAAATTGATTGCCTCTTTTGCAATGATTTTCGACCTCGTTCTGCTCGAGTTCAATAATTCAACGTGTCCCAACAAAATTACTAATCTTTTTCAAAAATTAATTACCTATATATTTTTTTTATCTGCCAAGAAAAATCCTTGATTCTTCATTTAGTTAGTGAAACATGCCAAAAATTTTCCGGGACTTTGATGAAATTTATTAATTTAAAGTACTCCACTTGTAAATTGAGAAAAAATTCTTTGAAAAATCGTGAATTTTAGTTTTTGAAATTCGGTCATCACCTTGGTTTTTTGCAAATCCTCACTTGTCACCTTCTTTCTAAGGTAAAAAGAAAATTGTGAAAAAAATAATCCATAGACATTTGCTTAACACCGTGAAAAAGCCAAAAAAATACGAAGTCTGGAATTTCACTTTATTTTGCCCTTGAACGCTAAAATTCAATAAAAATAGGTTACTTTTTTAAAATACTTTTTTGAACTTTTCAAGAATTATGCAGGACACGTTCTAGGTTTTTTTGGAGGGGGGAGGGGGGAGGTAACCTAATAGCAATATCCAAACCAAAAAAAAACAAAATGAATTTTTTACTTCCCTTCTCCTCACTTATTATCCCTCCTCATTTCTCGATCATTCTTCTATTTTGAACGTTTTCAAATTTTTTAAGAAATTACCTAATACCCTAAAACAACTAGAAGAAAATATTTTTTGAATAAATTCAAATCAAAATGATTGTCATAGAGTTACTTTTACCCAAAAATGGCATTTTCCTCAAATTTTTCAAAAACACAAAAAAGTGAGGTGTTTTTTTTTTAATTTGTAGAGTTACTTAAAATAATGGTAAACACTTCTTTTTATTGGGTAAAATTAACTCTATTAGAACATTTTAGATATTTTTAGGGGGAATTTTAGGCAATAAACTGAAAAAAAATCGAAAAATGGCCAACTTTGACAAACTCTGGCTCCGATCCCATTTTAGGTAGAAGGCTGAAATTTTTTTGAGAGGGTTTCAACTGAAAAGGTAAAACACTTCCGTGAATTCGGTCAAAATCCAGAATATGTTTTTTTCTATCCACTCTAATGCATGGTGGCAGCTTTTGAATAGACTATTCAGTCCCGATGGAGTTTTAAAGCGAAACCTTAATTGTGAAAAAATACAGGAAATGAAAAAAAGCACGTTTGACAAATTAGTATTTCTATTGTGGTCTCGTATCGATGACAGACGAAAAAACAAACGTAACAATGATGTATTGTTTTTCAAACTAGGTAAACAAATGCCACATCGACCAGAATTTTTTTCACTTCCATGTTCCAGGGCAAAGTCCAAAAATCATTTTTTTCCTTCCTCTTAAATGTGAAAAATGTTCTAAATAGGTAGTTTAATAATGATAAACGAAATCCATTAACGATGATTTCCTTATTTTTATGTAGATAGATATACTTATTCTAGGAGCGATTAAGAGGGCCAGCGGATGGTCAAACGCGGTTTTATTTGTGTAAATGAGTACAAAGTAAACATAATGTTGAATATTTCGTTTCAAAGGTCAATCTTGCGTAAGACTACCTACGTGTTTCGATAATTTTCTGATTTTGTTTCGATGTATAATTTCGTTAATTTCGTTTTCGAATGAATTAGATCCATACGGGTGGTTTCCGTGTTCATTTCTTATCTCGCAGCCATATAGATTTGTTGTTCGATCTTGCGTTGTATTTTAGTACCGTAGGATTATTAAAATATCTCGGTTTGATGGAGGAATTGAGACTAGTTAAATTAGGTGTGCGTTAGTTAGGATTATAATTTTGTCATTATTTTTGTTCACGAGAGATTACATTTGGATCGAATGGAAATTTTATCGAGAGGTCTGATTTTATGTGTGACTTGAAAATGGGTTTCATCAGAATGAAATGATTCTCCTTAATTAGGCACCTATCTATTGAAGGACGAAAGTTTTCGTTTTCGCTGAATTCCAAGTGATTCGATATTCGAAGCTTTTGAATAGAAAAGTTTCAAATTTTCCTCTCACGTTATTATTCCCTATGCCTCTCGTAATAGGTATTATATTTTGTTGAAAGCGTTATCGATTTCTTATTGAATTACTTATATATCCAGCGCAAACCACGTTCGTCGAATTCAGCCAGAGCTAGAGCTCTAATTAGTGAAATGATTGACGCGGATTACTCGCCCAATAGTGGTTATTTTGTGGAAAACTGCGAATGATTGTGATTTTGTTGGAAAACCGAGCCCATTGGTGGATTGGAGACGAAAATGCGAAGGAAGGTTGAAAGTAGAGGCGTCGTGTTACACTGAGGTATTCGGTATCACGTCTCTCTGAAAACCCCTGTTCTAAGTATTTTTTGTCCTGCGGTCGAAAGAAAAATATCCTCGAGGTGATCTCTTTTTAATTAATTATAAGGTTGATACTCTTGTGCTAGAGGGTTTGAAAATTAACCGGGGTTTGGAAATTACTCATTTTGATTGAAATTAAAAAGAAAATTAAGATGGATACTGCTAGAATTTATAGGCAGGTACCTATATACTTAATTTGATGTTTTTCGAATCAAGTTAGCATTTCAATGTGTATTTCAGCTCAAGACCAGATTTTGCTTTGATTTCCTTAATTTTTTAATAAAATTTTCTAAAGAAGGTAGCAAAACGAACAGCAGAAACTTAATTTTACAATAAAGAATAACAAAAATTTAAAATTATGTAAAATAAAAACTATAATCAAAAAATAGAAAAAAAGGACAAAAAATATATCGTAAAAATCCGAAAAAAATTACTTAATCTTTTGTCAACTCTCAGTGACACGAATATTTAGGGGTAAAAACTAAAAAAATTTATATCGTGTACTACATAGTAACAGTAAGACAAAACGAAGAATAAAATTAAAGAAGCAGTAAAATTAAGTAAAAATGATGAAAAACTTTAAAAAAAACTTACGTACACTTATCTTGTAAATACAGAAACAATAACGAATACCGATGGCATAAAAATTTTTTTATGCTGTTAATATAAGGTATTCGAACTCTTGAGTACATATAGTAAACGTTTAGAAAAACAGTGACTTAACAGTAAATCTTGTAGTTGGTCTTATCCAGTTCCTTACGATCCCGAGGGAAGTGAAATTGGACTTTGGCATTGTGGCCAAATGATTTAATCCATTGCGGAACTACTTTCTTGGGATGATCCTCTTCGTCTGCAGAATCATCCGTATTTACATCATCAATACTGTAATCTTCGTATGATTTTGAAGGCAAAGGTCTTCTATCTTCACGTAGTGGGGTGATTTTTTCGGTTGAAAAATTCCCAGATAAAAAAGCTCATCAAATAATGTACAAAGTACATTACCTTTTTTTGAAAAAGTATTAGCTTTGTGGTGTTGATAAAAAATTCCAATGGATCAGAAAATTTGAAGTTGAAAATTGAAAAAATTTACAAAAACTTTTTTCTATATGTACCTATAGGTGTAGGTATTATTTTTTTAATAGCTAAAATTTGGAAAAATGTTCAAAAAAAAGTGTATCGTTCATATCTGCTAGAAAATTTTTAAGCTACAAATTGAAAAAAATTATGAAAAATTTTTTGTAGTCAAATCGAAAATTCGTTCAAAATTTGTAACTTTTTTCATTTGCGAAAAAATAGTGAGTATTTTCGAAATTGTGCAAAAATGCTTCCATTATTACTGTTTGCTAGGTTAGAGAAAAACGTATGAAAACAACAACAATTTTGTTGGCAAATTTTCTTATTAAACTTTTGTGCCAGTGCAGCTGTTGAAAAAAAGTTATCAAGTGATGTCAAAAGAAAGTGATGAAAAACGAAAATCTCATATTTGAGAATCTAGAACCCCCCCCCCCCCCACCACCATATTTTATTCAATTATTGGTGTTAATCGGAAATTTCAAAATGCATATGAAAATCGTTTGTAAATTTCTCAATTTTTGCTAAAAAATTTTGAAATGGAATTGAAAAAAGTGCTTTTGTATTTTTTTAAAATTTCTAGCTTTAAACTTTTTTGATGCATTGCAATTTTTTTCCAATTCTTTTAATCTTTAACTGAAATTTTTTCAAAATTTGCTTAGGCATTGAAAAAAATTAGATTCAAATTTTTTAAATTTGCTAAAAAAGTTTAAAATTTCTTTAATTTATTAAAAAAATTATTTTTAATTTTTTTCTCAAATTTTTCTTATTTATTGAAGAAATTCTCAAATTGTTCTCAATTCTTAGCCAAAGTTCATTTTTTTTGTCATAATAAGAAAATGAGAACTAAAATTTTAAAATCTTAAAATCTTAAATACCTACATAAATCTGTTTATTTGTTTGAAAATTGGGAAACAATGATAAAAAAAATTGATGTTATTTTGTTTCCTCAAATCGAAGCTTAAGATTTACTGGTTTCAAATATTTAAACATTATTTTCCTGGTTTGCTTTATGAACTTCCCTTGCTTCCCTTCTTTTCTCCTGAAAGTTGTTTTTTTTAAGGTTTGGAGGATAATGGGAGTCTAGTTAAACTTGTGACTTTGAGAGGGAGCATACTTAATGCATTTTTGGAGGAAAAACTTTCATAAACTAAAATTGATAATTTTAATTCTCTTATAATATAAAACCAATAAAAAAGATAAAAACCTTATTAAATCCCATCATACAATTAATCTAAATAAATTTAAACTAAAAATTAAAAAAATTATTACCTACTCTAACAAATAATAATAATAAAATGTGGCATTCCATAAGAAAAGGGTCAACTTTGTCGGGGGGGGGGTCAAAAAAAATTTTCCCTCATATTCTTAAACTAGATAAAATTACCTTTCGAATGAGCTATTAGTGACCTTTTTTCGTGCAAAATTCGCGGATTTATGACAGTTTGAAAATTAAAGTTGAAAAAACATAGTTTTGAGAAAAACGCATTTAAAGTTTTTGAATGTTTTTTTTTTTTCATTAAAAACGTATTTATAATGCAAAAATTGAAATTTTTTTTTGTTTCTGTAGGAAATTTTGTGTAGAATCCGAAAAAGTTGGTTTCGGAGCCGTAGGAGGCCACCAGTGTTGCCAAAACAGCAATAAAAATGACTAATTGAACACAAATCTGAAATAATGTACAGCTTTTTGTATTCAAAATTATCCCTTCTATCGCAGTTTTACACTACTAAAAACTCGTTTCACATGTTGTGGGGTATCCCATATGAAAGAGGAAGGATCAAAGTATCAAAATCCATCAAAAACAAAAAATCAATATTTTCGACCCAAATTTACATTTTTGTGTTTTTCTCGAAATCAACTTTACGACAAAGTTGACCCTTTTCTTATGGAATGCCACAAATATTAAATAATAATTCTTTCATATAAAAAATTCTATTAAAAAAGATTATTATAAAAATTATTATCAAATTTGTTGGAGAATTAAAAAACGTACTGAACCAAATTTTAAAATTTTTGATTTTTTTGAAATTTTATGAAACATTTTAATGGATTTAGAAAATTTGTACGTTTTCTTTTATGGAAAAATTTTCAAATATTATGAATCGAAGAAATTTACAAATTGGTGTTGGAAATGGCTTAAAAGTCAAGATGAATAAAAAATCGTGAAAAAAATCATGCAGGGTGTCTACTGGCAGGAAAACCGAGAAAAACAGAAATCAGCAAGAATTTTAAATTAATACCTATCTAGCAAGAAAATCAGAAAATAGCAAGAATTTTAGTAATTTTACTATGAGAAACAAAAATTTTCAACTTTTTACTCTTCCTTTAGTTTTTCAATCGAAGGATAAAAAAGAGAGGGCTTTTTGGGCAAATTTGAAGCAAAGGGAATGGTAAAAAAAATCTAGGAAATAGCAAGAATTTTCATTTTTTATACATGTCATGATATTAGTTCAAAATTGACTTCGGAAATAAAAATAAGATCAAAAATCCATAAAACCGAAGAATGATTCCAAGAATATGTATCTACCTAATTTCTTAAATAATTTTCTTCGAGTATTCGAAGTTTTCCTCATTAATTTGATTTATTTGAATGATTGAAAAAATGATTGGAAGATCATAAAAACGTATTAGAAAACTTGACATTTTCAATTTCCACCCTCCTCTTTAATAATACCTACTAGTTTTGGCTCCTCTCTCTCCTCATTAATTTCTTAAGATTTCGCCAACCGTTTTATTATTTTTTTTTTCAAAACATAGATGAATTTTACTTTTAGGTAAAGGGTGATCTATATTTTAAATTTTCAAAGAAATTTTCTAAATTTTTGACAAAATTCTGTTTTTTTGATTTCTACCAGAAGTCATTAAAGCAGTGCCATCTGTCTCATAAAATCTGACATTTCCATAAAAAAATGTCATTCTTTGAAGAGAGGGAAGTCTAATTTTTTAATAATAACTATTTTTTTATTATTTCATCCAATTTAAAAAAAATAAGCCATGATCATTCAAAAAAAAATTTGACATTTTATTTATAATAAAAAATTAGGCTTAGGCAACAGCTCATGTATCCATAACTTGAAAATTTCTGTACAAATATCTCAAACCTTGTTACCGATTTGCCCAACTGATGAGGGAGCAAGAAGGGTAAAAATTCCTCGTCTTCATCTGGCATCAAACACCATATTTTTCTGCTTCATATCCAAGTTAATTAATTTCTAAAACGGATATCTCGCGAGTAATCGATCCTAATAACGTGTTTGAAACACTCGTACTCTTACTCTCATCACTCTCGCTCTTCATAAAATCAGGTAGCTATATAAATACATAGGTATGTCGATCATGGCACCGCACATCGCGTAACTGGCGGCCTACCATGGCGTTATCCAGGTTCTCGGTTTCTAGAGATACGTGCAAAGACCTAGGTACATAGATAAATACGCGAGCCAGCAAGGTATACTTAACTTACATTACAAATACATAGTACACATAGGCCTAGGTACATAAACGGGACGGTGAATCGGTTACAGTATTGTAAATACGCACGTCTAATTTTACGAATCGGCGTATTTAAGATTATAAACGAATAGGAAAGCGTCTAGTCGGCAAGAAAAAGGGGCATTGGCGAAGGCGGCGAGCGGAGGAGCCGGCGAGCAGCGCGTAATGTACGCGTAAACAATGTGTACGTATGGAACAGAGGCAGAGTGCGCGAATTACCGCCAATTTAGCTCGATATCTAGATAAGTAGGCTTGTTAAAAAGAGAATCTATTGTGAAAAACAGGAATCAGAGTGGAAAACTACTTATGTAGAAAAAAATACGCCTCGATGCCGGCTTTTCTGACGACTCAGTGGGCGCCAAAGTGGAATTGGGAGGATTGGCGAAGAGGTGGTTTGATTTTTTTTCCTTCGTCAACGATACATTGGCTGGATCTGTTACGTGGATGGCTGCAGCCACTGCAGAATATTAAATCGTTGGCTGGGTAGGTAAAGTAGGTGACGTGTAGAGGATTATGTAATTGAGACGAATTTGAATTTGTGGTTGGAATATGGTGTCGTCTGGTGGAGTGGGGGGGGTTGCGAGTTGGAATGGAAATGGGTGGTTTTGAGAATTTGAGGATGATTTTGGAAAATTAATGGTGTGAGAATGTTTCTGATGATTTTTGATTTTTTTGAAGAATTTTTTTCATCTTTGAGGCAGGTTTATAAAATAGATCTGAATTTTTCAATTTTGATTTTAACTTTGAAAATGGTAATTTTTTGAAAAATGAAATATAAATACTCTCAGGTTGTCCTTTCTTTTTCCCTTTATCCTTTTTTTTCCATCCCTTCGGTCTTTCAATCACCGAGTGGATTTTGGAAAATTATTGGTGTGAAAATATTTTTGACAATTTTTGATATTTTTTAAAAAATTTTTTCATCTTTGAGGCAGATCCATAAAATGGTTCTGAACTTCTCAATTTTGATTTTAACTTTGAAAATGGTAATTTTTGAAGAATGGAATATAAAATACTCCCAAATTGTCATTTCTTTTTCCCTTCATCCTTTTTTTCCATCCATTCGGTCTTTCAATCACCGAGATGTCTGCTAACATGAAAAACAGGGTGTAGTTGGGGTGGATTTTGGAAAATTATTGGTGTGAGAATATTTTTGACAATTTTTGATATTTTTTAAAAAGTTTTTTCATCTTTGGGGCAGATCTATAAAATAGTTCTGAATTTCCCAAATTTAATTTTAACTTTGAAAATGTCAATTTTTTTGAAAAATGAAATATAAGTACTCTCAGGTTTTCCTTTCCTTTTTCTCCATCCCTTTGTTCTTTCAATCACCGTATCTGCTAACAAGAAAAACTGGGTGTCAATGTTTACTGCATGCAAAACATGTAAAATCTGAAAATAGCACGAATTTTGATAATTTTACTACAAAAAGCATGAATTTTTAATATTTTCCTTTTGAATTTTTCAATCGAAGGATTGCCTTTGAATGATTTTTCAACTTAATTTTTCATTAGAAATTTTCATCCTCGATTCGGTCGGGCAGGACTTCCATCTTCTTTTTCTTTGAGATAGGTATCATTATTCGACTTTTTTTTTGTGAAAATTTCTTAATTTTGATTTTTCTGTCTGGAATTACCCCTATAGTTGCCTTCATGTTTGACTCCCTTCTTTAGGAAATCCTGATTAGCCTCTGCCATCAGACTTCACTAGTAGATACATTCTACAAATGCCATGATTGAGCGAGGTAAAATTCTTCAACTTTGTTAAAAATTGATAAATTTTGTGCTTACCTAAAACTTTTCCAGATTATTTTTAGGTAATAAAATATTCATGCTCAGCTCCTTTTTTGTGTGTATTTGATATTTCGATTTTTAAACATTTTTTTTCCGGCTTCGTTTGGGATAAATTATTTTTCCTTCTGATGTTTTTGATGAATTTATATGGATAAAAATGTCATGAAATTCATCTTAAATGCCTATATTTTGTGTTTAAAATTTATATTTTTTGAAAATTTCTCCTTCTTGTCATTCACGTTGAATAATTTTTTTCCTAAAATTTGATAGCAGTAAAAAAATCCATAAAATTCGTTCCAAGAGTATTTTTTTTGGTATTTGAAATTTTTATTCTCCAAAATTTTTGCTCTGCGGTCGCTTGGGCCAAGTTTATAGAGGAATTGGAGTACACTCTTTGGAGGAGGTTGAAGAGGAGGCAATTAGAAAACAACTTAAATTTATCTGTTGAAAAAATATTGGAGAGTAGGCAAGAGGATATGTTTTTTCAAAGCTTTGGGGGAAATTTCTGAAAAATTCGGTTGAAATTTCCTGCCAAAATCCTGCTTGTTGATTTCGAGAATTTGTTAGACACCTTGAATGTTTTTATTTTGCTCGTCAGTTGCCTAATAAGTAATATCTCATCAGAGTAAAACTGCTAGAAAAGTTTTTAAAATTCCCTATGAAAAGAGTGTTATGGGGGGGGGGGGGATGACGAAAAAAGTACTTGAAATTTCCTTTAAAACAAGTATAGTTGAGGGTTGGAGGGGGGGGGGGGGTCTTCTTAAGCAAATTTAGATCAAAAAAATTATATAAAAATGGCAAGCAAAACATGAAAATAGCACGAATTTTCATTTTCCAGATCCAGTAGACACCCTAAAAAAACAATAAAAACCTGAAATTCATAAGAATTTTACCTCTATATAGCCAAGAAACCAGAAAATAGCAAGGATTCTAATTTTACTTGGAAAACAAGATTTCCTTCTTCCTTGGATTTTTTAATCATAGGATAAAACTGGGGATTCGTCTTTGGACAATTTTGATGCAAAAAATGACATAAAAAATGTCAAGAAAAGTCCAGAAAATAGTAAGAATTTTCATTTTTCAAATCCAGGATCCAGTAAAAATTTCGATCACCCCCTCCCCCCTCCAAAAAAATGAAGAAAAATACCAATACAAGAGCAGGGGTGGAAATAAAATCAGCTTCATGAAATCTCCTCCGATTCCACCAAAAATCGTGTTTATTTTCTTCGACGTAGAATCTTCCACAATTTCTCTGATTACTCTGTCGAAAAATCTTTCAACTGGTTAACCATCACCAACGCAACACACCTATCGCAACATAAAAAAAGGAAGCCGCTCGCACTTCTTTTCGTACCACTGCCTCATTGTACTCGCTTTCCATTTTTCCCATCTTTTAAGTAATTTTTCCACGGTTTGTCGGCGCGACGACGGACGCGATACGTCGGTAACGACGATGACGATCCTTTCTTCGGCAAAATGTTAACTACACAATCCCACTCTTACTATCGACATCGACCTCTGTATCGTAATCGTAACTTCTTCATCTGTTGCTGCCGCCTCGACTTCGAGTTCAATTTTACAACCATTCATCCTTCGATCTCCTTGGCCGCCTATCGTCGCAATTTCGTTGCGAAATTCTATTTAAATTTACAGTTCACCTACTTTCATCTTCGAATTATTGAAAGCGATTTTTCATTAATTGAACTGCGAAGAAGAACCGAGCCACCATTGTAATGTTCGGAGTCGGACGAGGTGCGATGTCGAATATGGGTAATCGCGATTGCGGAACGATCAAATCGATTACGTTTTTTGAAGCGGGTCGTTGATGGGTCGGGGAGAGGGGCGGAATTAATTGGTCGTCTGGTACGGGGTTTTAAATATTCTGCGAAATATTCTATCTCCGAAATCGTCGTATAGAGATTATCCGAGGTACTTAAGGTACCTAAAAATAATAAATGTGTAAGAATTGATTCGTTATCGATTGCGATTTTTAATTTTTTTGTGTTTTTTCTCTTTGTTTTAGGTAAGATGGTGGTTTATGAAGGATATGCTTATAAATAGGGACCAATGGGTACGACTAAGTAAGTGGAAAATTTCCTGCAGTTATTTCTTCGTCTGGAAACTAATCCGGATGTTTGGATCGTGCCCAAATTACATCAATGATAGTTTTATGGAATTCCGATCCTTTTTTTCAATTGAGAATCATCAGATTATTTGGAAATGATATCTACCTAGTACTGATAAACCTTTTTGTCATTTGTCATCAGAAAAAAATCTGTCGTCGTCACGCCTTCTCAAATCGGTTCGTGGTTCCTGGGTAATTTTATTTCCTAATTTACCATCTTCCCTTGAAGATTTCATTTGGTTTTGATGATTTCAATTTTTTCAGTTCCATATTTTTAGTACTTTTTATGAGTTTTTTTGCTTTAAAAATAAAATTAAAGAACAAATTCTGAACTCAAAATTGATTTTTCTTTTGTTGAAAAAGTTCTTACCTTAGAACCTAATTTTTCCAACTGTGAGGCAAATTTTGGAAAATGGGTAAGATGGGAAGTAAATTCCAACTCGTTTTTTTCATGTAATTTTTATTGATCAAAAAATTAGCAAGTTTTTCCATTTCCTATGGAAAAAATGTGTAAGAACCTAATTTTTCCAAATCTGTAAATAATTTTAGAAATTTTGGGACAGGGAAGAGTGTAATTTGCCAAAAAAAATTACCTATTTGCAGTTTTTTTCGTTTTTTGATGGGGAAAAAGACATAATTAGGTCATATTCCTAGTTTTCCAATTCCAATAGGTAATTTTAGTAGAAGGGGATAGAGAGAAATACTTATAATTTGTTATTTTCATCCATTTTTCATTAAACGTGAAATTATTTGGAGCTTTGTCAATTTTATGTAAAAAAATTTCCCAATTACCATCCAATTTTTACTATGTAGTACTACTTAGGTTATTTTGAAAAATTCAGAAGAAAGGGGTTAATTGGCTATTTTCATTAATTTTTTTGAACCGAAAATCATCCACAGTTTTGTTCCATTTTTTGTGAAATAATTTCACATTAAAATCTAATTTTCGCTTCTCTGTTGATAATTTTAGAAAATTTGAAACTTTTTATAAAATAATTTTACATTTAGATCCTAATTTGTGCACCTCTTAAGTAATTTTGGAAAATTCGAGCCGGAAAAAAAGAAATGAGCTCTTTTCATCAATTTTCTTCGAATTTCTGTGTACCTGTGAAAAATTTACGATTAGAAACTAATTTTTGCAATTCTGGAAAATGTGGAGGAGAGAAAAAAATTATCTGCAATCCATCAATGAATGTACAAAATTGGTACCAAAATTGAAACAGAATTTGAAAAGGATTACAAACTTCAATCAAGTTTCATTTTAGGATTTTGTTTATTTTAAAATATTTCTGCAATGAAAATTCCTCAAAAAAAAAAACGATTTTTGATAATTTTATTCTCCTCTCCCCTCCCTCCAATCTCATTCTGAAAATATCTACGGTACGTACCTAACTGATTTTCACAATACCATTTCGTTGGTCCTCTTCCCTCCTCTTAGTTTGATGTAAGATCGTAGATGATAATATGCAATTAGAATTCGGATTAATTCTTTTAACGAGCCATTACACGAGTAAAACGTTTCATCGTCGTGTTGACAATCGAGCGGAATATCAATTGCAGAACATTTAACGGAAACGTGAGCTATTAGAAATCTTCCGCGAGTCTATCTCAATGCAGACGACAGACGACGAATTTGCGTTGCAATTCAAGTACGCACACACGAGATGGATGGAGTAACAACACAAAAAAAATGGTCTACTTAGACCCACGCGAATGTAATTTATTTTCAAATACGCATTTACCGGAAATGACTAGGAAAAAAGTAATTAAAGTTGAGCATTACAAATTGCCAGACGGATTGGTAATGGAAATGCAACTCACCTACGTATTATCCTGTGTAATTTAGGGTCTGAGCTTGAGTATGGGATAGGACCAGTTGAGAAGGAAAATTTACAAGTGCAGAGTAGCAGTTTTCTTTCTGATGACAGTCATTTGAACGATTCTTATGAGTGAGAAAATGGTGAATTGATTCAGTCTTTTGTGAAAGAACAATTTGTTGAAGTTATTGAATCAGTCCTGAATGATTCGTGTTTGAATGAATCGTTCACGAGTGAATCATCTGCAATTAAATCTTTGGCGAACGACTTTTGTTTGATCAAATCGTTCGCGAACGATTTAGCCCATGATGAGTGAATCGTTTATGAACAATTATGTGAAATTTGGTATAATTAAAGTCGTTTGGGAACGACTCACTTTGGGCCAAATCGTTCGCGAACGACCAAAGTGAATTGTTTACGAAGATTTAGTTTATGTTGAAAGAATCATTCGCGAACGCGTGTAAAAAGTTGAAGTCGTTCGCGAATGATTTGATCAGAAATGAGTCGTTCGTGAATGATTTGATCAGAGATGTGTCGTTCGCGAATGATTTGATCAGAGATGTGTCGTTCGCGAATGATTTGATCAAAAATGAGTCGTTTGCGAATGATTTGATCAGAGATGAGTCGTTCGCGAATAATTTGATCAGAAGTGTGTCGTTCGCATATGATTTTGTTAAAAATAAGTCGTTCATGAACGATTTGATCAGAGTCGTTCGCGAATGATTTCATCATGAATGAGTCGTTCGCGAATGATTTGATCAAAAATGAGTCGTTCGCGAATAATTTGATCAGAGATGAGTCGATCGCGAATAATTTGATCAGAAGTGTGTCGTTCGCAAATGATTTTTTTAAAAATAAGTCGTTCATGAACGATTTGATCAGAGTCGTTCGCGAATGATTTTCTCAAAAATAAGTCGTTCACGAACGATTTGATCAAAAAAGAGTCATTCGCGAATGATTTGATCAAATATTAGTTGTTCAAGGAACAAACAAAGTCTCTCCTCATTATTCACAAATGATCCACTCATAATGAATCAAATCGTTCGCGAACGATTCGGCTATGATCGTTCACCAATGATTCATTTCTGATGAAATTATCGGAAAAAGCCTCAAATTCGATCAAATTAGTTTGGTTGCCAAAAACGTCATCGAATTTTTGCGAACGTATCGCTCTGGAATTCCCGAAGAAATAAAACAACGATTTGAATATTTTTGCCAATCGACGATATTTACATCATCTCATTAAGAAACATTTTCTGAGAAAAATTTGTTCCTTGTTTTTTATTTTCTTTCGAACGAATATTTCGCAATTGCAAATAAAAGCCATATGTGCGATATTTATTCGACACTTATAAGTAAGCTTATGATTGAAAGCCGAGAAAAATAATCGTATTAGGAAGCAGACCGAAGAGAGGCTGTTTATAAATAGTTTTTCTTTTTATTTTCGACCAACAATTCAGCTTTTCAACGTATTCGAATACCAATAAATGTCACCTTTTGGTAAATCAATTAAAAAGCCATAATGTTGGCGGCATGTGCATCAGCGTCAATAAAACATCGAATTGGAGCGGGTTGGGGGCATCTGAGTCGGTCGGCGGCTGGTAATTATGATCGATTAAATTTTCGACATTTTTTTCAACACCTACGCCGCATCGAAGTGCTAAAAAGAACTCATTGCCGAAAATACCGACATATCCACTTAGATTCGCACGCACGTCGGAGTCGCATTCGCATCAATAAGGAAATGTAATTAACGTTTGTCGTTGCGGAATTTTATTATTCAAAGTTGGCGTGTAGTTGGCGAAATTACTCGAGCTGTACGATTCGCCTGCCGAATCGTTCTAATTGTATTGTCACTTTTAATTTGGCTGCGCTGTGTGCGATGAAATTTACGATGTTTGACCACTACACAGAGCTGAAGGTTGCCGGTGTAATTTTTTTTCTACCTTACATCAATTTCGAGGAAAAAACCAACACGACTATCGATCGCGGATTTTTTCTACCCTGTTGGGAATTCATCTGGATGTATAAATTATTGGAATTAGCGCGATAAAAACGAACCATCGTATTTGTAAATAGTCAGCTACAACGGTACTTTACCTATGCGGAGTATTGTAGCGTAAATGAGGCAAAAAAACGTGTAACCGTTCAAGTATTCGTGGCGACAGAAATTCGATAGATTGAAAAATTCTGCCATTTTGATACCTTTTGCCTCTGTTCCATATTTCGAGCTCGAATAGTCGATTAAAAACGGAAACAAGGTGCGAATCGAGTTGTTTTGTTTTTTGCTTCGCTGAATACAGCGTCTCTCTGGTCTCTGCGGTGAACGCGTAGGTACATTCATCAATTTGTCACGTGCTGTGTAAATGTGTACAGTGTTAAGATATACCGAAGTTGGTATCTCTGTCTCTCTCTTCGTTTTTTTTTGCGATTTGTACTCCGAAGCAGATTTCGTGGTACGTGGGAGTAATCTATATAATCGTCTGGTTTATGTACGACTAGGTACCTAATTGTGTCTTCTGTGTGGACTTTTCATGTTACCTTGAAGTATAAGAGTAGGGAGAAGGGTTTGAAGAGATTATAAACTTTTAAGATTTATCAATCGATAAAATCGTGGTGTCTGACAGGTTGTAAAAGTAGAGAAAATTTAGGGATTTTTGACCAAATTTCGTGAAAAATGTTTCCAAATTTTCATTTATTTCAGATATTGATTGTTGAAAATGAAAAATGACCAATTTTTTCTTCTTCGTGAAAACTTTTCTGAAATGAATTTGAATTAATCCAAGAAAAAAGCGAGGAATCTCCATTTCCTTTATCTGAAAATTTTTCAGAACTGGAATCATTGGTGCTGGGGGGTAATTTTTGAAATTTTGTAAAGAATTTATTGTGATTTTTAACAAAAATTTTATGAAACAATACACAAAGTATACTTTTTATTATTTTTCGAAAAAAATCAAAAGATTCCCACCCCTTCCCCTTTGGTATCATTGACTTTAAGTCGAAAATGTTTCAGACAAAGAAAATGGTAACATAACATTATGTATTTCTCGAAAAATTTGATTCCAATTTTTTTGGGAAATATGTCTTTACTTTCTCATTTCTGAATCAGTGAAATTTATCAAAAATCACTGAAAAACAGTCAGAATTGCAGCACAGTAATTAATAAGTGAAAATTCACTAAAAACTCGTTCATCAGTGATTTTTTACTGATTCGAAATGAGAGAGTATTTTCTTTACCTGGAAAATTTTCAGAATAAATTTGAACTCATTGCGGTGAGGGATAGGGATTTTTGTCATTTTTTTGAAAAAGTATAGTGATTTTTGACCAAATTTCGTAAAAATGATCACCAAAATCTTGATTATTGCTGATTGTAAAAAATAAAAATGGACCAATTTTTTCTTCCCTTTGATTTCTTTCATAAAATTGAATTTGAATAGAAGAAGGAGAATCAGTTTTCTTCACCTTGAAAATTTTCAGAATTGAAATTTGTGGTGGGGTTCGGCGATCATTTTACTATTTTTCATTGAAAAATATTAGGTAAAAAAGTGAAAATATTGAAGTTACGACAAAAATCATGAAAGAGTCATATTTCAAAACAGATACTTCAATAATTTTTTCTTCGATTCTTAAAAAATTGAACAGAAATTTTTTCCTCCTTTTGACATTGAAAATTGCTATCTAGATCTCTGAGTATATTTTTTGCCTAATTTTAAATTCTGAATGTGTAAAAAATCTGATTTCTTTTCTGTCTTTGGTGCACTCTCCTCTCCCCTTCTTTACACTCCCAATTTGTTGAGAAATTCCTTACTGAGTGATTTTTTCGTATCTATTTTTTAAGAGTAAAATCCAAAAAATTTCAATTTTTATTTCAAGGGGGAGGGGGGGTGATTGAAAATTTGGACGTAATCCCTCTGTTTTTTCTCCTCAAATTTTTATTTTTAAACATTTTTTTCAACTTGATTTCTGAATTTCTTTTTAAAAATCTCATCATTCTCCTAAATTTTCCAATTTGAACATATTTTTCCTGTTGATGTGATTATTGGTGGTGATGGTGAGAGCCTCCTTCTCCTCCTCTGTCCTTGATCCAATCTTAAAATCGACTCTTTTCAGTTTTGAAGAGGATGAAAAAGAGTAAAACGTAATATTTTGAGATTTTTTCACAGCAAAGAGATCAATGTAACAAATTAGTCTAAATGAGAGACGAACCCAGTAGCAATCTGTGGGCGGGGGGGATTAAAAAATCCAAACTAAAATCAATTTCTTCTATATTTCTTTGTCTCAAAATATAATTTTTTCCATTTCTCATTTTTATTTAGCTCTTTTAAAAAAAGTTATCGTTTTCGAAAAAATTTTGGTTAGACCTCGTATGTATGTAATTTCCTGGTTCGATAATATCGAAAGCTATAGAGTACTCTCTCATTCCGAATCAGTGAAAATCACTGATAAACAGTCAGAATTTCAGCACAGAAAAAATCAATGAAATTCACTGATTTTCAGTGATTTTTCACTAATTATTCAAAGAATTTCACAGATTTTTCTTCACTAATTATTCAAAGAATTTCACAGATTTTTCAGTGAATTTCATAAATATCACGGAGTTTTCAGTAAATTTTCACTGATTTCCAATAATTTTCTTTCACTGATTTGTTTTCAGTGAAAAAATTTTCGCTGATTTTCTCCTGTGCTGCAATTCTGACTGTTTCTCAGTGATTTTCGGTCATTTTCACTGTTTTATACTTGAGAGAGTACTTCAAAGGCAAACTAATCTTTTTTGAACTGATTTTTTTCATATTTGAGGGATGGGTTGAGGGTGTGTGCTTTGACGCAATTTAAATATCTTCCCCTTCTTAGCCTTTTTCATTCGAACACCTCTAAAATTTAGATTTTTCAGCTCTTTTATTCTGATATGTTTATCAACTAGACACGTCTATTGTCGTTGTTCAAAAAATCATGAGAGGGTAATTCATTTTCCCTCAGTGCATTTTCCATAAACAAGATCGATCGAAGATACTTGCCAAATTTGGAATTTTCTCAGGAAATGACGAACACTTGGGTAAAATTTTTACCTGGGATCTTATTTCGTAAAACTTTGGTATCTGCGTCGAATTATTGCAAACCTTGTCCAGGTCAATTTTTCTCCGCTCATTATTAAACCCAAATTATCCATAAAAGGAAAATAAAACTGAAATTTTGCTCCTCCTTGACATTAAAATTGCATTGTGGCATTTGTATCTACGTCGGAAAATTACCCTGGCAAATATAAATTTCCTTTTCATTTTCTACAAATTAATTCGTTCTGGCTCGGGTCAACTTGGAATGTAGTCTACCGCACATTAACGAGTTCACAATGTAAGAAACTTTAACGTATCCGAACAACCATATGATCCGGCGTTGGAAAAATTTATTCCTTGGCGAGCGTTTCAATTAAAAGTCTCTACTGGTTACTTGTTACGTTAGTAAAACGAAGGAGCGAAGGAAAAAAACGTGCTCGGTTATATACTGAGAATAAAAATAAAAACAGGAAGCGTTTAATCTAATCTTAGCCGTACATACGTGTAATTACAGGCCAGACTCGGCTAATTCTTTCGCCGCCGTTGTCGTATGTACCACGTTTTGTTATTGGGGTTCTCTCATTTAAACCAGTGGCCCGAATCGTTCGGTTGTCTTCGTTTATGGATTTTTTCTCCCTTTTTGGAATTGATAAGCTCGAGTGACTTGAGAATATGTCGTTTTGGGTCGACGAATTAGGCGTTGAAATTTCAGGGATTTGGTGGAGTTGATCGAGGGATGTGAGGATGACTGAGCGACGGTGGTAAATTGTCAGATCCAGATTTGTGAATTTGATGGAAACCTATTCGAGCAAAAAATTAATCATTTGAGTGAATTTGTTTCGTTGTTTTAATTCAATTGGACCAATAATCGGATTTGAGTCGAACCAGTGACTGAAAATGAAGAAAAAATAATTCAGTAATTTATTTTTTTGTTTTCATGTATGCACAAATTGAAGGAAATGGAAAAATATTTTCATCTGAGATTCCTACACTTCGACTTTATTGAGCCCCTTGAGTCCAAAAATCCAAAATTCAGCCTCCTTCCGATAGTATTTTACGAGCTGATCCAATCTGCCACCTGTAGCTCTCAAGTTTTCAATCAAGAAATCAATCCAAACTCCCATGGTCATTGGTCTTTCTTTGAAAACATGCTCGACCTCTTCTCAATTATATTGCCAAACCAGATGAAAAATAACGACTGCGACACCAATGTTGAAAAAAATTAAAATGAAAAAGTTAGGAAAACTAACTCGCATACACAGATGGGTTGCTATTTCCTGTATACGAAATGCCGGATGTGACTGCGTTTTTCGGTGGGCGTAATTTCCACTTTATAGCTCGTTCCCAAGACGTGCACCGAAGGAAATAACAATAGAAAAACAGACACAACCAGTTAATAATTATCTGCGTTTTGTTAACGTACAGGTAACGTCATTATTTACCATATCGTTAAACATCAAGTGCCCGATTCGTTAACTCGCGACCCTAGGCCCAGATTCGAAGTTCTATTTCAAAAGCATACTAAACCGGTTGCAATTTGAGCTGGTCTAAAAGGATCCATACCTGTTGATATAGGCGTACCGAGAAATTGTGCGAGGAAGGGGCTCAGATTTTGAGAAAAAATGGGGAGGGAGGTCAAAATTCAATGAAAAAATGAAGTAACCTGTTATTTCTGTGGGGCTGGAGTAGTTGAGGTATTTTTAGTAGGCAAATAATACCTACAGATTTGAGCGAAGAAAAATTGAAAAATGACGACATTTATGATTTTTTTGTCACAATTACTGATTTTTTATGATAAATGGGACACTGACCGAAAAATTAGTAATTTTTGGCCGAAAAGTCAGTGAAAAATTGCAAATTTTCAATGATAAATATTTTACTGATAAAAAAGGCTGAATTTTTGCAAATTCAAAATTTAAAGAGTGAAAGAATGGTATGTTTATTTAAGAAATTGTTACTAAAGTACTGCCCGAGCAAAAATTTAAAAAAAATCATACTCTTCATTGACATTTTTATCATGGAAAAATTTCCTTGTCGAGCTTAAGGGGGGGGGGCTGCCTGTTGATACGTTTTCAAGTAAAAAATTCTTAATTCAGTTGAATATTTCATTGTTAATTTTCTAGTATATCGAATTTGAATTGTAGGCATAAATGGAATGGAAAATAGATTCGAGTGAAAAAAAAGCCTAGAAAATTTCCATTTCGTAATAAGGGTTTTCCTTTTTTTTCATTCGAGCTCCGGTATCGTTGTGGATATTGATTTTCAATACAGGAAGTAGTGGGCTTGATATTGAGCATTGTCTGTGTCGTAATTGACGATCGATGAAGCTTTTTTCGGTACCGTACTCGCCATCCTATGTCGTATTATACCTATACGTTTCAAGTTCACCGTGCGTTTAGCTTTTATAGTCGACTTCCTTGAAAATATTCAAGGTGAAAAAGTTTTTTATTCGCCAAAGGCTCGGCGGCCTTTATCCCCTTTTTATATGGAATATTAGATTAAAAATGTAAAATGCCTAATATCGAATTACGTTGGTTTCTTTATGATAATAATCTTGAAATAATATGTTTGTTATTTGCGCACGCGTTTAATAACTGAGGTAATTTTTAACGTTGATAAGGATTTTTTTAAAAATAGAAATTAAGCATTCGATGAGAATGAGACGCGTTGGAAAACTTTCGATTGCTAATTTTAATTCGCGATAAAGGAATTTAATTAGGTTGTTTTAGTTTTTAAAGCAGTTTTTTCCGAACGTAATTAAAAATCGAAGTAGAATTGGAATATTTTTGAAGAGTGAAATAAAAAAACTCTTGATTGTACGGGTCAATTTTTTAATTGAAATACATTTTCGCAGCCCCCACCCACTCCCACTCTCTTAGGGACAATTTTAAAGCTAAAAATAAAAATTTTGGATTTTTTTCAAATTAAATTTTTACCTAAAAAATAAAGGTTGTTCAATTTTTTTCAACCAACTCTAAATTTAATTTTGATTAATTTTGAGAGATAGATTATCCTCTCCCTTCTCCTCTTCTCAGTTCGTCGCGATCTTGAATCAATTTTGGTTTTGATTCATTAAGAATGGGAGCTTGGAAAATTAAAAAAAATTGGAACTGAAATTAATGAATTTAAAAAAAAATTGTAGTGAAAAACCAAGAGCCAGTTTCCAATTATTGTTAGAAAGAAAAATTGTGAAAGGAAAATGTCAAATAATGTTGTAAAAAATGGCGAACTTGAGTTTTTAAGAGAGAGGTGATGGGGGGGGGGGGGGGGTGAGACCTACTTCAGATGGAAGATTTTCTGAATTTTTTTCTACTTGTCAATTTTTGAAGGAACTAAAAATCCACTTCAATTTTATTTTTGAAGAATAACGTAGAATGAAATATCTTAATTTTTAGAGGAATCAAAACCGACCCCGATTTAATTTCAAGAATAAGAGTTCAAATTTCAAAAAGAGAGTCTTAGGAAATGGTATTAATAAGGTTGTGAGAAGGATGAAGGTATTGAAGGTAAGTGCGTTAAAAGAATTGAAACGAAGAATTTTGGGACATAATTTTTGTCGACTTGAAAATGTTCCCATCTGTTTTATTTTTAGAGGAATCAAAAGTTCACCCTACCTTAATTTTCGAGTAAAAAAATAAAGAAGACAAATTCAAAAAGGGAAGTTTAGAACAATATAGGGGCAAGTAATGGGGCGGAATAGAGGAGGGGTGAAGGGTTTGAAATTGAAGATTTTTGTAGTTTTTTCACTAGAAAATGAAAATAGACATTTACATGATTTTTAGAAGAACTAAAATTTGATCCTGACTTTCTTTTCGGAGAATAAACAATTTTTTTAGGAATTAATGAGAACAGTGAAATTTTAGTTTTGGATTTTCCAACTTGAATTCGTGGTTATTCGTAAAAAAATCTCGTTTGCGGATGAAACGAACTTTCTCGAACCAAAAGTAAAGTAAAAATATTGATTTTATATCTTTTTAATTTCAATTTCAGTTTCCAGTTTCCATTTCTTTTGCTTTGACCGAGATAAGACTGTACCGAACAGATAACGGAGGGGCACCCCCTCCCCCACCCCAATGTATAAAGGCAAAATTTGCATTTGTTTTCAGGAAAATTTATAGTTTTAGGGTCAAAAATTTTAAATGATGATTTTGTTGGATTTTTAGAAATTTTTGTTTCAAAGAAGCCAACTCCGGTTTGTTTCTGAATCAAGGTTGAAACGAATGAGAGGGAACGGGAGGTAGCTTGTCCAGGGTGGAGAACAGGTAATGTAGGTAATGTAAGTAATGTAAAAGTAATGCATTGAAATTCTTGGTAATGTAAGTAATGTAAAGTAATGCATTTTTGCTGAAAAGTAATGTATTTTTTCTCAAAATCATATTACATTATATTTATATTTTAATCAATTTACTACAGTATACCTAATTTCATATTGCTTGTGCCTCTTTTCTCTTTTTTATTTTTGATATAAATAAATTGGATCAATTGAGAATACATACATGAGTATCTAGATTTTTCATTTTGTTGAATTTTCATTTTTTTGGTTGAAATTTATAAAATTCCAACTGTTTCAAAAATATAGTTTTTTTTTGTTAGGAGAAAGGAGATTTTTGTTGGGGGGGGGGGGGGTGTAAGTTAAATAGAAATATTGATATGGTAATGCAAAAAGTAATGTAAAAGTAATGCATTTCTTTGAAGAAAGTTTGTTCTCCACCCTGTTGTCCTATTCTCTCGTGATAAATTGTATTTCTGGTTTTTAGTCGGAAAAATTGAATTTGTGTTGAAAAAGTAAGAACTTCTCTTTTGAGGTTTTGGAAATTTTCTGCTCAAATTTGATATGTACCTAGTTTTTGTGTTGTTAGCAAAAAACTAAAAGTTTTGACACGGATGACCCCCCCCCCCCATCACTTAATGGGGAGAGCCTACGGGTTTTGAGGTTTGCATTTTCTGGGCTCGTTTAGGAGGTCCCTGAACACTTTATCGAGACAAAAATTTTATTTTTAATGAAAATATTTTTATTTATTGTTCATTATGTTTAATTAAAGTTCATCTAGAAGTTTCTATTATTTATTTTATTATTTTGTTTTCATTAATGTCAAGAATTGGTATAGATTAATATCATCTCAGATTTTTTTTTCAAATTGATTATTTCATTTTTAAATTGAGATTTTAATGTGCGGAGTTTTTCCTTTCAAACCCCCATTCTTGACCTTATTTGCCAAAAAGATGAAAAACCCCGTACTTTTTGAGTCGGGAAAATCAGAAAAAAGTTAATTTCGAATTTTCGTCTTTTTGCTTTTTTAATTCATGCTGGCTCCGGTTCGTTCTTAGATCGGGACCTGATCGAATCCGGGAGCAGAAAATATAACTTCCTCCTTCCTCTTCCACACCCCTCCCTCTTTTAAATTTGAGGTGTACATTTTTCGAAAATATTGGAACGGTAAAAAAAATTTTAAATTTCAACTTCGCGGAATAAATTTTTTTCAAAATTTCAACTTTGGAACTTTGCAATAAAATTTTTTCAAAATTTCAACTTCGGAACTTTGCAATAAAATGTTTTCAAAATTTTTACTTTGGAATAAATTTTTTTTAAAATTTTAACTTCGGAATAACATTAAGAAATTTTCATTTTAAATTAAAAGAAAATATCAAAATTTTGAAAAAATGTTATTCCGAAGTTGAAATTTTGAAAAAATTTTATTGCAAAGTTCCGAAGTTGAAATTTTGAAAAAATTTCATTCTGCGAAATTCCGAAGTTACCGAAGTTGAAATTTTGAAGAAAATTTATTCCGCGAAGTTGAAATTTAAAAATTTTTTCACCGTTCCAATGACTTAATTCTGTTTCTTCGCTAGTTTCATTTTCAGTTATTAATCATTATTATGATCGCCCATTAGCCATTAAAAAATTAAAACGCAATTATTTTTCAAATCGAAGTAAACACTTCGTTTTATTTCTTCCTCGAACCAAAGATCTCGATTTCGAAATAACGCGGAAGTGTACCCCTCCAGCCCCCCTCCTCCTAATTATCACCTTATTCTACTGCTTATCGATATTTTCCGGAAATTTGGCCGTATCTCCATTGCACAACCATTTATTCGAAACCTATTATGCTCAAAATTTCCAATATTTCGGACTTTGAAATTTCGATTAATTTTAAGCTTTCCTGTTTTCGTATTTCGTTTAATTATGTACTTTATTTGTTTCACTTTCTAATACGTAGGTACTTAACTCCTAAACCGAGTAGCCTAATTTTCGACATTTTCTTATTACTCAACATCGATAAATATTTTCGAATTAGTGTGCCGAAAATTTCACGTACTCGGAATGAAGTTTCGGTTATCACGGTGTTATCAGCGATGGGAAATTACCAAACGGTACCTACGATTTTTTACACATTATTTATTACATATACATTAATCAGTTTCGGCCAAGGGAATAAAAAAAATTGATACTCTTGTACATATCTTGTACATGATACGGATAAGGATGAAGAATCGCACGTGTAGGTATAGATTGATTGTTTCGTCAAGGTAGTTTTGATTACTGTCGAAATTTCGCATACGTATGTAGGTACCTACGTTTCAATATAGTCGTCGGAGGTATTCGGCGTAGTTTTTTAGCAATTTAACAACGTTTGACGTCACCAGAGTAAATAAAATTATCGCAAATGTACCCCGGAGTCGAGATAAATAAAAAGGAAGAGTTTAATTACGCGGACGAAAAGAATAAAAAATGAAAAAACACGGATGAATTGTAACGCGAGGACGACGAGGGCACGTAAAAAGACTCAGCCATGGGAAGTGTAGGCAGATCCAGTCTGCAAATCGGCGCTAGTCCGCGTTCTATGAATAAATTGGCAGTCTGGATCGATCTTATGCATCCTTTACGTCGCCTTATCATCGGGTGTTAATTAATAATTAACATGGCTGCGTTGTGAATAATGCACGGTACTGCGATGCTGTCCGCATAACGCACGCACGAGCCACAATCGACGCAGCGACGGAATCGTAATGGAATTTTTCCCAAGATTTTCCTCTGCGGAGCGGGAAACGGTGTGGAAAAACCTTCGAATCCGAGACGGTGAAAAAGGTAATCCGAAGCAGGTCCGCGAGATAGTGAAGTAAAGGAATGCTACATGGGTTTTGTTGAAAATAACGAGGTTTTTTCGAACTTTTGATTGGTTGGGTCTAGGTGGGCTGTTTTTTGCTTTTTTTTTGGGTAATTGGGGGAAGAAATTGGAAAAAAATTGTAAAATGATAATGCTAGTGGCAAGAGTTTACTTGGAGGGGAATTTAGACTGGATTCAGAATTTTATTCAATGGAGGGGCAAATTTGTTGGTAGCAACGATGCCGAAGTCAAAAAATTAAGAAAACGAGGCTTGTGAGGTAAAAAATGGAAAAATGACTTGATTAAAGAAATGGTGTCCCAAATTTAAGAGATGTTTCATTCAAATAAAGACGAACGAAATTTTTTTTGAAAAAAAAAAATGCCTATATATATATATAGAGGCCAATTTTGGCCATGGAGGAGGGGCTCGAACTCTTTCCTTTAAAACCTGCTCTGTAGAATGTGACCTCAAAAGAACATGGTAAAAATTTCAGGTCTCTCACTTGAACCCCCATTACCCAGTAGGAGTTCAAAATTTTAAAAGTTGTCAAAAAATCAAAAAAATGATTTTTTTTGTTTGTTTTTTATTGATAGATGGTTGTACGTATTATGGTAATTAAAGAGTACGAAAACTGAAAAAAAATTCAATTTTTCTCGATTTTTTTGGGGTAACTTTACATGATTTTTAGATGTACCCAAAAACGTAATTTTAGAAGATATTTTAAAAATAAACAACAAAAATCAGAAATTTTTGGGAATAAGTATTAAAAAAAATCGAGAAAAATTGAGATTTTTTTACTCTTTTTCTACTATTCAATGGCGATAATACAACCATTTCATTAGCAAAAAGTTTCTACTTTTTTGAAATTTTAAAATTTTGAATCTGATTTGGGTGAGGGGTAAGGGGCGAGGGGCCCAAGTGAAAGCAGTGGAGTTAGAAGTTTTTTTTTGGTAGGTACGAAGTGGGCATGGAGACTTGAAATTACAGAAGGATTTTAGGGGAAGAAAGTAAAAGGGAGCCTTCTTTCGTACAGTCGCCCCAGCTCTGAAAAAATTGAATTTTTCATGCCCAAAAGAGACATTTTTCAAGTTTTAATGCTTTGAAAATTTCTATTTATGTAATGGGGGGGGGGGGTACAATGTACCCATTTTACCCTACTTTCCGATGCCACTGAATGAAAGACCTAAAATTTCTACCACGTTCTTTTGAAGCCATTTCACAACTTTTTTTCAATCCCACTTTCAATTCTCAAAAAAAAAAAAAAAAAAAACAAAAAAAAACGAGAGCACACCTCATTCAAACACTCATGTGCTCACTGCTCACCGATAATTTTGAGATATTTCAATCAAAAATTTTAAAGAAAACGATTTTTGAAATTTTTCAAAATTTGAGCCTTGATAACTCGAAAATTTGAGTGAGCTCGTGGATGATTTTCATTTTCCACTCCATAAACTGGGGGTTTCCAAAAGTTTTAGCTCTTATCAATTAGAAATTATGAGAGTTCAAAGTTCAAGCTTTTGCAATTTTTGATTGGTAAGCTCTAAAATTTTTGAAAAAAAAGGTTGTGAAGTAGAGTAGATTGAAAAAAAAATACCTGAATTTTGACAAAAATACCTAAAGGTGCGGTAGTTAAATTTGAGTGGGAGGACTCTTTAAAAAATGGCGACCCCCCTCCCTTCAGCACAAATAGAATTAAAGTTAAGGGGGTCATTTTCGAAAAAATACAATTTTGCCAGTTTAAATGGTGCCACCTGCTGGGAAACTTGGTCATCCTCCTAATGAAATGTAATTTAAGTTTCTGCACCATTGACTTCGAAATTAGAACATTTTTTGTCCTCTAAAAGAAGTAAATAGTTGCAGATCGTAAATTTTAAGGAATTTTTGAGTTTTTCCGCATTCAAATCACTTCCCCAAGCACCTCAAAATCATGCCAATTTTTTTTTCACTCGTCTACAATAATTTCTGATGGAATTTTTCAACAAAATTTTCATATTACGTCGCCAACTTCATTTTTTGATTTCCGTGATATTTATAAAATTCAGGTTGTTCATTCAGTAACTTAAAAAGTAAGCTAAAAAATTTTTTGGCCATCAAAATACTTGAATTTAAATTTTTTTAAAGGATTTTTTGTTGAAATGCTTTAAACTAAAATTTTATAATTTATAAAAATTACACAATTCAAAATGCTGTAGGCGCTGCCATGAAAATTTTTAGAAAAAATCATCAAAAATTATTTTAAATAATTGAGGACAATTTTTTTCGATTTTGAAGTGTCCGAGTGAACAAAAAGTTTTAAAATTTTATAAAATGGAAATTTTCACTTCTTAAAATTTGAAATTTGAACCAGCCAACTAGCTCAAAATTTTGAATGAGCATATGATCGAGGCATTAAAAATGATCTACTTTTGACCCTCTGTCCGTCATTTTCTCCTCTACCGATCAAAAGTTACCAAAGAAAACTCGAGAAAAACCAGCCATTTCCCGCTAGAGGCAACACGAAGGGGCCGTTGGAAAAGGTTTATCCAAAGGGTGCGGGGGGTCGGCGAGATGGTGCGAACCAGAACGTCGTCGGTCTTCGATTTAGACGATTTGAGAACTTATCGGCCGCCGAACGTCGACGAAACGCGCCGAACGCTTCCGAGCCCACTGAGTCAGTGTGCCAGGACCTACGACCGCCATCCTTCGCGTTTTTATCAGTCGATTCGGCATCTTTTCCGTTGTCCAACGTGTTCTGTGTAGTCGATTAATTACGCGTACGATTACGTTTGCGTTATTTTACCGGCGTTTTTCATTTTCGCGGATTAAAATTTTTAATTTTAATTTTCTGTTCGAATTTGTCTTTTCCGGACGAGTCGTTTTACTTGGAATTTTACCGCATTGAGAATCGTTCGAACGTGTTAAAATGGCAAATTTTTTCTTCGACTTCATTTTCATTAAAATTTACTTTATTAATTAATTATCCGTCTGTTTGCTGTTGTGTGTGTATCGTGCGGGCCATTTACTTGTTTTTAAATCGTCATCATGACGGCGGACATTGACTGTGTGCCGCTGGATTTATCCATAAATAAGAAAATCAAATCCGAAATCCACTCTGAGCCCGATGACCCGGCTATCAAAAAATTCAAATCCGAATCCGATGATCAAGAGAAGTTCTCTTCCTCCAGCGAAGATGAATCCTCAGAATATAACTCGGATCATAATCAAGATGGTAGCAGAGCCAAAGATAAGAATAAGTCGTCCAAGATGTATAAGAAAAATTTAATTAAGAGATATTGTAAGTTTTGCACAATTTTTTATAAATTTGCATAAGTGTTAGTAAAATTGCATGCTAATTGGCCTCGAAAAGTATTCGAAGTAGGACTTGAGAATTTTAAAATTGTATCGAATGTTCTTCCTCTTGATACTCGAAATAATTCTGTAATTCTACCTGTTGACTTGAGACTCCCACTTGCTCGATAAAAACCGGTGACGCAAACTTGGGAAGTTGATTGTAAGAATTGGGATTAAAATGCTCTAAATTGATACCTGCAATTTTTTAATCGAAGTAATCCTGAGAAGTGTGCGATTAACTTGATTCGTTGATAAAATTTTGATAAGAGAATCGCGTCGTAAATTGAAAAAGATCCCAATGCAGAAATCAGTAGAATATTTATTTTTATTGAAATTTTTCTCCTCTGATTATCGAGATAGTGATGTGTGTCAGTGGAGTGCTCTTGATTAATAATTTGGTCTTTGGGTTAATCAAGATATCTAAAAAGGCCTGAAAGTGATGAAAAGGTGTAATTGATTAAGTTCTGCTGAAAATGAAAAAAGTTTTGAAAGGGGGTTGCAATTGGCTCTAAAGTCTTGCATTTTAAATCTGAAAAAATTCATTTTTTACTTAATATTTGAAAAAAATTATCATTTCAACTGTGAATTTTTTTATTTTATCAAATTTTTTATTGCATTGATGAAATTTTTCAAAAATTTGATAAAGTCTGCAAAATGTCAAAATTTTTGCAATTTTTTGTGAGGGTGAATTTTTCAAAAAGGGGTGGGGGAGAAGGAGGAATCTTCCTAAAAGCTCTACAAAAATTCTAAATAAAAAATCCTCCAAAAATTCTATATTTTGATTCAGAAATTTAAAAAAAAATCTGGATGAGAAATTCACCTGTAGCAAAAAACTTATTAAAAATAAAGCGAATTTATTCAAGAATTCCTAAAATCAATTTAAATAGAAATATTTTGTGGAAAAATATTGTCTAGGTTCCAAAAATTATTGTCCAGAAATATTACTAATGAAAAATTAGTGATGATTAGCATGTATTATGACTAATTTATTATTTAATTTTGTTGATAAATTAGTAATTTTTTGAAATATTACTATTTTACTAGCAAACACTAATAGTAATCTAAGAATCACCGGTAGTAACTGAAACCTTTTCTGCCCTCCTCCCCCCTCCACCACTCATGACTGTGGGACCTTTATTTTTTCAAAAAAAAAATTATTTTACTAGAAAATGAAAAATGAGTAATAGTAAGCACCAATAATAATTATTATAATCACTAGCAATAATTCAGATTTTTTTAAAACTCCCCCCCCCCCTCAGTGAACATGTGTCCAGAATTTTTTTTTCAGTAGAATAATTTGTCCACTTTCAGGAAAAATGTGCAGTCTGCCTTCAAAAAATTAAAAAAACCGTGAGCTACTTAGAAACTCATTTCCTTGCATTGCAGTAATAATTTTTCAAAAAATTCATATTAATATGAAACTATTAATCAGCAGTAGTAGTAGTAATCAGTACTCGTTTTTTGCTAATATTTGACAGTATTTTTTCAAAATTATTACTATTTTGCTACCATACTCTTTAATTAGAAATAATTTTCCATTGCTGAACTAGTAATTTTCAGTAGAGCTTGTTAGTAGCAGTTGACATTTTTTAAAATTATTATTTTGCTGTAGGTAAGTAACTAGTAAAAAAAAAAAAAAAATAGTAATCTGCTTCACAAAAATTTAAAAATCGAATATTACCATCTCTCCAACTAGTAATATCCAGTTCTATTTTTTCTCAAGGGGCTCCATAAAAATGAAACACATGTATTTCTTCTGGATCCATTCCAAAAAGGAATTAAGACAAGGATCAAAGATAATTTTACATCTTTCGTGACCCATATACCTAAAATATCTACCTAATTTTGATTAATCGATTTTCAATGTCGGTCTGCACTTGAAAAATCTTGTCAGTAGGTAAAGAGTAGAAGAAAAAAAAGATAGATAATCTAAAATATACATAAACCAAATTCTACCTAAGAAATAAAATTTCACCCATCGAACATCTGTCTTATGTAGAGGTAAAACCTCGAGGAGTAAATAAAATCCATGTGAAAGCTGACATTTACATGAATGTGTTGGATTGTGTTGGTGGATATGTTGGGGTATATAAGAGTAACGTATTAATTAAGGGTGTGAGAAAAATATGGCCTTATTGGTTCTTTTCTTTCTTTGTTGTGACGGTGTATAAAATATTTGAAATGCTAGGTTCTGGGTACTTGAAAATTTATATATAGGTCTGGAGATGCGTGGGAAATGGGTCAGCAGTGTTTGTAATATAAAGGATATCAGATGGTCTGTACAAGATGGTCCCTTTTTACCTTTTTCCTGCCTTTTGTATACGTCTAGGTACACGATAGTGATAGTGAAAGTGTTATTTTGTCAAGTTATTTGATTACTAGGTAAGAGGAAGTTTTACCCCTGTTTTTAAGAATTCAAAGTGGTACAATTTTATTACAAGATTTACCACAAATTTGGTTAGGATTCGAGCTCGTCGAAAATCTGGAACATACCTGGGTTGAAAAAGAAGCGTATAGCAGCACATGAGCCGGTGAACGGTGGCGATATACTAGGATTGGGTTGAACGCGATGGTGGTATATTCTCGCAGGTATAGAAAGTATCCTTTTCCCTTTCTCTCTGGTTATGTTTGACATATCCTTCTCGGGGATCTTGTGGTACGTTGGGGTTTCTCGTAGACGCTTTCTTTTCTTTTGTTCGAGCGTTCAGTATGTTGAGTGGATTTTTGTTTGAACAGGTACTATACTCGGCGTCTGGGGCGGGAGGAGGCGACGGAGTGCTATAGGAAGAGGTTTCGAGATTCCTTTCCCCTTTGCTGGGTTGTTGAAATCTGCTCCAAGTGCCTCGTTCTTCCAGGCGGTAATAAGGGAGATATTAAACGTAACCCCTTTCTATTATTCGGCGTTATTACTCTTTTTTGTACGTACTTCTGGATCTTTTTGTTATTCTTTTTTCATACCGAACCCGTTGTCGAAGGGAGATTTTTGGCGAAATGTGGAAAATAGCAGGAAATACGCGTAACGATTTTTCACAATCGAGGAATTAAGGAAAAAAAAATAATTCGTGGGAACGAAATATAATCCGCAGGTAAATCCAAATTCGGTGTGATGCGGAGCTCTGAGATGGTTTTCCAAACTGTCGAATTTTTTCCAGTAACCAGTAATTATTTGCTATTATTGGTTATAAAGGGTGTGTCATTTTGGAAAATAACACCGACCGAAGATGATTTTCAAATGCACCCTTAGATATGATACGATAGAAAGTACAGTTATAGTTCCAGTTTTTGGTATGTAGCCGTTGGTCTGAGAATTCGTGTTGGTGACCTTGACAATACAGTTATAGTGATTTGTTTTTTTCTTCGGGTATTGGGAATGGAATATGTGTGGGGTATGAGGAAGGGTTTGTTGTAGGAAATGAATTTTTACCACGTGAGGTTTCACTTGTGGGAAGTCGTGGTGAGTTTTAGTTCGAACGAACGAGTATCTTCGTTCTTTGCTGCAGAAATGATGAGGAATGTGTGGTCTGAAATAATGGTTTTAATGTTTTGAAATTGATTTATTTTGAGGGAGCTCTGGAGAATTTTTTCAAATTTTACCTATTTTTGTCTCAAAATTGACATTTTTTCATTTGAAATGTGATTTCTCATTTATATCTCCAAATAGATTGATTTTTAGCTAAATTGCTTTAGTGAAGTTTTACTCCAAAGTTCAGTTTCAGTCATTTTATCGATTTTAGCAATGATTTAGCCCTAATTGTAATGGGGGGGGGGGGGGTAAAAATGGCGAAAGTTGATGAAAAATTATTCCAGTCAATCATTTACAAATTATTCATAATTTTTGTTGATCCCCTTCCACAAAAAATGAATATTATCTATCAAAAAATGAATTTTCCTTCATATCTCTGAATGAATTGATTTTTAGCAAAATTACTTTGGTGAAGTTTTACTCCAATGTTCATTTTCAGTCATTTTATCGATTTTATCGATGATTTAGCCCTAATTGTACTGTGTTGGTGGGGGGGGGGGGAATTGTCCCAGTTAATAATTTACAAATTGTTCAAAATTTTTGTTGATCCCCTTCCTCAAAAATGAATATTATCTATCGAAATATGGTTTTCCCTTCATATCTCGAAGAGTAATCATTTTCAGCAAAAAAGGGCTTTTGTAAAGTTTTACCCCAAAGTTTATTTTTAATCAGATCATAAATTATTCTCAATAATATTTCCCTAATTTTAAAGTGGGGGGGGGGGTTTACTTCACGGTTTATTTCTCATCACATTATCCATTTTCCTTGAAGAAGGAGGCAAAAAAACATAATTTGGTGAAACGCTATTCCTGGCAGTCTTTTGTAGTTATTCATAATTTTGATTGATTTCCTTCCCTGTATGAATGTGTCCTTAAAATGTGAATTTTCGTCTTCAGCAATTTGATCTCCCTTGATCCCCTTCCGCCTACCATCAGTTTTAACATTTTAAGTGCACCTACAATGTTAATCAGTGAGGCAAGATCATAATTCATCATAATTTATAATATTAAGAAACGTTCAAGATTTTATTTCGAATTCGAGGCCGAGACACCTCGCAAAACATTCTTTTTGCAACGTTTATCGAAAGAGGGACATGTTTTCGCGAAATATGTCACCGAACGTGTTTTCCTGCTGCATTGGCAAGACGAGCGAAGATGTCCAACTAAAACATTTATCTGTATAACGAATTATGAAAATCGCCGCTATTGCAATTGACACGATGGAAAGAGGAGGCGTCGGCGTCGTGACGATATCTCGCAAATGAGGAGGCTCTTTTAACTGGTTGTATTCGAGAAAGAAAAACGTGTTCGGGTGATTTTGTAATCAGCTCAATCGCATTACAATTGGCAAATGCGTAGGCGCCCGTGAATCCGGCGACGAACCAGTCTGCTCGAATGCTCAAAGGGTAAAAAACCATTTGAAGTGAGATTAATTAGCACACGTTGGCATTTATAACGGTTTAGGTAGAAAATGACTGGAGAAAATTTCACTCCTTTGATGCGTTCTGTAGGATGCACCCAGCGCCGGTAAATTGATTAAATTGGCACGTAAATATCTCAGGAAGGGTACATGGTTGTGGAATATTACCTGTTCACAAATCACGATTATCATCATATTTCCAATAGATCCTTTGCGTTTAGGTTTCGCCTTCCCTGTCTGTATTGTTATAGTTGTATAGCCTGGTGACCTATTTCCTGTTTTTAAAAACCGTACCACCATTTGGAACCAGACTGTCAGAGCAGGTAGAAATGAAGCTGTTTTCGCGAAAACCCTTTGCGGGTGTTTCGCTTTACAACTGTTTTAAAACCAGATCCCTTCTGGTCCTTTTTTTTCGCGAAGTCTTCCCTTCTCATCCCATCACATCAAAAGGTTTCTCCTTTTATGTAAGGCGAAGGTACTAACTGGGTTATGGTGTTTTTTTCTTCTTCTCGAATTCTATTCTTTTTTGTGTTCGATGTGGTAAAAGGATTTGTTTGGTTGCTTTTGTACTCGGTGAAAGGCTTTTACGACGGAGTGCTGGATCTGGTTTAATTTTTTTGGAGTAAAAAACGTAGAAGAGAAACAAAACGTTGTAAATTGGATTTTTTTTCAACGCGGAAGAGAAATTTTTGAGAAAGTTGCTACTTTTGACAACAGATCATTGTGTCAGTTTTTTTTTTATTTTCGATGTGGTTGATTGAAAAAATAAGGGTTTTGTTCGATTTGATGCAGTTGTCATCAGACTGGTTTTTTTTGTAAAGATTTGTTTTTTTTTGGTATGGAGGTGGTTGAATTCAGATTTAATCAGGGGTCTTTTTGAAATACGTACACATCGAAACGATTAAAAGAGGATCCGATTTAATTATTGTCGAATTTGTGTTTGAATATGGTTTACCATGGAATGAGTCAGTATCGTGTTATCGAAGCATAGTTGTAATTTGGACAATCTACGGTGTTCGGATGTCGGTTCCATGAACACAGGAACGTGTTCGAGTTGATAATGTCGCGTTTAAATTAACCTCAGACGAATATAAAAGTGCCATATATAGAACGACGCGCGTGATAACACGCGTACTCGCCTTATCAATGAATAGATTTCTTTGGGGTATTGACATGTTTTGTTGGAAGCCAAGTAAACCTATGTTTGACGGCATATCCGCATTTTCAGCTAGTTCCGGGTTATTCAGGTGGAAAATTTAATGCAGATGAAAAATTTTTCATCTTCAGGGACGCAATCGAAGGTGGGAGTTGGAACCTTGTACTTTACAGTGGTAAAATTGCGATTTTTTGAACGAGAACTTTTTTTCAAAATATCTGGAAAATTGAAGAAAAACCTAAAGTACATATTTTGAGTTTAAAAAAGTCCATTTCAGTCAAACCCTCCTTCTTCACCACTTCTGCTTTTAAATTTTGGGATCAAACTCTGAAAATTTTAAAACCCATGAAGATTGGTCATAAAAATCATAAAATTAAAAAAAAAAACATTAAAATCATGATTTTTTTGAAAAAGTTCAAAGAATTTTCAATAATTATTGCTCCTTTTCTTCAGTACTGCGAAGAATTGTTCACTGTTTCATTTTTTTCCATTCTTGAAAATTTCTCAACTTTTTTTAGCATTTCATTTTGATAGTTTCTTCTGAAAGATTTGCCCCATTAAAAAAAAACGATCATGAAAAATTTCATAAATTTGAAAGGCCAATCCTGAAAACACCTTGTATGTGAAAATTTGACTATTTTGCTTATAGAAGAGAATGTAGCAGTAACAATTTTGATGTAAAAAAATGATAGATTTTGCTTGTTTGATGATTTTTTCACCTATTTTACACATTTGAGGCTTTGTAGTCACAGTGGTTCAAGGTGTTTCAACAGGTTTTGTGATGAAAAAATTGTGCAGTTGACAGGGTGGTGATGAAAATGAAAAAAAAAATGCTGAAAAAGGTACTGCGCTTAGCTGAGTAGGTAGTTTTGCATTTTTCATTAAAAATTCATCTTTTATCAATTTTTTTTTCATCTCCTTCATTTTCCATCCATTTTTTTATTGTATTGGTGAAATTTTTTCAAGAATTTTGAACAGATTTGTAAAAATTTTGGACTACATATTTAAATTTTTTCAGTGATAAATTTTTGGTGAGAGGAGAGGTAAAATATCTTGTGGTGCCTGAAAATGAAAAAAAAAAAAAATACTGAAAAAGTACTGCATTTGGCTGAGTAGGTAGTTTTGCATTTTTCATTAAAAATTCATCTTTTACCAATTTTTTTTTCATCTTCTTCATTTTCCATCACTTTTGTTTATTGTATTGGCGAAATTTTTTCAAGACTGACCAGATGTGTAAAAATTATTAAATTTTTGCAGGGTTGAATTTTTGGTGAAGGGAGAGGTGAAATATCTTGCTGAAGTTCCTCTAAAAATTCTGAAAGTTCTGCATTTATATAGAAATTTTGTGGAAAACTTTGCAGTTAAAATGTTGAAAAAATGGCGGATTTTGCAAGTTTGATGATTTTTTTTACTGTATATCTTGCACATTAAAGGCTCTGTAGTGGTACAGGTGTCCAATGGGTTTTGCAAATGATAAAAGGGTCTTGCATTTGACATACTGGTGCTGAAAAACCTGCATTTTGGCTCAAAAATCTTGCATTGTTCATTTGAAATTCATTTTTTCCAATTCCATTATTGATTAAGCTTCTTTTTTTTTTTAGTATTGATTGAATTAGAATTTTTTTTAACGAATTTGAACTTGGCTGAGGTCTTGCAAAAAAATGCTGAAAAAGACTGGAAATCCTGACATCTCGAGTTAGAAATTTTATTGGAAATGTTGCAGTAGAAATGTTGAAAAAAGACTGATTTTGCATGTCGATGATTTTTTGCTTATTTTGCATGTTGAAGACCTTAAAATTCTTTGGTGTTTGGCTTTTTTTCAATGTGCAAAATGGGAAATTTTCGATAAAACTTATCATTGATCTTTATCTCGATCGATTCTATAAAATTGTCGAATCACGCACAAATCTTACCCATCAATCTTGCTAAATGCACTCACACCTCGAAATCCCATCGCAGCAGAATTTCCCATCTTACTTGAGAGTTCAGTTACTCGGTACCATCGAAAGTAAGCCATATACGTACACTTTCGATCGACGAGAACCACGTCATAATAATTATTTTCATTATTAGCAAAACGATGATTATAATAATAATTACTTGGGAATGAAAGTGATGGTTACAAGTGTCATTCATGAGAACATATCGGTCGCACGAGCTGAAAGCGAACGTGGTAGGGACGTTTAGTTTTATCCACACTTATCCATAAGTATACCCGATGTTGGTAACTTGTTGCACATTTTCATGTCGCGGTGCACTCGCCAGCCATCCATATTTACCTTATACATGTGGCGAAGAAGAAAGACACACGATGGCAGCATGGTAACCGGTGCGGTGTGCGTTAAAGCGTTCAGACCATGACACAATTTTGAAAAGGCGGTAATTAAAAGGAAATTAACCGGTTGATACGAGGTACGCTCGAACAAGAATGGTGATGAAAGCTGCGCGAGAGGATGTGGTATTAAGGTATTGTGACAAGTTCTGTAGGTACTGAAGTAGCATGTATCTGTGTAGGTATCTATGACTAGGTTTTTTTTTTGCCTCTTATTTATGGATACAGCGTGGCCCATACCGAGAACTAGACAGAATACTATTTTCAACTCGACGTACACGACGCATTATGACCGTGAACTTTCACACAGTTTATGGGTTTCTTCCGAGACTGACGTAATGGACGCGTTTGTTATTCTTAGGTACATTGACGTTGTTGGTTGTAACGTGTGAAAGGCTTTCTGTTTGATGCCATCTCCCATGTACGTTGGCCAGCTGCTGGTTGGCTCCGAGAGGGAGAGATTTCACGTCTGTAGCCCATTTTTTCGCCTTGATTCTGGTTTGCAAGATGACCAGTGGAGAGTGGACTTAATGTGGGGCACACATGCACATATGCATGGGTGCCATTGACTCTGCGATGCATACGTTGGAAAGTGGGTTATTAACCGCGATATTGCGCGGTTTTTTCCTCTTTCCTTTTCACGAGCGTTCGCTTTCTTCCGCGCCCAGCGTAATCGTCGAGTAGAAAACGAATCCGCCGGAGGACGTAATTACAAGGTCGTAAAATCTGCTCGACGAAGACGGTACCAGCGTCGATGCAATCGAGAATTTGAAAATACCCGACGCGTATAATTGCATTTGAACGCGAAAGTAGAAGTGGCGTAAAAGTTTCGGTGAATGAACTGTCGAGTTCGAGTTGTGGTTTGACGATTAACCGCCGGAGCTAAGAAATGGTAGAAGGTCGTGGCTGGAGTGGTGAAGGCGGAGTGATTGGGTGATATGGGGTTTGGCATGTTTGGTGATAATGGTTGGATCAGGGTGTCCAGAGGTTCTGCAGGAAGCAGAATGGTGCTGGGAATGAAAAGGGTTGGAAAGGAGATGCAGTTGGCTCAGAAATGAAGTGGTTCTCTTTGAAAATTAATTTTCTTCCAATATTTCTTCAAAATTATTGATTTACTTTTGAATTTTTCCATCTCGTCCATTTTTTATTGTATTGATCAATTGATGACATTTTTGGAAGAATTTGAACAAGTCTGCAGACCATCGAGATCAATTTTTTGGGAGGATGAATTTTTTTGAAGGAAAAAGAGTGATGGAATTTTTCCAAGAATTTTAGCAGGTATGAAAAAGATCAAGATTATTTTAATCTTTGCATTAATGAATTTTTTGAAGTAGGAGGGGGTGAAATTTTTTCAAGAATTTGACCAAATTGCAAATTATCAAGATTAGTTCACAATTCTTTCCGGGGGTGAATTTTCTTGGGAAGGGGAAGGGGGAATTTTTCTAAAAATTTGTGCAAATCTGTAGACCATCGAGATCAGTTTTTTGGGAGGATGAATTTTTTTGAAGGAAAAAGGGAGATGATATTTTTCCAAAAATTTGAGCAGATGTGTGAAATATCAAGATTTTTCAATCTTTGCATTGGTAAATTTTGCGAGAGGAGGGGGATTTCCAAAAATTTGAGCAGGTATGCCCAACATCAAGAATTTTTTAGAGAGGGAAGGGGTCAAATTTTTACAAAAATTTGTGTAAGTGTCCAAATCATCGAGGTCAATTCTTTGGGAGGATGAATTTTTTTGAGGGAAAAAGGGAGATGACATTTTTCCTAGAATTTTACCAAATATTCAAAACATCAAGATTATTTCAATCGTTGCACTGGTGAATTTTTTGGTGGTGGAGGTGGGAGGGGGGACTTTCCAAGAATTTGAGCAAACTGCAAAATTTCAAGATCAGTTCAATTCTTTGAAAGCGCGAATTTTCCTGAGGACAAGAAGAAGTGGAATTTTTCCAAGAATTTGAGTAGGTCTGCAAAATATCAAGATTATTTAATTTCTTTGTAATTGGGGAATTTTCTTCAGGAGTGAGGAGGTGGAATTTTTCCAAGAATTAGAGCAGGTCTGCAAGATATCAAGATTTAAATTTTTACTTGAATGTGTGTGTGTGTGTGTGTGTGGGGGGGGGAGATATTACTCCAAGTCCAAAGGTGGTGCCAAAATTCTGAAAAGTCTACTCTTCAATTCAGAAGTTTCGTAAAATCCATTATAAAATATTGGTGCCATGTTTGCTTGGTTTCGTATCGGCCTTTTGTTTCCCATTCACAATGTTATCAATTCAAAAGGCGAACACTTTCACTATAGCTGCGAAGTTCCCAGAAAAACATTCGTATTGATAAAATTGACATTTGTGAATCATTCCCTAAGCCATGGTGGTTCTAGAGGACGAAGCTAAAATGGTCTTGCCATCTATCTTTCTGCGGAGCCAAGTTTAAATTTCAAGTAAAAAGAATACCGCGAGTTTGTTGAAGGGTAAAAAAAGGAAGCGAAACGAAAAGTACCCACTTGAAAGGCATTCATATGGGAAATGTGTTAGATATGGCGTGACATTGACATTGACATCGGTTCTGTAGTGTGTACAATACTTCTCGTCGTCATCGTCGTTTATGAGCTCAGATAAGAAAACTTCGACCATTGTAAAGACTTAGGTACTCCTTCAGATACACATAAAAAAGTATCGTAAAAGACTCCGTACAATTTTCAACGGGAAAAAAAAGAAAATGTGGAAAAAAAATTGGATTATTGCTCGAGAGAAAAAAGCAACCCATGTTTTCCTCTTACAATACCGGAATCGTAGATAATAAGATTTGGCAATAAAGCAAGAGATTATAGTTGGTATGCCCTGCCCGGCCATCTTCACCTATGAAATTTTTTTTCGGCGAAATAAAATGGTTTATTGGGGTTATCGGCGTGTCTATGTGTGTTGAGAACGTGCACCGTATTTAGTATTTGCGTCGGTAACGTTGCGGGTCGGCGTGTACTCTACGTAGATATATGTGTATTAGTATGTGCAATAAATTAAAGACGGAAGTTACGGCTCGGAGACGATAAATTGGCGACTGTGTGACCTTGAACTTAACGAACAGCTGTTGATGGCCCTCGCGCGTGCCGGCGCATTGGTGAATTCGCGCCGCAACCACCCTCCGCGTTCCATCTCGCACACGTGGCGAAATTTTTATCGCGTTCTGTATTCTGAGCCGATGACGTAGAGCTCGGTTTCACATTATACCGCCGTCGCGTCGCGGACTACCGCCCAGACCCCCTACCTTAGTGCCTGCTAAGTCCCTCCCTGCCACTGTGTTCGGTAGCTCTTCCTATATCGACGACGCGGTGCGGCGCGACGCGCACCGGTTTGTGTATTTTTTCGGTTTCGTTTGTCCATTCCTCTATTCTCGCTCTTCTTTTTTTATGAATTTATTTTTCCGATCGTCTGCGCTTCTTGGAAAAAAATTTTAAGTACTAAATTTAACGCGAACCGAACTTCGTTGCTAATATCACGCGATGTGGAGTTTACGCGACGTTCAACGGTGATGGAGGGATTTTTATGTCGATATTGCGACAGCAGTGGCGATTATCAAAACGTACCAGTTTCATATTATTAGTAACAATTTACCAAAAATGTTGCAACGTTGTTATACTTTTACCAAATTTTGGTAATATTACTAACTTTTTACCAAATGTTAGTTATCATTTTCATTGTTTGTAGTAATCAATGTTACTTTTTGGTAAATCTTACTAAGAAATTTTTGTTTTATGGTAATCATTACCATTTTTTGGTAAATCTTAGTAATGAATTTTCAAATTTTTGTTACATTTTACCAATGTGAACCGAATTGGAAATTTTTAACATAATTTTTGGCTAAAGTTGCCAATAGAATAATATTGAAAAATAATAATTGTTTCATAATATATATTTCAATTAATTTTATATATCAAAATGAAGGAGCCAGTGATCAGCTTTTCCTTTCAGAGGCTGAAAACTGATACCTAATCAACCCGACAAATCTGGACAATGAATAATTACCGATATTGATAAATTGAAATCTATATCGATATTGATTGATAAACGGCTTCTTTAGACTCTGGTCTCATTGTTTTCTGCAAAATTGTCACCATTCCGATGAAATTTCTTTCTAAAAAATTTATCGATTATTATCGAGTTTCCAGTTTGTCCTTCTAATAATGATATCTAAATTTTATCTGTCCTCATTTTTTTCGGGAATTCCAGAGACTGATGAAAATTGCAAGAATTCCCCATGTCAAAAACAGATACCAAAACCAGAACCAACATTTTTGAGAATCAAAACTGATACTTCACCCAATACAGTTATTTTCCAAATCAATGCCTATCCCAATACCAAAACATTTTTTCTTATTTTTAGCCTATTGGTATTGGTTCTCTGCTTCCTCAAGTGCTTCAAATCCCTAAACACATTTTTTGGAATATACTAAAAATTTCTTTTTTTTAAATTTCAACATTTGGACTTGGGGAATTGTTCATTAGGCATCTGAGACTATGATATGGCCTTGTCATCAATTTTTTCAGATTCTCTGTGAAATTTCTGACTCTAAATCAATTTTTCAAAATTTTGGAGTTAGAGGTCTTTGAAGAGGGGAGGGGCAAGGGGATATGATGTGGCTTTCAAATTGACTTTGTCAAATTCCTCGAGTAACGTTTTCAAATTCCTCGAGTAAGTTTATCAAATTCTTCGAGTGAATTTTTTTTCAAATTCCTCTAGTAAGTTTATGAAATTCCTTGAGGGACTTTTTCAAATTCTTCCAGTGACTTTTTCAAATTCCTCCAGTAACTTTCAAATTCCTCGAGTGATATTTTCAAATTCCTGGTGATAAACCCAATACTTAAACCAATAGCAAAACATCTGAAACTGAAACTAATACCTACCAACAAAACCGAAACTTGAACCTATTTTCAGTTTCTGCTTTTTCTGTGACATCTGCTCTGCTCCATATACCTATGTATGAAAATTGTTTCCCATCTTTATTGTTAATTTTTCATGTAACTTAAACCGAAACTGAAACTGAAACCTATACCTATTCCAGCTAAAACCCCTCAATTCTCAAGGATTTTGGGTAGCGACAGCACCAAAATGATATTTCTTTCTTCGCTAAATTTCACATTATTCGCCTGGCCTGTTGTTGGTGCTGGTATGACGACGAAGAAGTGGAAGCAATTTTTTGTCGCGGCTTCTATTTATGTAACACGCGGCTGTAAAGGTGACCTTGACTGCATGTTAACGAACTCATTCGGTAGTTGGCGGTGAAACTCTTCGTTCACCTATAAATACTATAAACATTTCAAGCTTATAATAAATTTCAGTTTTTTATTCCCTTCTTGAAGTAACTTTGCCTTTGCAGTATGCCACCTTAAAAAATTTACTATCGCTGTTGAGATAAACGAATGACTTAAGAGATAAAAAGGATATTCCTAGAAAAACCCCATTTTTTATCAAAAGTGTAATGAGTTAGTAACTCCTAACGATGCAGGAAGTGATTTGATATTTTTTTTTCGGTGAAACTATTCGATATGATAATGACTCTTATCGATTCCTTGTAGTTTTGTGAAGTAATTACTATAACTTATTATGAGGAAGCTTATCGCTACGTTGAAGATGAATTGAAATTATCCGTGATTATGGGCAAATTCTAATTGGAGAGGATGATGGAATGGGTGAAAAGGATCGAGCACGATAATAGAATTCAACCGGGTTAATTGTTTACCTAGAATCTTTATTAAATCGATGCGTTTCCGCAAATTAAGGCCGAACTATTACAATGTTTAATGTTGCGAATTCGGTGCTACGGAATTATGCATTGTGCTACGTACAGCGATGCCAAATCTAAATCGCTGTACAGCAGACAGGTCCCATGAAATTTTTTTCGGCCGTAGCACGCGTTCGTTTTATCGAACCACGCACGACGGAATTTTTGGCTTTGTGAGAAATTTTTTAGATGTCTGTGCGGCGATCGCTGCGCAAGCTCGGCGTTATTCAACTTTGCCCTTGAAGGAAGGCGCGGCTGTAGCCGTACAAAAAATAAAAAAGAACGGAAACGTGCCCCGAAAATACTCGGCTTTAATTTCCTGCCTCGAAGTAGAATTTGGTCGCGCAGACGGAAGCGTTAATTTGGCAAACGAGGCGGATGCGTCGAAGAGGGAAGCAAAAAATCCGCCAACGCTGCGCCGCGAAGCTCGACCATTTTTTCGCCAGTAATCCTACTAAAATGTCTGTTGAAACGTTGCATCGGTAGAGCCGGGCCTTATGCATGCGTAAAGCGCCTCCCCCGCCGAAGCCCGAAATCGTCGGAATGCCATCGATCCCCGGCAAATACCCCGGACCAGGGTCGGCGGCGGCGCGTGTATATTGACGTCACGACCGGCGTCTCCGGCGGTGGGATTTTTCCGAATTGAGTGCGCAGGCTCCGGATGGCCCACCCTTTCAAGGCCTTGTCGCCGGCTTACCCAATAAAAGTAAAAGTCGGAATGGTTCTACTAGCCTGAATTATGTACGTCGCGCCCGCATCCGACCCGCCACGTTTTTATGAGCCGGTGCGATCCGCGACCCGCGTCGCGACGAAGCGAGACCGACGCGTACTAGACGAGGTACCCGGCTCCCCCGCAATATGCCTTTTTCTTTAAGGTCTGCATTTGGCGCTCGTGTCGAGTTCCCGAGTCGTATACCTTGCCGGCTGAGACGTATCGCGCGAACAGGTAATTGAATTCGGAGCCGAAAAATTTTAGTCACGCGAATCTTTTTTTTCACTCCTTTTCGCTGTCTAGAATTACCATATTGGTGGGTTTCTGCGTTCCTTTGATACAACGATAGGCAGGATTCGAATCCTTATGGATTTAGAATTCAAAAAAACTCAAAATATGGATTTTACATTAAATTCACTCTCAGACATTTCGTTTCATAGAGAATCATTTTCAATTTTTTCAGTATTTTTACTTATAGATTTTGGATTTTTGAATCCGTTTTCTGAAAGGATTTTGAATTTTAAATTCCTTTTCTGAAAGATTCTTGGATTTTTGAATCCGCTTTTTGAAAGAATTTTAAATTTTACCTAAATCTGCTTTCTGAAAGATTTTTGGAATTTAAAACCGCTTTTTGAAAGGATTTTGGAATTTTAATCCGCTTTCTGAAAGCATTTTTGGATTTTTGAATCCGTTTTCTGAAAGCATTTTGAATCTTGAATCTGCTTTCTGGACGGATTTTTAATTTTAAACCTGCTTTCTGAAAGGATTTTGGATTTTGAACCCGCTTTTGGAAATGGTGTTTGGATTTTGAATCCGCTTTCTGAAAGGAATTTTGGATTTTTGAATCCACTTTCTGAGAGGATTTTGGATTTTGAATCCGTTTTCTGAAAGGATTTTGGGTTTTGTATCCGCTTTCTGAAAGGATATTGAATTTTGAATCCGCTTTCTGAAAAGATTTTGGATTTTGAATCCACTTTCTGGAAGGATTTCGGATTTCGGATTTCAGACTTAAAATCCATTTTTGCAAAGGATTTCAGATCTCAAATTTGAAATCTTTTCCCCAGATTTTTCCCAACCCTGCCTCGATCACCAGTTCTTGAACAGAAGTTGAAAATTATTCGATTTGCTGTCCCCTTCTGTACCTCATTCCATCCTCAATTGACCGAGTACTGCATTGATTTACAGTAATGACGACGCGACGCCGCTGCACCGTTTCGCTTTCGTTTAGGAATTCTCTCATAAAAAGCGAAGGTTTTTCTCGCCGGCGAGGTGTTCTCTTTCTTTCTTTCTTCGCGGTTCACGCCGTACCGACTACTGCTGGATACGCGAAACTGCATAATTTGGCGGCTCGGCTGCTTGTGAAACTGGGTCATAAAGAATGTGTAATGCGAACGAAGCGACGCGGCGCGAACCATTGGAGGGGCAGCGGTACGGTACGGTCGTCTTGTTGTACTACGATCGTTTTCACTTGTTTCCTGCGAAAGTAAATGCGGCGAAAACGATTTCCGGTTTGATGGTGTGTGTCGAAGCAATGTCAACAAGTAATCGCGCACGATGATGGCGCAGGGAGGGGGAGACATTGTTTACTAGTACGCGATAATTGCACGGTGTGTAAAGGTGTATGGCTCGGTGATGGGAAATTGATGAGGTGTTGGGAGGTAAGGGGAAGTGATTTGAATCACTATGAATGAATGGATTTTTTACTGAGAAGAAAAGGTATGGTGGATTGAAATTTTTTGAGAATTGGAGGTGTTTGAAAATTTTTGATTTTTTTGACATGTGGTGGTTTTGATGGACTTTTTCTGATCTTTTTTAGATTTTGGGGCAGGAAAAAGGTTGGGGTTCAGTTTTTTGGAAATTTTTGTCTTTTTGAAGCCAAAAATGTAAAATATAATCTTCCTTGGTTCTTCCTTTTGCTTCCTGCTCATATTTTTTCCTCTTCTGTACCTAAATTCGTTGTACTGATGCTCCCAATTCTCATTTTTGATGAAATTGTATGCAAAAATATCAATGATGAAAATTGACGAAAAATAGCTGAAATTCATTTTACCTCTGACCAACATTAAGAGCATAGAGTAATTTCCCTTCTCTCCCTCTCTTCTTCATCGAAATCGAAACGATGTTTACCCAATTTCAGGAAGGAAGAAAACAAGATTATCTCCTTATATCAATTCGAAGTCTTGAAACACATTAGATAAATGTACAAAGGTACCTATTCATGGAAGAAAAACACATTTATATTTGTGTTTTTGTAGGATAAAAATCGTTGTGCATACAGGAAGTATTATTGATAATTAGTCTATAATACTCGAACAATATCATACTAAATGTGTTATATTGGTAATTTTGTACGGAACTGATATAGATATTGGGGTTCGAATTTGACCTTTTATACTAAATATTACATACAATGTTTACATGTTGGAATGATTCTTCGGTATAATATAATATGCATTAAATGTACATGTACGAGTTAGATATTATGTACAGAGGACGAAGTTTTTCTTGAGCTTGTATCTTATCTCATTAACGATTAATTGGTTCTTTTTTTTTCGATATTGTGGCTCTCGAATCCGTCCGAGAATAATTAATTTAAACGTGTTGGGAATTCTGTTAATGAGAAAATTATAATTAGGTGGAATTGGAGATGCATTTTTCGGTCAATGATTTAGTATGTGTTTGAGTGTGTTGTCGGTTGTACTTTTACATTTTTATGTATATGTGGGGAATTCAGAATTCAATGTAATCGGTATTCGATGTATTTCAGGAAAGGAGAAAAGTAAAAATAAATTTCACCTTTGATTAGGGCAAAATTTTTCTTCATTTTTTGGTTCATCGGAAATACAAGGTTGGCGTGTGTGAGTGTTGTGAGCAAATTTTTTGGAGGGAGTGGAGAGGGGTGTCTTTCTAATTTAAAATTGCAAGATTTATGAGAAAATTTGAAGGTTGGAGTCAGAATAGTGATTTTTTGGGGGAATTTTTATGAGTGATTTGGTTGATAATTTTGATGGTATGATGTGGAGGAGGGAGGGGGGGGGGGTGCACAAATCAAGTTTGAATCATTTCAAAAATAAATCAATATAAATCAACTGGAAAAAAGAAATGTTAGTTCATGTTAGTGTTTAAGATGTCTACTGGGTTTATAAAGTCAAATGAGCCGAAATTTTCAGAATTCGTCGAGAAACTCTGAATAGAATAAGCGAGAATTTGGCCCATAAATTTGAAAAAAAATTCAAATTCAAAACAGATGAAAATTAGACTCGAGCTCGATAAATTTACCTCGTTACTTCAAGAAAATCGATTGAAAACACCGCAGGATGTTTACTTAAATTGAAATGAAAATGAAAAATCGAGAAATGGATTTTTTTCATAAAAATCACAATTTTTCAATTTTTAGAAATTTTTTGAATTTTTTGTTGGAGGAGAGGGTTTGGGGAGGGTAGAAAATTAGAGATTTTTAAAAAATTATCATGAAAGTCGAAGAATTTAATTTATAAATTTTTGTAGGCACTTCGTTTTTTTCAGAAGTTTTGTCGAATATTTTACAATTTTTAGCGATGAGATGGAGGGGGGAGGGGGTCGCTCGTAATGTTGCTCAATATTCTCAAAAATTCACCAAAAATTGAAAAAACAACTTGATCAGCTGAAAATTTGATTGATTTTGGGAACTGTAAGGGGAAGAGGAGTAAAAATTTTGTTTCTCAAAATCAAATCTTGAATGAAATCAGAGCCAGAGATTTGGAAAGGTTCTTTTGTTAGGTGAAAAATTACAAAAAAAAATTTATGGAATCCAAATTGCAATCCTTCGAATTTACCAATCAAATTTTGTGAGTAATGTTTTGGAATTGTACTGAATTGAGGAATGCAATTCTTTTCTCTTCTGTTCCTAGGGAGCTTAATTTTTTCAATTTTTTTACACTCAGTTTTGTTCCAAGCTGTAATTTTTATTTTGAAAAAAAAATGTCACTCCTTTCCTTTCCTCTCTTTTCTATTCCCATTTCAATTCGATCAAACCCACCAATTCATATTACTAAAATTGAACATAACCACTTCCTTTACACACCGTATTCGTCGAAAAAACCAACACAATTCTCCCTTATCTACATAAAAGTACCTATTCGTGCTCTCACCGTTGTTTTTTTTCCACTACACGAATAATAAATAATAAATTCCTCCTCCGCTGGTTTTATTTATCTCTTACCTGCGTATATCTAGCTTACAATTCGAGTTAACCTTGTAACAGAAAGGTTCTATACTCCGATGTGGTTGTATCATCAAATAAGTCGATTGAGCCATAAACCCTGGACATGTAGCGGAATTGGCTCACCAGTGCCAGATTTGTTTACGTTTTTTATATTTTTTAACTGCACTTGGCGAATATAAAAATAGTTTATGCTATTTGGCGAAAAAATTGGGAAATTGGATGATGTTATAACTCGTATACGTGAATATTCGCCCATGACCTCGATTAATACGTACAATACGATGGAAAAAGTCGGAGCTGAGAGAGAAACAATACACGATGGCGTTGGAGCATAAAGCCTATGTTGATTTTCATCATATTTATATGGTAATGTACTCTCGTAAGAGTAACCAGGTGCCATATAATTAAACAAATATTAATCCGAGTCATTTGCTCGTGGGATTATATCTCGATTCTCTCGAATTACCTTTGCATCTGCGTTATGACCAAATTGAAGTTTTACTGGGGCAAAATGGTAGGAAAAAAAAGTAAAATAGACTTGGGAATTTAGGCATCCCGATAGGTTATGTTTAAAGTAACTTTGTTACTTTTTTCAGGGAAAGTCACTATTAATTACTTTTTGTACTCAAAAGTTACTATTGGTTACTTTTCATTCAAAAAAAATATTTTTTTCAAAAATTTGAGCAAAAAATCAATTTTTTTGGTTTTTGCTTTAAAAAGTCTTGAAAAAATTTTGCTTCAAAAAAAGTTGTTTAAAAAAATTTTGCTTCAAAAAAATTGTTTAAAAAATTTTTGCTTCAAAAAAATTGATTAAAAAAATTTTGCCTGAAAAAAATTGTTTTTAAAAAAAAATTGCTTCAAAAAAAATCAAAAATTGCTTCTAAAAAAATCAAAAATTGCTTTAAAAAAATGATTTGAAAAAAGTAGGTATACCATGGCATTTTAATATTACGAACCCTCCAAGTAAAAATTTGAATGATTTTTACATTTTTTACATGAAATCATGAATTAAAATTTTAAAAAAAAGGTTCCTTTTTTCGACTTTTTTGGTTACTTTTCCGACTGTCAAAGGTTCCTAAAGTTACTTTTTCTCAAATTTTGGCTGAGATGTCTGGGAATCGACAAATTAGAATTTAACCTTTGAGCACTGCGAAGAGACGAAGATGGGATGCGTATGTTGAGATGATGCGACACCTACGGCCGGGTATCTTGTCAATAACCCGCGTATAAGTTGGGAGCAAGATGTCCGTTGGAGGGGGAGGGGAGGTGCCCTGGTTTCAGAATTATATTTAAATTTTCTTCTAATATTTCTGACCTATATTAATGCGAATACATAAATTTGTCACTGCGTAAACGACGTGTTACCATATTTTTGTGTTTTGTTTGGCGTCTAGCTTCGAGCTGCCTCTGTCCTCTCCTTCTGGCAGTCCGATCCGTCCTAGTTTTATCAAAACTAGAAACTAATGGCACACGCAACGTATCGAGATGGACCCTAAGAGCACACAGTTAGGTTAATGATGATGAAATATTTCACTATAGAACGTTTTTCACAGTATTATTTTTCCCCTCCATCGACGTCGGGCGAAAATAACTCGACGATTCTGGGAATCGACGTGACGCTGGCCTTGCAAAATTTGCCCCAATTTAAAAAAAAGCTTGAAAATGTTCGGCATGTCACGACTAATTGAATGCGTTTGCTGAGAATAGACTGACCAGTACGTTGGGTGAATCGACCTTGGTAGTGGAACGAATAAGGGGTTATAAAAAGGGAAACTGGGGAAAGGCGATATGTAGGTCAGTAAGGGAAATTTTTAGACAATGTCAGACATTTTCTCTTTTTTTTTTCACTCGTCACTTCTTTATTCGCCGAGCCCTTGAAAAGACACACGCATATCGTTCTACTGACCTTTATTTACACTTCCCTCTTGTTTTTTTCCAAGTCTTCGATACGGGTTGGTTGCTGAATAAAGGATGATTTTTTGCGGTATTAGGTCTACGCCGCGGTGTCGGTGGCGATGCTCTATTATGCAACGTGCTAGTATTGTTTGACCCTTATTGGTGAAGATATCGGTGTTTAATTATTTCTATAGCGTGGAATTCTTGGGGGTTTGAAAAGCACGCAGTTGAGAAAGTCACAGCGTGGATGTCGAATTCGGAACGCTTTCTCTGGATACTTTTGTTTTCAACGGTGTCCGAGCCGAGGGATGATGGATGTAAATTGGGTGGCTCGCTGGCGTTGACTTTGTGTTTTGCATTTTTATGTTGGGGGTTCTGAGAATCGTACGGAATTGTGGTGCAGTTTTGGCCGAAGAATTCGCGTCTCGCCGTTTCTTTCAATTGGTATTGTGAAATTATACGATGCAAATCCGCTGCAGCTTATTCATCGATAGATAACGGTAAAACGAGGTATCCAGCGGTGTAAGGAATAACCATATGTATCCTGGTGTCCGGTGAATAGATGTCGTCGGCGTGGCGTCTTCCAGGATGGATATTGTGTTTAATCTGGCGAGGAGAGATTAGATATTGGTTTCGAGATAAAAGGTGAGGGTATTGCAGATTTTTGGCTCGAGTGTTTTCTGTTTTGAAAGATTTGGGTTTGGAAGGTGAGATTTATGATGAGAATGTGGACTCTACGCTAATTGGTTTTTCCGGGAATTTTGGTGGTTTTTGTCGAGTTGTGTGAATAGTATGAACTGAATGGAGTAAAGTTCGATGCAATGAGTGTAGATTTTCTTGGAATTTTAAAAAATCACCTTTTTTGGTGGTTTTTGTATTTTTTTCGTGTAAGTTCCGATTGAAATATTTCATTAAGAAGAGTTATCATGATCAATTAATCAGTTTGGAAACTGATCAGAAATTTTCAGATTTTGAATCTCGAAGAAATATGTTCTTTTGTCCTGGTAAAATTTCAAGTCTTTCTTCAAGAATTTCTTTAAATTTCAATTTGTGATCCCCCTCCCTCCCCCTCTACCTCTTCATTTTAATAAGCTGAATCCTGGAATTGAACGTTTGGGCCAAAATTTTCACTTTTTTCATTGTGATATTTTGTATTTTCTGATCGACTCTTTTTCCAATTTTTCAGCGAAATCGATAAATTATTAATTTCGAGGCTTTATGATAATTTTTTTGAAAGAAAATGAAATTATCTTTTTAAATGATGTGATAACTTTTTAATTTCGTTCAATTTTCTCATGTGTGACGTCATCATCATTTTTCTTGAAAAATTTCAATGATTCGTGAAATTGTAGGAAATCAATAAGTGATGATATCATTTGAAAGATAATTTTACCCTCTCTCAAACAAGTTGTTCTTGCTATAAAAAATCCGAAATTGCCTTTTTCTCAAGTTACGAAGAAAAAATTGGGGGAAAACTGATTTTAAAAATACCAAACCAACTTTTATCAATAATGAAATCATCTTTTCAGTTTGAAAATTCTGCTTAGAACCAGCCATTTATTGTATTTTTTGTCGTTTTTTATTTACCTTGCATGAAAATAAGTTGGTGAGTGGTTGGGTGGGGAGGGGGTTGGGGAAGTGGAAAGAAGGAGAGGAAGAAATGAGAAGAGAATAAAAATAATTTTCACTTTTGCACATTTTTCATTTTTTTGAAAAAAATCAAGCTGGAGTAGTGGGGGAGGGGGGGTGAACAGAAATTAGTATCATTTTATGAAGTAAAAATAAAAAATTCCCAAATCGGGTGGAGTTTTTCCTGATTTTTCTTCTTGAAATCCGAGTTTTCTACTCAAACTGCATATTTTCAAAGTAGAAAATTCTGATTTTTCTTCTTAAAATCCAATTTTTTTACATCAAACTGCAAATTTTCTAAAAAAAATCTGATTTTTTCTCTTGAAATCCATTTTTTTTACTCAAACTGCAAATTTTCCAAGTAAAAAATTCTGAAATTTCCTCTTAGAATCCAAATTAAAAAAAAAATCTGATTTTTTCCTCTTGAAATCCAAAATTTTTTACTCAAACTGTAAATTTTCTGAAAAAAAAGAGTCAAATATTAAGTTTGTCCCCTTCATCTCACCCTTATATGATCCGATCTTGAGAAGGGGGGGGGGGTGAACATGAATCATTTCGAAGTATTTTGTCTTTCTTTTCAAAAAAGAAAGAGAAGACAAGAGGAGGCAGAACATGAAAATTATTACAGCATTTTCTTCGGATGAGAGAGGGGACAAAAACTTAGATCTGTTTGTGTCAAAATCCCCATTCTTTCTGTAAAATTATACTTTGCTTCAAATTTTCAATTTTTTCTCAATTTTTTGAAGTTTTACTCATTGCAGTAGCCATTTTTTTGTTAAAATTGGAAGAAAAAGTAGAAAATAAAAAATCCACCAATTTTTTTACAATTTTTGATAAGAAGAAATCAGATAAAAATGATCAAATTTGAGGGGAAAATGGAGATTCGTAATCATGTGAAAAATTGATGCTACGAAGTAGAAAGCATACAAAGTTGAGATGTGAAATTGAGATTAAAAAAAATTTTGCACACGTAAAATACGAATATTGAGCACAGTGAAATAGAGATTAATCAGTCGTACAGAGACTGTTGACCCCAGGCTTGCTCGAGGACCTGGTTCCAATTGATTTTCGTACCTCTTTCTCGTTGCTATTGCAGTAGCAAGTCTTGTAAGAAGAAGTGGCAATGAAATCAGGGATCATTGACCTTGCCGAGCTGAAATTTCTATTCGAATTGTTCTGAGAAATTTATACCATCGACACCTTTGTTCACTCTCTATGACTTCCTTCGTTTTGAAAATTTTACGATTTTTTTTTATGACAAGTTGAAGGAAATGACGGTGAAAAAAATTCACGTCGAGTTGTCAGCGATAAATTTACGTATGGAAGTGGTATAATATCGATGCATCAGCTGGTAAAATTGGTCGCGATCTATCGTATTTTTGGGCCATTAAATGGCCGTTATCAGCATTGTTTCTAGCATAGGAATATGTAGTATTCTGGTATACTTGACACGCTCGCTATTATTATCTCGGCAGCGGTAGTTATTACCATTAGCATCGGACGTGGTCGTTTTCACTTTCGTAACGACGACGTCGTCGACGCGTTATCATTTCGCTATATAACGCCGTGATTAAAACCTCAAGTTCCTACTGCTCCAATTTCCCTATCTTTCCCTTTTCGCTTTCCGCCGGTCGCGCGTACCGCATCGCCGCCTAATGTAGGTAAATAGGACGAATCTGACAGCGGTCGTTCGTCATCCACGGCGTCGTTTCCCCCCATCGCCTGTGTTTTTGTTTTTATTACTTTTCTTTTTCTTGGCGTTTTCCTCCGTCTCTTCTGCCCGGCCGTGCATTCGGCATCTTCCTTTCGGCGTGCGTACGTATGCGGTCTCTCCGTCCCTGTATTAGTGATTCGCGTCGCGAAGCTCAGAGTTTGTTGACTTCCTCTCCAGCGCGTACGAGATTTCTCTTTCTTCGCCATTTTTTTCTTTTACTTTCTTCCGAAGCGCAGCACTTTCATTGTTTTCTCGTTACACTTGACGCTTTCTACGCTCATCGGCCAAACTGGTCCACATGGTTTCAATGTCAATAACCTGCCTTGAAATTATTTTGATTTTATTTACTCGTTTTACTAGTTCCCGTGTCGATGACGTTCGCCTCGATGGTTGGTTTGTCACGATGACCGACTGCGGATTCATTTTCGAAGCTGGGCAACTGGGGGTGGAAAATTTGATTGCTGAAGGGAAATTTTTCAGGCTGGGAGGAAATTGCATTTTGAACGGAACTACGGATTCATTTTCAAAGCTGGGCATCTGAGGGTGGAAAATTTGATTGCTGAAGGGGAAATTTTTCAGGCTGGGAGGAAATAGCATTGTGAACGGAAATATTGGATTTATTGTATGTTGGTAGAGTTTCGACGATATTCTTTTTATCCATTAAACGTTCGAGTACGACCTTTAAAGTATATGTAGTTGTATTATTGTAAGACACGCAAATGGGTTAATCACGACGAAAAAAAAAAATACAAACGTCGCCACGATATCTGAATAAGCCGATGACACGAAGACTGCGCGGCCACTTCTGATATAAGCAGCATAAGCATATATATAATTAATACGTTTAATCTGATTACCTTGTGTGTTGTGTATTGTCATCGTAGACGAGATGGCGAGGGGTGCGACGTGTGTCAACTCTAAGTGGGTCAGTTATGTATTATGACACCGATTTATAAACGCATAGTAAACGGTTAGAGGTATTAGATGGTGAAAAATATTATAATCGCTCCCACTCACGTACAAATGTTTGCGATTGGCTTAAAATAGAAGAAAATTGGCTCGATGCGATCGAAACTGATGCTTGATTGAGGATTGGGAAGAGGCAGAAGATTTCAGGGGGAATTTTTGACTGGAGGATGAAAAAAGTCATGTGAGAAGTTGGGGATTTCAACGAAGTTGACGAAAATCTTGGAATGGAAGATATTCTGTGTTGAAAATTGACTGTTTTTGTATTTCTGATGACAAGTGACACTTTTCAGTGGTCATATGACAGTAAAATCATATGATATGGGTCATAGGAAACTGATCACTTTTCATTTTACTCAGGATTATTCTCATTGTTTTACAATTTTCATTCATATGCCATATTTATTGTCATTTGACAGGTTTTGAGTCACTTGACACTTGACCAATCATCACTTGACAATTAATCACAAAATCATCACTTGACACTTGATCAAATGTCACTTGATTACTAGCCAAATACCTATTGATCGAATATCAATATCATTTTAATCATTTTTTCAATCATCATTTGGATCACTTGATCAATTATCACTTGATTAATTGTCACTTGTTTGCTTGATCAATTATCACTTAATATTATCACTTGATCAATTATCACTTGTTTGCTTGATCAATTGTCGCTTGATCAATTATCACTTGATATTGTCACTTGATCAATTATCACTTGATATTGTCACTTGATCAATTATCACTTGATATTGTCACTTGATCAATTATCACTTGATATTGTCACTTGATCAATTATTACTTGATATTGTCACTTGATCAATTATTACTTGATATTGTCACTTCATCAATTATCACCTGATATTGTCACTTGACCAATTATCACTTGATATTGTCACTTGATCAATTATCACTTGACTTTGTCACTTGACCGATTATCACTTGACTTTGTCACTTGACCGATTATCACTTGACATTGTCACTTGACCGATTATCACTTGACATTGTCACTTGACCGATTATCACTTGACATTGTCACTTGACCGATTATCACTTGACCGATTATCACTTGACCGATTATCACTTGACATTGTCACTTGACCGATTATCACTTGACATTGTCACTTGACCGATTATCACTTGACATTGTCACTTGTCCGACTATCACTTGACATTGTCACTTGACCGATTATCACTTAACATTGTCATTTGATTAATTATCACTTGATCAATCATCACTTGAGCAATTATCACTCAATATTGTCACTTGATCAATTATCATTCGGTCAATTGCCACTTGAGTTCAATATTGCCAATTGATCAATTATCCTTTGAATATATGTGGAGTAACTTTAATCAAAATATGAAGTGATTCATCATCACGTGACTTGATCAAATTATCAAGTGATTTCTGATCAAAGTATTGAATGATTCATAATCTTGTGGTTTTTGATCAACTGATCATCCGTTCAAATGATCTTCAATCGAATAATCAATTGAATTTTTGAGCAAGTGATTAGGTGAATTTTGATCGAAGTGATTTTTGATTTATCGACTAAGGGATCTTTGATCAATCTATTAAGTAAGCTTTGATCAATAGATTGAGTGATTTTTGATCAATGATGAAATGATCTTTGATCAAAAAATCAAGTGATATTTGATCAAAAAATTAGGCAATTCTGGTCAAATTTCGAATAATTTTTTATCAAATGAGTAGGTGATTTTTGTTCAAGGGATCAAGTGATTTTTGATCAAGTAATGAAGTGATTTTTTGATCAAAGCTCAAGTCATTTCTGATCAAATGATTGAGTAATTTTTGATTGAAACATCAAGTGATTTTGATCAAATAATTGAGTGATTTTTTTATCAAAACCTCAAGTGATTGGATCGAATGATCAAGTGATTTTTGATCAAGAGATCTAGTCATTTTTGATTAACTGATCGCAGGTGATTTTTGATCAGCTGATCGCAGGTGATTTTTGATCAGCTGATCGCAGGTGATTTTTGATCAGCTGATCGCAGGTGATTTTTGATCAACTGATTTTTGATCAGCTAATCAAGTGATTTCTGATCAACTGATCAAGTGATTTTTGATCGACTAATCAAGTGATTTTTGATCAACTGATCAAGTGATTTTTGATCAACTGATCAAAGTGATTTTTGATCAACTGATCAAGTGATTTCTGATCAACTGATCAAAGTGATTTTTGATCAACTAATCGAGTGATTTTTGATCAACTGATCGAGTGACAGTTGTCTGATCATAATTTTTTTCTGTCACGTGGTCGAAAAAAATTGTGGGTTGAAAAATGCTGCTGAACTTCAGCTGCTCTTAAAATTCGATCATTTGATCTTTTCCTCATTTCAGTTATTTGAGGAATTACTGAGGGAAATTACCCGCCCAAGTCTTGATCTCCTCCTACGTACGAATTTATTACTCCATCCATCGATAGAACCACTTTAACGCTCGTTCACCGGCCTATCTAACTCTTTGGGATCGTGGGGTGCTCGATAAAGCCGCGCGTGATATTCGATATCATCGTTTACTTTTCGTAATCATTCGGTCGATCGTATATGCCTATGCGCTGTAATGCTCACAGCCTACCCATTTACGGAACACAAAGAAGGTGAAAAAAAATCCATGTCAGGAGATTCGTAGGAGTTAGGGGGACCATGGCATAAATTTCGGCACCGTCGAGCCACGCCGAAGCCTTAGCACGGTCACGGCGGCGGCGATGGTGTCGGCAGTCTATGGAGAAAGAAAAAATTTCGTAATAAAGATGTTTCCGCGATTAAACGCGTCGCTGGAAAAGTAGAGCAGCGCAGGTGGATTCTCACGGTGTGAATTTTTTTCCACTTTGTTGTCTGCGAGGTTGATTGTTGTAGGAACCTATGCGATAGCAACATTTTACGGTTGCGTTCGCTCCGGCAACAGAGTGGTGACAAAATACGTACAGTAGGAGGTTTTACACTCGGTCATCGGTGGCGTGGCGGGGACGCGAAGCACGCGCGTGAAAAGAAACGCTCGGCTGTGCAAAGCGTGCATACGACAAATTAAAACCGATCCGTTTCACTTTCAAAATTAAACGTACTGTACGTAATTGACTCGAGCTGCGAGAAGAGAAGAAATGCATCGAAGGAAAAAAAAGTATGCCAAAAAGCAAAAGTGTTAATGACTGCGTTTTTATAAGTGATATATCGGTGAAGTTTTTTCACCGATGGCGGTAAACCGCCGGCGAAATGAAGAGAAAAGTGAACGGAAAATGAATGGTTTGATGAGGAAAACGTCGCGGCTGCGTTGTGCGACGATGTATATGTATTTAATTTACCAGTTACCACGCAGCGATCAATTTAATATCGTAATTAAAATTTGGCTTGGCCTTGTTTAACCTTGAACTTTTGCATGGATTGTGTGTAGGATGTGTTTTATGGTGTGCGATGGCGACGACGTCTAAGTTGTCTGTCCCATGTCAGGTCGAATTCGAAGCCCGACCAAATTACTCGAACCTATTTTGGCCGTTCAGGGAGATGACTGGAATCCTCACATTTACGCGAAATGAGAAAAAAAAAGAAAAGAAAAGGGTTCACGTATTTAAAACGTGATATTTTTCTCTTTTTCTCTAGATATGGTGTTTTTATCACCTGTGAACTAATGCCCGAATTAATATGTAATCCTCTTATATAAAAATTTAATACGTTGGGATTTTCTTCTATAAATAGATATTCGCGATTGAGGGAGATAATAGTTGATGATGGCAGAGGTTATTCCGAGAATTCGCAGAGTTCAGTGGTTGACTTGTGTTGGATGATTGAATCGTCCGATGGTGGAATATTTTTTAAGATGATTTTTTTTGAATCGAAAAAGGTAAAAGAAGTGGATAGGAAATTTGGGACATTGAGAGGTTTGGTTTCCGTTTCAGTTTTGAGGCTTTAATTTTTCAATTTTTGGTTCCTGTTTCAGTTGAGGTTGGAAATTGCCAATTTTTTTCAGTCGTTTGATTTTTAGGAGGTTTTTAACTTGTGTTTTGAAAATTTTTATAGGTTCAATATATTTTATCAATTTTTGGATTTTTGGATTTCAAAATTGAAAACTAATTTGCGATTTCAAATCATTTTTTTAGTATATACTATATTTTTTTTAAATTTTACACATGTTCTCATTTTTATGAATTATTTTATTTCATTGGCGGGGGTGGGGGGGGGGGGGGGGTGAAAATGTGTCGTAGAAGTGAAATGTGAAAATAAAGGAAGAACAAAAAAGATCAAAATATAGGAGTTGAAGTTTCCAGTTGAGATTTTTTTTGGGGGGGGGGGGGATCTTGACTCTGTTGAGCTTTGCCAGTAAGCACAAAAATAGAATTTTGAGTTCAATAACGTTCAGGTTCGAATTCAATATAATTTGGGATTTCTTGTATTCTTGTACAGTATTAAGATTGAAAATATGAAAAGGCGGGGGGAGGGTCAAATTTACTAATTTATAGGAAGCACAGCTTTTTTGAAAATTCCATTTAAAAAAGGGTGCCTAAAATGTCTAGTTTCCCTGAAAAATTACTAAATAGGGAGGAAATTTTGTCAAAAGGCCTCTTTCCACTTTTTTTTGAAAGGTCAGACTTTTTGAGCATCCTTTTGGTTACGCTTCTGAATTGAAAATCAACTGAATATTTCAATTTTAATTTCGCTATTATCTGCCAGTTTTAGGGTTTGTGTAATCCCCCCTCTTCCCTTCCCTTCCCTTCCTTCATCTCAAAATCCTTATGATTTTCAATTTCATTTTTTCCATCACATAATTACTAAAAATTACAATTTTTTGATTTTTTATAAAATTATTCTTTACTAAATATTTTTTTAATGAATATATATTTTTTCAAAATAGAAAATTTTCAAATTTTTATTAATAGAGAATTTTTGGTTTTTAAAAAGAAATCCAGTTTACTTGTTAATCTAATCTATTTTCTATAAGAATGACAAGGAGAAAAAGGATGAAAAAAATCCATTGACCGAATTTTTTCTCGATTGGTTTCAATTTTTACATTTTTTCAGAATTTTTACTTTTTTCAATTTAATTTTCTGGACTTCAATTTTTATTTTTGATATTCGATGTTTTATTATTATTTTTTAAATTTTTTCGCTGGTTCGACTTTTCTCAGTTGGTTGGTTGGAAATCGAAAAGGGTGGGAGAAGAAGGGGTTGATTTTGAAATTTTCTTTCAGCGTTATAATTTTTCATCACATTTTCTTGTTTTTTCTCTCAAAAATAAAATTTTAAAATTTTTCGTTTTAGAACAGTTCAAGTTTTGAACTTTTTTGTGCATATAAAAAACCAATAATTACCCTATGTCCAAATTGTTTTTTTTTTGGGGACATTATGTCCAAATTATCCAAATTGACTTGTTTTTGGGACGTTTTGTTCAAATTTTCAGTATTTCTGGGACACTATGTCCTAACTGGCTTTTTTGGGACATCTATGTCCAGATTGCACGTATTTCTGGTTCTCTATATCCAAATTGTTTTTTTTTGGGACATTATGTCCAAAATATCGAAATCGGTTTTTATTGGGACATCATGTCCAAATGGGCTTTTTTGGATAGATTTAAAGAATTCAATTTTCTTGTACCATCCATATTTTAATCTCCCCCCCCCCTTATAATCTGGAACATAATCATTTCGAAAACACCTTCGGGCCAATGGAACCCTGTCTCCGATAATTTGACCTACTCACCTATTCATCCCTTCATCGGGCCTGTTAATTCGACTTAGGAAACCCAGCCACGATAAAAAACTGCCGTTAGGTGAATAATAATTTTTTTCAAAGTCTATAAATTAGAATACACAAAAGGTAATTTTATATCACCGCGTGTGTGTACGGTACGCGCGGCTTACAAGACGGGTTTCCGGACCCCTTTTTTTTTCCAAGTCATCGGTCAGGTGTAATGGTAAAAGAGGAAAGATGCGGTATGTTGGAAATGCCGTCGAAGAAGCCTTCACCTCATTTAAAAATAGTCGAGGGAAGGCATGATGTTGGTCGCGGTGTACTGTATAGTACTGTAGTATATTATACATACGACCGGAGCATTGGTCTTAGGAAGGAGGGGAAGAATGGGATGGTATAGACGAATATACATAAGACCGAGAGAAAGACTTGACACTTGAACCGCGTGCTCGTTTCCCGTTTTTGTTTCACCGAAGAATGCAGGTAAAAAGAATGAAAAATTTAAATCACGGTGGAGGTGGGTTTCTTCCTCTCGAGTGGCTTTGGAGTAAGAAGGTACTATATGGACTCGTACGAATAACCTTAAATCGAACTATTTCTCGGAAACGAGTAGCTACGTATAAATAAAAAAAATTGAAATGAACGTATAATATTCGTCGCCTGACAAACGTTCATTTACGTGCATCATTTATGTGTAGCGGTGACACTGCATTATGATCGGGTGTGCTCCATAACGCAGCGCCGTCGTGTACAATGTATATTTTTATACGTATATAAAATACGTGCACTCGTACTTGATACTACGACACCGACAACCACACAGGCCCGATAATAATAGCGCCGCTTAACATAATAAGCGATATTTTCATTTTTATTTCTCGACAAAGAATCGAGGAAGAATTATCGATTCTTTTTAATTCGTTCGCCTTTTTATGTATTGTGCGTTTGTCGGTTATGCAGAAAAATCATTGGCCTAGTTAAATAGCAACAAATAAGCGATAGGTGGTGAAGGGTGTGGAGGTATTGCTTTGTAATATCGATTGCAGAAGGGAAGGTGGAAAGGGAGGGTGATGAATTGAGGAACTTATTCATCTGAGATAAGTGAACGATCATTATGAATTTTTTCGAATTTTGGAGGTCTCGTTCACTGAGGAGGTTCATTTTTGTCTAAAAATGAGATTCCTAAAATTTTAGCTCTCTATATGAATTAGAGATCATGTGCTGGGTCCTCTATTTCCTCAAGATTTAAGATAAGGTGTGCTGATAAGGAAAAAAATTTGAGGGAAAATATTGCAAAATTTCCAAGTATTCTTTGAAAATTTGAAAATGACTCAATTTTATTTTTCGGGATGAATTTTCGCTCAGAGGAATCATTTTAGAGGGTCTCAGGGTTCCTTAAATTAGATGAAATGGCTGAAATGCACTTTTTGAGGACCCCTGAACGCTTAGGATGAGATAAGTAGGCGATCATTATGAATTTTTTCGAATTTTGGTGACCTCATCCACTAAGGAGGTTCATTTTTGTCCAAAAAATGAAATTCCCAAAATTTTAGACCCCTATATGAATTGTACTGAGTCCTCCCATTTTCTTGAGATTTAACATGGGGCATGCTGATAATGAAAAAAAATTGAGGAAAAATATTGGAAAATTCCAAAATATTCCTTGAAAAATTTAAAAATGACTCAATTTTGAGTTTTTGGATGAATTTTGTCTCTGAGGAATCATTTTAGATGGTCAAAGGGGTCCTTAAATTAGATTGAAATGGCTGAAATGTACTTTTTGAGGACCCCCTGAACGCTTAGGATGATTCCTCGGGTCCAAAGATCATCTTTGAAAATTAAAATTGAGTCATCTTCAAATTTAAAGGAAATATTTAGAAATTTTCCCCTTTTTTTCATTTTTTGCATGTCCTAGGGCAAAAACTATGAGAAAAAGGGGGGTCCAGCGCAATTCCCCCCCCCCTTGACAAAAAGATTTGGAATTTTGAGACAATCATTTTTAGAGAAAAATTAACCACTCCAAGGAATGAGACCTTCAAAATTCTAAATCAATTCAAGAAATTCTACTCTTGGGTGTATTTTTTCCTCCTCAAAGAGGAAAAATCACCGCTTCAGATGGCGGCCACCAATCCGGAGCAGAAATCACGACGCACACGTCCGTTGCACTTACGCGAGCGGACCGGGCGCGGGCGGAGGTACCAGCGTTGTATTTTCAATGCAACGATGATGCACGCGGCGGTAATGCGTACGTACGTACGCGGGATGCGTGTGTTGTAAGACTGTCTGTTGTAAACTAGGTCAAGGAGGTAATAATTTTAAACCGTTGCCGCACTGGATACCATTGAGCATTTTGGTCGGGCGGTGTGACGATAGTGGCAACATCGCCGTCGACCCACTTTCCCTTCCGGACAAGTCTCCCTTGTTATGTTATTGTACACATACGTAGATACCACGATAGATTCATAGGTAAAGGTATATTGCACCAGTCGCTCAAAAAAAATGGAGGTGGAGTGGTAGAGGGGCATTGTAATGTATATGTGGGTACACCTTATATAGGGATATAGAGTCGCTCTCGTCTTGTATTTAAATCAACCAGACCGCTGATCCGACTCCCCCACTTCGTCGTGTGTGTACAATTGTACGAGAAGATACTTTCGAAATTCAAGGTATACATGGTACTCTGATCGGCATGCCGAAAAAACGTGCTCTCTTTATCGTATAGTAGACTCTAATGTATAAATAAATACCACCGAAACGTACGCAGGAAATGCATCTAGCGTGATAAGAGGGCCCGCGTTATCGTACCATAACAATGTAGACCCAGGGTCAGTGTACCACGCCGTGGTCTATAAGGGCTTCCTTTTCTTCCTTTTTTCTGAAAATTTTCCTGATCGAGTCGGTTTAGGCTTTTCTTATCAGTATGGTAATTGTTCTTGGTCTCGGGTTTGTTATCTGACTGTGAGTCGGTACTTCGATACCTCTTCCTAATATAAATCATCATTCGACGATATCGATTTAACCCACATTTAACCTGTGGTCGGTTTAAAAATACATGGACTGGCATGGTACGGTGGTTTTTTCCCATTTCTAATTTAGATCCGTATCGTTTTTCCTGGTTTTATAATTGGTAAACAATTCGACGAAGTTTGGTTTGCGGAATTGATACTGCGTAAGATTGGAAATGATCGGGTAGTCAGGTGAGGAGGGATTTAGATGAGGGCTGGAGAGTGGAGAAATTAAATTTTGAGCCATTTTTCGATTAGGATTTTTACAAAAATTTGAAGTGATTTTATGTTTCTATTACGTTTCTGCAACGTTTTCGTAACGGTTCTGTAACGTTTCTGTGACGTTTTCATAACGGTTCTGCAACGTTTTCATAACGTTTCTGTAACGTTTTCATAACGTTTCTGTAACGTTTTCATAACGTTTCTGTAACGTTTTCATAGCGTTTCTGTAACGTTTTCATAACGTTTCTGTAACGTTTTCATAACGTTTCTGTACCGTTTTCATAACGTTTCTGTACCGTTTTCATAACGTTTCTGTACCGTTTTCATAACGTTTCTGTACCGTTTTCATAACGTTTCTGTACCGTTTTCATAACGTTTCTGTACCGTTTTCATAACGTTTCTGTACCGTTTTCATAACGTTTCTGTACCGTTTTCATAACGTTTCTGTAACGTTTTCATAACGTTTCTGTAACGTTTTCGTGAATTGATGAAACTGTTGAAGAGCTGAGATTCAAAACTCACATTCACCCAAAAAAAATTCATTTTTATGACGAATTTTGAAGGAGTGCTACATGCTTTACAACCTAGTACCTATTTCTAAGTTTTGTTCATACCCCCTCTTCAGTGAGAAAATCGCACTAAAAGTCATGGATTGGAATCAAAACTCACAGCTGCCAACTACAAAAAAAATTCGTAGAACCAAAGTTGTAGAGATTGAAAAAAGAAATATTTTTTCTCTCTTGACATTTTTGCCCTGGTTCAATCATCTTGGAGTTATGGACAAACTTCAAAATGCATTAATTTTGGAACGCATTTCGAAGCTGATTCATAACTCGAAGGTGATTGAACCAGGGAAAAAATGTCAAGAGACAAAACATATTTATTTTTTCAAGCTCTACAACTTTGGTTCTATGAAATTTTTCTGTCTGTGTTGAAAAAAAGGCATGTTGGAGACAAAACTCACATTTTTCATTTGTCTCCTTCGATTTATTTTTTCTGGAAATTTTATTTTTAGGATAAAATATTTTCAGCACTTTTGATGATCCCCAACTGTACTAAACTGTTTTTCGCGTTTTTCCCAAAATCGCTTATGGTGGATAATGTGAGGTTTGATTCTCAGCACCTCCTTTTCTGATGAATCGATTTCAAAAATGATATTTTCTGAACAACCTTGACTCGTTTTATTTTTAGACTTGATTTTTAGGCTCCATTTTTATTAAAAAAATTTTAAAAGAAAACTCACATTTTGTAATTTTTTGGACACCCTGTGAAGAGGTTTTGAAATATTTGCATTTTTGGGCAATAGCACATCTCAAGGAACCTTGAACTATTTGAACCATCTCCATATCTTCCTCAGTTCCTCATTTAGTAAAAAATTAAGACACTTTTCAGGATTTCCTGAAAGTGCTGCATTGCTGCAGTTATAACGACTCTGAAACAGTTCTGTAACCTTTTTTTATAACGTTTCCTTAACATTTGTGTACCTTAGTCAAAAAATCATTGGTAATATGTTCCTGGAATGTGACTAAATTGTATAAAAGATTCCGTCATTGACCCATTAAAACTGTGCCTAGCTGTTGAAACAAATCACTCGTGGTACATTCTTCTCTCAGCACTCGTCCAATTCGTTAGCAATCTCTGGTGATTCATTCGATCAAGAATTCGAACATCCTTATCAGTTCGGATAGGCAATACACTTCCTATTTCATTGGAAATTCATCAATCCGACTTTTAATCGAGCATTAATCGATCAATATCTCAAATTCACTTCTCGTATTTCCCTATACCGCAATTAAATCAATTCTAGTCCTGGCCAAAACTACACTGGTCGAAGTTGAAAAACACAACAGTCTGGTTGTCCAGCTCCGCATGTCATGGCACTTTCACGGAAGGCTGAACTGGTAATCGCACTGCACCGCGCGTTAGGAGAAAGGTACCCAAGGTACGATGGGCCGCCGTGTGGCACGTCATAATATCCGGTAAAGATTATAAGCTGAAAACTATAGAGAACCGGATGTGTTGCGAACATCATCGGAAGTTGACCACACAATGCACATAAATAGGAAGAGTCGGCTGCGACGATCAGACATCTTCCAACGTATTAAAAAATTACCTAGCCGTATGTCGCCGGTGCCGGAAACGAGGTTTTCCTCCACCGAAGGGGGAAAATAAACGCTCGATACGTTTAGGAATGTTGAAAAATTAACGAATTCGCAAGAATGGCTGGTATTTTAATCATTCATCGGTCTCGTTAAAGATTTACACGGCTAGAACGATACGGCGGCTTTGACTGTGGTATTATTTACGTATACGAGTGGACTGGGAAATTGCGGTATGCGTTCCGTATAGTCCGTGAATGTGTAAATGGTGATAATTTAGCTTGCATGGATTCGAGTGTGATGGTGGGTTTACATCCTAGGGTGGCTCGTTCTCCAGTAAAAATGATATTTCCAAAATTTTAGATTCATAGATGAATTAGGAGCCATGGGATGGACCCTCTTTTTTCTCATGGGATTTAACATGGAATTATGTGATGAAAAGGAGGAGAATTTTTTTTGAGAAAAATGATGCAAAAATTCCAAGGTCTTGGAAAATCTGAAAATAGGACTCTGATTTTGATTTTTTGGGATGCACATTGGCCCCAAGGAATCATTCTGGGAGTGGGGAGTCAGGGGTTCTAAAATTTGAGTAAAAATGGCTAAAATGTACTATTTGAGGTCTCTAGAAATCCCCCTCGATTGATTCCTCGAGTCCGAAGTTTATCTCGAAAATCAAAATTGAGTCATATTTTCTAATTTTTAAGAAATATCTGGACATTTTGCTTATTTTTCCAATTTTTTCTGGAAATCTCATTTTTAGAGGAAAATGAACCAACTTGGGGGATGAGACCCCAAAATTCGAAAAAAATTCCACTGTCCTCAAGTTCGAAGTTTATCCCAAAAAATCAAAATTTTTGAGTCATATTTTCAGATTTCTCAAAAATATCTGAAAATTTTGCCCAATTTTTCTCAGGTTTTTTGAAATGGAAATCTCATTTTTAGAGGAAAATGAACCACCTCGGGGGATGAGACTTCCAAAATTCGAAAAAAATTCCACCGTCCTCGAGTTCGAAGTTTATCCCAAAAAATCAAAATTTTTGAGTCATATTTTCAAATTTCTCAAAAATATCTGAAAATTTTGCCCAATTTTTCTCAGGTTTTTTGAAATGGAAATCTCATTTTTAGAGGAAAATGAACAATCTTGGGGAATGAGACCTTCAAAATTCGAAAAAAATTCCACCGTCCTCGAGTTCGAAATTTATCCCAAAAAATCAAAATTTTTGAGTCATATTTTCAAATTTCTCAAAAATATCTGAAAATTTTGCCAATTTTTCTCAATTTTTTCGGAGAAATCTCATTTTTAAAGGAAAATGGACCATCACGAGGGACAAGACCTCCAAAATTCGAGGAAAAATTCCACCGTGGTATAAAAATACCTCAAGATAGTAATCTAGCATTGTTAGGAGAGTCGAACTGCGTGTGAAACCGATATGTAGATACATCTTGAGCAACCTTCGTACGTTAAGTTACATTTCCGGCAAATGAACCGGATGGACATTTCTTTTAGGTGAAATAGCCACGCCTACGTCATCGTGGTCGTCTTCGGTTTCGGTCTCCATGTTCAATGTACAGTAGAAATATGCCTCGTATGAGGATATAGTACCGTGTAGTATGGGACGGTATTCATTATAGCCATCGAACACCGGTTTTTCGAGACTTATGTGTACACGAGGAGGAAAAAATCGATATTTCTTGGCAGTATCCGCTAATTAGCGTCGATATGTGTCCAGAAGAAGAACCTAGGCCTATGATAAATGATTATTACGCATTCGCAGATGGAATGACATTTTGACTGATGCCGAATTTTCTTTTTTTTGTTGCAGTAGATACCAATGTCCCACCTCTAGTGTCAGGATCTCCTTCGGAACACGCGTCAGTTGTATCGAATTCATCATCGATTGTATCGACGCCACTGTACATAAAACGAGAACCAAATTCAGAAGATCACCATAAAGCATTGCTGCACGGAATCCTCAGCCATCACCACCACAGCAGCCAAGTAGCTGCGGCTGCCGCCCATCTCCTAGGATATACCGGCACCACTACCGCCACCACCACCACAGGTAAAATCGTTAATGTATATTATGATTACATGGTTTCATGTAAGGTATAAATGAGCCAGCAACAGCAACGTTCGATTGGGCTTGGGCATTTCCAACAGAGCCGCGAATGCGACTGGTAAATCGTCGACCATGGCCTAAATTATGACGATGGCGTTCGCCTATTATGACGTAAGGCTCCATTCGGTCGTAATAATTTCGCGTGGTTTTCTTCTCCTCTCTATGTCTTGCAGTCGATTCTGTGCCACACGTTCGATGTGTGCGATAATTACGTTGTGATAAGTGATTGAATGATAGATTCATTCCGCGTAGGTTTTTTCCTCTTTCTTTCTGTTCCAAAATTAAATGGGCCCCTTTTTTTGTCGTCGGGGGCGAAGACGGGGGGGTGAGGGGAGGAAGGAATTTTGTTGGTGTTGGGGGTTCCGGGGTTCGGGAGAATTTGAATAATTTCTTTGGAGGTGGAAATCATTATGAAGGCGCCGAGTTGTCGAGATTTCAGTTCGATGATGAGAAGTCACGATTTTGGGTAAAATTTTGTTTTGAAGTGGTGATGTATTGGTTCAAAATAAATGATCTCTGAAAGTTATGATTTCCTACGGAAAAGACTTAAATTTTATCAAAGTCTCGAAAAAGTCAAGATTTTTCCAAAAAGGTCAAAAAATCGTGATTTTTATTTCAAAATCATAAAAAATGACAATTTTGACCAGAAAATTTAAAATGTCAGAAGTCCAATTCTGAAGTCTTGAAAAACTGGTTTTTGAATTAGAAAAATCATGTAAAGTTGTAATATTGTCGATTTGAAGAGAAAACGTCGAAAAATTCATGATTTTGATTGAAAATGCCTCAAACTTTTCATAAGCCTCATAAAATTCTTGATTTTTTTTGAAAAATTCGAGTAGTGAATTTTTTCTACACTTGAAGAAAAATCTCAAATTTTTGCAAAAAATTTTTGTAAAAATCGAATTTATGTGTCAAAAATCAGAAAATTTACGATTTTAGTGCAGAATTTAGGAAAATAGGTTTTTATTCCAAATTCAAGATAATCCCAATTTTGATAGAAAAAAATCACGAAAAATCAAGTTCTGAATCACGAAAGTGCTTTAAAAAATCATTATTTCGTACAAAAAATTGGTCAAAAATTGAAAAATTCAGTTCTGTGGAAGAAAATTTTGTAGGTTGCAATGTACCTACATTTTAACGTCATAGAAATATTACAATTTTGTCAAGCAAAAATTAGGAAAAATGAGTCATGGAAATACTTGTTTTTAAGAATGGTAATTTTCATATAATTCTGTCAAAAATGGAGAAATTTAATATTTTGATGAAAAAAAATTGAAAAATTTACGAGTCAAAAACAAAATTTTAAAAAAGTTTACGATTTTGACGAAAAAGAATTGAAGGCCAAATCATTTTTAATTGTAACGAAACTCATCTCGAAAAATTATGACTTTCAACCAGAAAATTTGAGATCTTGTGGAAGGTCAAAAAATTTAGAATTTTGCTGGATATCGAAAGTTACCATAATAAATGTACCTACCTACATTTCAAAATTACTAAAAAGTCACGTAAAATGTTCAAGTTTCTTCGCGTTTTTTTTCATCACTGATACAACTAACAGGGGGGGGGGGGGGGGGATTGCAGTTTTAGTAAGAAAAATCTTATTCATTCTAGCAAAAAAAAATCAAATTTGATGACCTTTTTGTGAGAGGGAAAAATTGGAAAAATTGCCTGCTGAGTTGAAAAAATCGATAAGAAATTGATCTCAGTACACTAGAAATTTTTTGAATTCTTGCCCCCCCCCCTCCTCATACAACTCGGGTTCGTCTTTATTTTTCATTTTCAACTTTCAGAGTCTCTCAAGATCATTTTTTAAATGATTTTCAGTTTTCATCTACATTTAATTCATAATCAATTTTAATTTTCAGCAACTTCAAATTTTGTTCTCAAAAGACAAATACGTTCGCTTTTATCAGTTTCAGTTTACGTATAGTTCCATTTTTTTCATATTTTCAATTTCAATTTGAAAATCTTTTACTTTCAATTCAAACTTCCAATTTTCAAAATTTTTAAAAATTGACGCTGAAAAATAAAATTTTAAGTGAAATTTGGAACTTTAGAATTTGAAAATTTGAAACTTGGACCTGAGTGAGCAAATTTTGGTGATCTACATACGAAAAAATTGAAACAAAAAACTAAAGAACTGAAAAAATGATTTTGAAACCTAAAATCATAATTCAACCAAAAATAAGAATGAATCGTATTGAATTCGAAAATAAATTAGGTAACCAAAAAATTCGCCCATTTTTAAATTTTTTTGAAATTCTAATTTCTAATCCAAGTTCTCTCATAAAATTTCTTGCAGTGTGGAGAGGGGGGGGGGTGTCTTTCCACAGCAATAAACTCAAATCTCACTTTCATCCTCCTTTTTCCGCCTCGAAACCACAAACACGCCAACTCGACCGATTAAAAGACATATGCCGCCAAATGACGACCTATCCAATATTTCAGGTGACATTTTATCTACAAAGAGGAATAGAAAAAAGGCCCAATCCGGGTATACATCAATATCGTCAAACGTCCGCTCGGTTCATTCTAAGAAAAATACGGAAAGAGAGGAAAAAATTAAAAACTTACATACACTGTCGACTTGGCCATAGGTACATCTGCCTATTTCAGCTCGCTTCGTTACCCTTTATTTGATACCCGGCGGTATACCTCTTCTTCAACCCTTCTTGGGATACGGTTTAGCACATACGCATACGCTTCGACTTAAATAAGAATAAAAGGGATCGACGCGATTATCGAGTTTCCCTAAAATTGGAAACGAAGAATTTCAATGGGTTAAGTGTACCTACGTACGAACCCGTGCCCTACCATCGTACTGCACCGAGCCAGCATTATGAAATATTATGTATAATGTATAACAAGTATTATTATAGGAAACCCTTTTACGCAATCAACCCCTCGAATATCTTGTTTTTCGCAGATTTCTGCACCGCGGCCGATTGTGCAACTGTTATGTGTTATTATCAAAACGTCGAATCCTTTGATTTTTATTTACCCGGAGAGCATCTGCGAGCCTTTATTAATAAAATTTTAGCTCTTTTTGGCGTATTTTACCCGAAATGTCGTTACGTCTACGCGATGCATTCGATTCGTTCGAGTAATCCTGTGTTCTTCTCTGGGCGGAGGGGCAATTACGTGGCACACGCGGTTTTATACCCATAATAAACAGATGTACTTTGTATCGAACCCTTTACTTTATGATTTCCAAGTATTATGAAATTTATCGAAAAGCCAGACAAGTGATCTTCAATAAAACACTTGGAGTGATTTCGACTATAAAATTATACGAAATGAGCAGGAGTATTTGATTGATTTTCATCGTGTTCTATCATAAATTTTGAATTTTTAATGGGGTTTTGAGGTCGAATGAACGTGGTATGGCCTTTTTGGATGAAAATTTCCTCCAAAATTATTTTTTACTTCAAAAAAAAGAGAAAAACACATGAAAAAATGACAATTTTTAAAAGCTTTCCAAAATGGAAAGTAGGCGTGAAAATTGTTCACTATGATTTGAGGCCATTTCCATAAAAGTTTGCACGAAAATAATATTTCTTTATTTTTAGGCGGAATATTGAAAAATCATGGGAGCTAAAAATCATATTTTTGGACTTGACCGTCTATGCTAAGACTATTTTCAAGAAAACATTTTCAAAGAACAATTTTCCTCCAATTTTTAGATTTTTTTTCAACTTTCTGCAATTTTTTCAATTTTTTAGAATTTTTTAAACGTAGACAGATTTTAAAGTCTGATGAGTATAAGTAAGAAATATAGTAAGGAGAGGGGAGGGGGGGTGAAATTTCACCAGCACCTTTTGAAATCTAGACACAGTTTTTGTGCTACCATCATTCAAAATTTTTCAAGAGACTTTTTTCAATTTTTGAAATTTTGTCTGTTTTTCAGTCTTTTCCCTCAAATTTTTTCAATTTTTCAGAATTGTTTGTCAATTTTTCAAGATTTTTTTCGATTTTTTTCAAATTTTTAGAATTTTTTCGATTTTTTAAGTTTTTTATATCAATTCTTTTCCTTTTTAAGATTTTTTTCTGATTTTTTCAGTTTTTTAGAATTTTTTTGATTTTTTAAGATTTTTTCAATTTTTTTCATTTTTTTAATTTTTAGAATATTATTTTTGATTTTTCAGAACTTTTTAAACATTTTTCAAAAGTTTTTTCAGTTTTGTATTTGTTTAAATTTTTTAATTTTTTCAACTTTTTGGGATTTTTTACATTTTTAAAAATTTCTTTAGAATTTTTTTCAATTTTTTTAATTTTGCAGAATTTTTTATAGGTAGGCAGATTTCAAGGCCCGGCGTGGTAGAAGTAGGTAGATATGGAATCAGTAGGGTGGTGAAATTTTTCGTGCTATTCCCAATTAAATTTTCGAAAAACTTTGTAAAACGATCACCCCTAATGATTACCTATCTACTTACCTATTTTCGCTCTATCGAGTACATCGCACACACGCGACCTGTCATTTCAAATTCACTTTCGTACCCGTTACGTGGCTCAGTCCGATGCTAGAATTCTGGCCAAATGCGAAATTGCACCCCTTTGGTGTCATCGAGATGAAATTCGTATGACATAATCCATCCATATTCTGACACGACGCCGGAGAAAACGTAAAACGCGTGCTTCGCCCTTTAACCCTATCGGGCATTAATTTTCAGCCTATTTTCACGTCATGGCTTGTCGCATCCGGTGCGGTGGATCTTTTGGGGTAAATTTGATCGAAAAATAAAAAGGGTTTACGCGAATATGGAAAAAATCGTGGTTGTTTGCGAAGGCTGCTTTTGTAAGAAACGTGCCGCGCCAGGTGCTGGCCGCATCGATGAAAGGGACACGCGTTATGTAATTTTTCCAAATGCTCTGTTTCCGATCCGATTCCGCAACCGAGTAAATCCTTTATTTGGCAAAAAATTCGTACCCTTTATCGAAACGCAGGTATATGGCAGGAAAATCACCTGGTACGTTTTCCGAGCCATTTCGTACCCGAAAAGAGTAATTAACTGAAACTCAAATGGTCATCGGATCGGATTTTTCACACTATTCATCTCCGCCATAAATGAGGAACCGGACATCAGAATGGAAAAGTACGTTACGAAAAAAAAACACGTCTTAGAGCGTAAGAATAGAGTGAAAAAAAAATCGTTATTACGAAACACCCTAGGAAAACTAAAACCGATTACATGCCATCGAAGAAGGGGTACGGGGTAAATTAATTGTTATAAATAATACGATAATAAACAACGTGTAATCGAACGGGAGAAAGATAAAAGACTCAGCGATGTCCATCAAGGTTGGGGTGCGATAACTAGAATGGTCAAGTCTACAACGCTGGACACTGTCCACTTCTGGCGAGGCTATTGTTCGAAAAAGTAGTCGCAGGAGTAGAAACCCTACTGGTCAGTGGTCAGTATAGACTTTTCGATGACCTTTGCGTTCGACGAGATCGTGGGACTCATCCTTTAATTACAAGAACAACCGGACATTTCGATAAAGTAGAGAGAACTGGTACCAGCGATGGTCTTCTTCCTGCGTGTTTTCGATGCGGTGATATTTTATTACGGAGTTTGGCGTTCAGAAGTCTTAATACCAATGGGAAATTACACGAATTAATGTCGTAGGTTCTTCCTTTTTTTTTTATTATTTTTCCTTCTTTTAATCCGTAGCCTTCTGAACGATGTTTTGTAAGCTGAAGGGTTTAATCGATGATAAATTTATTTAACTGGTTTGGAAAAATTTGTTCGGTGAAGTTGTTTCAAAGGGTATACCGTGAGAGAGGAATTATTTTAGTAGAATTTTTCTATATCGTTTTTTAAAAATGGTGGTTGAAAAATTGTAAGTGGAGACGTCGATATGGGATTTTTTGAACATAGGAATCAATTTTTTTACTAAATTTCTCGAATTTTTGGCCAAAAGTATAATCAGTTTTTGTAATCTTTTACTTCTAATTGAAAAAGAAATTTAATTTTTGAATTTAGAATTTGAGATATAAAATTTTTTGAATTTTGAATAAATAAATGGTTGATTTTCGCATCGAAATTATTTCAATTTTTCCTAGAAATTTCTGATGGACTTGGAAATTTTGATGGAATTTCTGACTTTCTTGTCAATATTGAAAAAAGAAGTAGAAAATGGTTTTAAGAACTTTGATTTTAATTTTTTGAGAAAAAAACTAGTTTCATGATGTTTGGCAAAAAAAATGTTGAAAAGGTGGGGAATAGTTGGAAATTTTTGTTTCTCGGTTAGACTTCATAGAACTCGATTTTTTCTTTCAAAAATTCAAAATCAAGTTTTTAAACCATTTTTTTGTTTTTTTTTACTACATGTTGACAAAAAAATTCAAAATTTCGTCAAAATTTTCAATTTTATCAGATATTTCTCGAAAAAATTGAAGTAACTTTGGTATGCAGAAATCAATAATTAATTAATTCAAAATTCAATTCCTCAAATTTTTTGAAACCATGGTTTTGTTGACTGTAATATTTTATCAAAGAAGTAGAATTTTTTGAATGCTTTTTCAAGTGCTCAATTTTTAGTGTCGATTTTCTAAAATTTGGTTGTCTCCCTCCTCCCCCTCCCACAATAACACAGCTAAGTTTACTTGTATAGTTCTCTTCCCCGGCCCTTATCATGACTTTTTATCATTTTCGATCCAGAATCTGACTTTGTATGACATTTGTATCAGAATTATGACCTTTTTTTCAATTTCACCAACTAAAATCATACATTTTTTGACATTTGACAAAATCAATATAATTTTTGATATGAATCGTGAATTTTAGGACTTTTTTTTGTTCCAATATCATAATTTTTCATAGGTTTTGATTCCCAATCGACTTTTTTCTGGATTTTCGCTCAAAATTGGGATAATTTTTGAGCTAAAGCCATGCTTTTTTTGGTAACTTAGTGTTTAAATTTCTATTATTCTTAAATTTTTCCAAAATTAGATTTTTGTTGAAAATTATTCGATTTAAAATTTCGATTTTTTTTTTTACAAAAATTGTGGTTTTTAAAATAATTTTTGAAATTTTCTGCCAAAATCTCAAATAGGCTACTCAAATTCCTCAGTTTTTTGATACAATTTCTGATTTTTTAGCTGAAAATTACCATTTTTTTGAAACGATAATATATTTTTATTAGGATTGATTTTAATTGGCGGAGGCTGATAGAACCAGTAGTCTAGACCCCCCCCCCCCCAAGAAAAAATATTGATTTTGTAAAATTTTGCGTCTTGAGACTTTTTCCTGCCGAAATCCTAAATTTCTCAATTTTTTGACAAAATTTCAGTTTTTTTTTGTAAAAATTAATCTTGTGTCTACAAGTGAGAAAAATCAGAAAAACTAGGCAAAATTTTCACCTTTGTAGCAAGGAAATCAGAAAATAGAAAGGGTTTTAATAATTTTACTGTGAAAACCAAGAATTTTCATAATTTTGCTTTTTCCTTGAATTTTTTCAATCGAAGGATGGAAAGAGGGGTCTTTTCTAAGCTCATTTGGAGCAGGAAAAATTATGTGAAAATGGTCAAAAAATCCAGAGAATATGCTAAAATTTGCGTTTTTTTATCACAATTTTTTAAAAGATTTTTCTTTATAATCCAAAATTTGATTTTTCGTAATTTTTTTGGGGAATTGTGACTTTTTTTTTAAATCTAAAAAATTTTCATGTTCATGACTGAATTACAGCTATGATTTTTCTTCGAGAAACTAAAATTGAAGTTACTTTGGTGCATTAAAACTTGAGAAATCAAAGCAAAAAACCTCGAAAATATGAAGCAGCTGAAAATCTTTACCCAGAAAATTAAATCAAAAATCAGAAAGTTTGAAAACTGAAACCGATGAAAAATTGCTAAATGAAATTGAAATCAGACGAACAAACTTGAAATCGAAAATTTTAAAAACTGAAACCGAAACCGACGTGATTTTTAACCATTTCCTGCAAATGGTTACCTCGAATTACCTCCAAACATAATATTATTTGATCGGCAGGAAATCACCTGGTTACAGCTTCTTATTAGCATTTGAATATGCCATATCCGATAATGGCGATATTTTCTAGCACGTAATAAACTTCAATACAACACCGATAGATTTTCATGGCCTCGTACCTAGATTTTTACACGATAAGAGATCATATCGTGTCATCGGTGCGTCGGATACTCGAGCCCATATCCATCGCGTGAAATATTCGTAAACGATTTGCTAACTGGACGACGAACAAGGTGTATAAGCCATCAAATTCGTATAATAACGTTAGATTACACGATGGCTTATGGGACCTGGACGCGTGCAAAATGACGCTGCTGCTAATTGGAAGTTGTTGTACGCGGTCATTATACGAACGTAAGATAGCTAAGCGGTCGGCAAGTGGAAAAAAAATTGGCCAAGTGCCCGTATCGTACGATAGCTGGTTTTTTAGGTAGCTTTGAACTAACCATGGGAGCCAGAGAAGAGGTGCGGGGGCTGAACATCATGCGAAACGATTCGAATTCGGAATCGGAAATTTCCGTGGCACAATGAAACGCCTCCGACTCGATTGCGAATTTTAATCGCGCTAAATTCTATTATTTGTAGACGTAGGTGCGTGTGTGGAACTTTGGGTGATATTCGAACGTCTTTGAAGGATATTTTGGAATCAAATAGCCAGAAAATTAGCGAGTACGACGAATATAGATTTTGGTTGTTTTTCACGTACCCTTTTTGTGTCTGGATCTATTATGGGTCTTTGGTTACGTAACGACCGGCGATATATGGCAAGTGATCGTGTTAGTAACACAGCAGAGACGCCGGACGCGCCGCTGCGATAATTTAAATCGGTGTTTCGCGCACAGCGTGACGTAATTACCTAGTTTTTTCCTCTCGGTTAATCGCGCGTTTCGGGCCGGTGATTTTGTAAAAAATTCGCGAAAAATTCAGTAAATACGGAAATTGAGTCCGATGGTGACGTAAACGTGTAAATTTACGAGGTTGTGAATTTTTCCACCGTTGATCCTATTCGGCTACCTGCCTTTTGTCGATCGTTTGTTAATCTGGTAATCTATGTTGCCATTTGGGGCTCGTTATCGATTTCCGTTCATTAATGCGAGTTTCGCTGTCGATATGGTGCAGATTTTTTTCATTATAGGTTCACTTATCTTTGTTGAAGTGAAATAGTATGATTGATTGCGAAAAAAATATCGACGAGGTTTTCCACTTTGAAAATAACCATCGAGAGGTAACAGGAATTGAAACCGAGTGACTGATAGGGAAATTTGAAAAATTTCTTATCAGTTGAGAAAATACGTCTGAATATTAACCGCAATATCTTCGTTGGGTTGAGTTTATTGCAATCTTTTCCGTGTTTCGAAATTCGCATCTTGAAAGTAAAACGAAACCGAAATTGATATTTTTCTGTTTAGTATCTAATTCTTTTTGAAAAATATGATGAGTCGGAGGGGGGAGGGGAGGTCAATTATATCTGGAAGTTGAAGGGGAAAAAATGAAGTTTGAGATTAGAATAAAAGCAAAAAATTTAAATCAAACGAACTTAATTAAAATTTTTCAAAAATTGAAAGAAAATTTTGAGGTTTAAAAACAGAATGCGAGTTCAAAATTAAAATTTGTTGAAAAATTGAAAATTTTTTGGAAAATTGAAATTTTTTGCAAATTTTAAAATATGTAGATATCTAGAAAAAACAGCAATTTAGAAAATTCGACTTTGAAAATTTCAGATTTTATGAACCCAATAATGTAGAAATTGAAGATTTGAAGAATTAGAATTACAAAAGTGAAAAGAAAATTTTAATATTTCAAAATTTCAAAAAATTGATCATCTCAATACTTCAACTTCGAAATTTCAGAATTTTCAGTCAATTCAACTGCAAATTGAAGTTTGGAAACCCAAATCAGAAAATTTTGGAAGCCCTGATTTCAAAATTTGAAAAATTAGAATCGTAAAACAGTAAACCAAACTTGAAAATTTTGAATATTATGTGTTTTAAAATCAATGTTTGGAGAACTTCTACTTAGAAATTGAAATTTGTATGTTTCGTGAATTTTCTAAAAATTACAACTAAATTATGAAAAAGTTGAATCTCGAATGCTAAAAAGTGTGCAGAACCTGAAATTTCCCAGGCTACAATTTAAAAAAAAAAGAATGGTTAAGATTTGAAAACTGAAAATTTTTATTTAGGAATTGGGGATTTTTTAAAAACTTCCTACTCTCTCATTCTGAATGAGTGAAAAGTCACTGATAAATAGTCAGAATTGCAGCACAGAAAAAAATCAGCAAAATTCACTGATTTTCAGCGAATTTTTGCTGATTTTTCAAAGATTTTCACTGATTTTTAAGCAAATTTCATAAATTTCACTGATTTTTTCCTGTGCTGCTATTTTGACTGTTTCTCAGTGATTTTCAATTATTTTCACTGATTTATAATTGAGAGGGTAGTGATTTTTAATTTGAAAAAAAATGTTCATTTTTTCAAAATTTTAATCTTTTTGAAAATATTCTGAGGCGGTTAGGAGATGGAGGAAGGGAAAAATTACTCGACAATGCGATCAAAATTTGAATGGAGTATGACAGTTGCAAAATTGAGATCCAAAGAAAAATTTTAGTTGCCAAGAAATTCCTAATATTTTTCGAAAAGCAACTTTTTTTAAAATTCAGAAATGATTTTCTATTTGAAAAAAATTGAGGTTGAAGAGAGAGATGAGTGGTCGGGAGGGGGCGGGGGGGAGTGAATTATTCGACAATTTGATTGAAATTCAATTTAATTTCAAAATCTGCAAAACTTAGAAACAAATTTGACAAATTTTATAGATCTAAAAAGCATTATTTTTGGTGATTGAATTTTTTTCAAAATTCCAAAAATAACTCCTTTTTTTAAACATGGGGAGGGGGGGATTAGGGGCAATGCATTCGGCAATCCTATCGAAATACAAATTTTTATTTAAAAGATCAAAAAACAAAATTTTCAGAAATCCAAATTTTCCCCAAATTTAACAAATAATTACTCGTTTGAAAAAACATTCAAAGGTTTGTGAGGTAAGTGAATCATGGGGGGAGGGGGGTGAATTGCTCGATAATTCGACCGAAATTCCAATAAAATTTCTGAAACAAATACTTTTTGGAAAAATTCCAAAATATTTACTCTTCAAAAAAATATTCGACGATTGTAGAGGGGGGAGGGGGGAATTACTGAACCCTTTCGATTGACAAATCTTTAAAAAAATTGTACCGTATCCAAATCCAGAAAAATTGATCACAAATATGAAAAAAAATCCATTCCGAACATTAATTTTGCCATCCTCGTACAACACTGCTTCTTCGATTTAATACCTTCTCGAGATAACCCCGATAGGTATTTTCGGTAAATTTATTTGTCAAGGTTTAATCAGTGCGAAAAACGTAAGCGAAAAAATGACTCGTTATCTCATAGTTGAATGGAAATTACTCAAATAAAAACGAAGCAACTATGGGTTTGGGTATCGCCTCGTTTGATTTACCGATTATAAATTTCCATTAAAAAATTCGCCTTTCGAGATAACTTCACGCGGAAGCCGCGATTACAAATTAAAAATACCTTAAAAATATAACGATAGAACAAGATCAAGGGTACGTTATCTCTGTACGGATCAATTCGAGCGCTTTGGAAATGAAAATCTAGTACCTAGATTTGTATTTTATACAGAAAACACATCTTCATTAATTTTTTTTCCCTTTGGAAAATTTGATTTATTCCTCGAGCATTTTTTTTCGGGCAAACAAGTTCATTATTATCACGTGTGTTCGTCCTACATCCACACGCAGACATGGTAATCAATTGGTGTCAATAAGTGAGCAGAAGGCGGTATATTACCGCGAGATAGACAGAACATCGCGTAGGTCTCGGTACCCTGCTCCTGCTCCTGTACCTTCATTTTAATATTCAGAATCGTACGTACTTATGGTCGGCTCGCGTTCGTGTCTTTGTACATATCGTAACAATAAAGAAAACACCAAACTGGTTTTTTTTTACCTATGCCAAGACGAAGGTGCGTTAATACGGTTTCATTTTTATTCTCGTTCTCGACAAGTTGGAAAAAATTACCAATCATTAATCAAATATTTGACGAGATGTATAAAAGATGGATGGTTTTACACTGGGGAGTATTTTTTCGGATTGGTGTTGGACAACCGGTCATTCGGACAGGGTGAACCTTATAGACCTTTATTCGTTCTTAGAATTCGTAAATTGTATAAAGGTTTTGAAGAGAGAGTGAGTAATTGCCCTGGTCTCATACTTTGACATAGTTATAGGTTCAATGAGGGAGGGGCCTGGGTCAAGGGAGGGCAGTTCGTTTTGCGAGAATTTCGTAATATTTTTTTGGTGAAAAAAATACAGGAACGAAAACATGGATTACGTAGGTACTCATCGTCGATAATAGATAAAGGCAGGCGGCTCAATGCGTAGGTATTTGTTTTGCTTATCGTATCGACATCTTATGATAAGAATGAAATTAGTCGACGTGTTTACTTGGGCAGGAAATGGGTTTTGCGTCGATAGGAAAAGCCTATGGCTCTTCGCCCTTCTGCACCGAGCTCCAGAGTACTTGCGCAACGTATGTTGTTTTTTCATTTCTGGTACCACTTGTGTGTAATCGAAGAAATACGTTAACGTATTAATCGCCTGTGCGGTATTTAGATAAATCATACGTCAAACCGTATCTTCGCTCCCCTTTCCTGAAAAGTCATACCCGTAAGATGGTATTACAAAAGACCAGGCGATTCGGTGGTATAGCGTGACTAATGACGCGGTAGTGTCAATTGGCGTCCGGTAAATACGCGAGTACGTAGGATTTGAGATAGATGATGGACAGTGTTGGCATTCTCACGGAAGGGGTTAGAAAAATTCAGTGTAGGGCGATCGAGCTGGACTGTGGATATTTCCATTGTTGCTTTACCATTCTGGCTTGTGAGCTGATAAAAGGTCTACGTATCTTGACCAAGCTGGCCATCTTGTCGTGTTGATTAATAGGCTAATACGGTATGATTTAGTATGCGGGATATGGGAGAACCTGCTCTCCGCTATCATCTCGGCCATAAAGTGAATCTGATTCTGAATACGACGATAATGCTGAATGGTGAATATTTTCTGCGAGTTTGGACTCGTACGAGTGTATCGGACTCGAAGAACATCTCGTGGCAGATGTTTGATGCTGGATGGATGAATTCTTCGAATTGGTCATTGTGCTGGAACGTCCAACGAACGGGTTAGGTTTAGTTTTTACGAGTGATTGCAAAGAGCGAATTTGGGAGATCACTTTTGCCGAATTTGTACCTAGATCCGTCTGTATAATTCTGTGTTAATTTTATACCTGGGTATAGGTATGCCAGATGTGCCCCCCTCCCCCAATCAATTTGCTTACCTCGAACGTTGCTGATTTATTTAATTACGTATTATGTTATTTGGCAGGATGTATTTTAATTGTGAAATTTGACGTTGAATTAATACAGGAATTGTTATTCCGAAAATTGGCTAAATGATTCAGTCGTTCGCGAACGATTCGGGAAATTTTCTGATCAAAACTTTGTCGAATGATGAGTCATTGAATGAATTTTTTGAGAATAATTTTTTTCATTGAATCGTTCGCGAACGATTCGATTCGATGTGAGTCGTTCACGACCGACTTGATTGGAGATGAGTAGTTCGCAAATGATTTGATTCGAAATGACAAAATAAGTCGTTCAGGAACGATTTGATTCAAAATGAGTCATTCGCGAACGATTCGATTCGATTCGATTAGAGTCGTTCACGACAGACTTGATTGGAGACGAGTAGTTCATGAATGATTTGGTTCGAAATGACGAAATGAGTCATTCAGGAACGACTTGATTCAACGTGAGTCGTTCACGACCGATTCGATTCAATGTGAGTCGTTCACGACCGACTTGATCGGAGATGAGTACTTCATGAATGATTTGGTTCAAAATGAGAAAATGAGTCGTTTAAGAACGAGTTGATTCTAAACGAATCGTTCGTGAATGATTTGATTCGAAATGACAAAATGAGTCGGTCAAGAACGTTTCGATTTAAAATGAATTGTTCGCAAATGATTTGATTCGAAATGACAAAATGAGTCCTTCAAGAACAATTCGATTCGGAATGAATCGTTTGCGAATGATTTGATATAAAATGAATCGTTGGCGAACAATTCAATTTGAAATCTGGCGTTTTTGAGCGATTTGATTCGAGATGGTTCGTTCATAAACAACTTCATTGTTCATTTCAGATGAATCGTTCATAATTTGTTCTTGAACAGCATGTCTAACAAGTCCTGCTGGTCCTGCAAAGACCTGCTTTTGACTGAAAGGTTCTGCAGGTCCTGCAAAAGTCCTGCTTTTTTTCTTTAAAAAAAATCACGAATAATTACAAACATAAGTTGTTATTTTTTCGAAAATTGTTTTCTCAATAATTTTGTGTTGTTTTTTTTTTTGGGGGGGGGGGGGTACAATATTTATTAGTGCTTGGAAAAAGTCCTTCTGAAGATCCTGCTTTTGGGTTTTGAGAGTTAGTTAGACATGCTGTTGAACGATTCATTTCAGATCGAATCATTCTAGAACGAATTTTTCAAACGTGATTCTTTTATGGATGATTTGATTCGAAATGAATCATTTGTGAATAGTTTCATCGAAAACGAGTTATTCTGAAATCGATTCGTTCTCGAACGATTTGATCCATGGTCGAGTGATAAGTGAATCATTCGCGAATGATTTTGCCAAATTTGATTAAATCAGCTACAAAATATAATCATTTTTGAAATACGACGTTCGCGAATGATTCTTTTCACGCAAAATAGACTCATTTGGAATTCGAAATCGATTCAAAAACCAGTTTCTAAGTTAAAATTTGCCCTGCTTAGTTTAAAATACTATCCGATATTTTAGAACCTTATTCAGGATATATTCGCTATGTATATATTTCGTTTTGTTTCTTTTGTTTCGTCGTTTAAAGGCTCATTACCTCCCAGCCCTGCCGACTCCGGTGTCTCAGACGTCGACAGCAGCAGTAGCGGACATGGCTCAAACGACGAACTACGCGCTAGATTACAACCTCCTCTTCACATTCATCCTCATCACCATCACCCGCACCATCACCATCAAGGTAAGTATAAAGTGTTGGAGAGAAAACCTCCCTTAACCTATCCCAATATTTCAATCTCATCAATGGAATTTTTGAACAAAACGAGAGAAAAAAGTGAACTCTCGAGGGTAAAAATATTTACACATCGTCTGCGAATTCGAATTCATTTTTAAAAAACTTCATGAGTAAGAGGGTTTTGTATGTGGGTGGTCAAACCATCAATTTTTACCCGAGCTAATGTCTTTCTACAGGATACTTTCGCATTTCGAAAATCTCGCTTCTTTGTCATAGCAGGCCGAAAATGAACTCCGTTAATTATACGGAACGCGACGTGCGACCGCGACGTGTTTGGTAGTCAACCCGAGACCCATGTCCAGGGTGGTTTTGCGCGAAAATATTATCGTAGAAATTGAAAGTTTTGTTTCCGATATACAATGGAGACCGAAGAACCGGTTGACAAACTAATTGAATCCGTTTCGCTACCTACTGGTCGAAGGCTTTTTATCTATTTTTCACTCTCCGCCTCTGTAAGGACTAATTTCAATGGTGTCGACGCGGAATTGCGATTTATTCATCGTGTATTTTTGTCTCTCGCCAGATCCGAGCGAGGATTAATGACGTGAAAAACGGCGAGAAGCGTCGTGAAGGGTTCTCGACGCGGTGCTAGTTGCGTTTACGGGTTAATGGATTTTTTCAAAAGGTGGAATTATGCGAGTAGAGAGAATGCTCGGAATTTCGCAAATTACATTCGCTTTGAACGTCGTCGTATGTATTCTATCCTTTTTCTTTGGCTGTGTGAATCGCGTTGTCTCGTGCGCTGCGTTTCGTGATTAAGTTGTCGTTGGCGGGAATGTTTTGTTCTTTTTGCTTTTTCCAGGCTGCCGAAGATTCTCCGGCTGTAGATTGTAAAGTGTGCATGGTTGGGATGTGCTTAATTAATGTCGAATTCGGAGCGGTGTGTGGAGTCGAGTGGGTTTTGTTAGTGGGGGATGGTTTGGGCACAGTGGTTGGAAAGGAACGGGTAGAAAATTCGGTTATAGAAAGAAAAATGTGTGAAGTTTGGGAAGATGTGGGAAATTATGAGAAATTAACTTTTTTGTCTGAAGGGGAGGGGAGGGGGAGAGATGAATAATCGACGAGTTGAGGAATCGAATCAGAAATTGATTAGATTGAAGGTCGATTGACACGATTAATCGATAAAAAAAAGTTCAGAATTCGAAAATCGATACAGGTTTCGTACTCTACTAGACCGTTTTTTCTTCCAAAAATTGGCTGAAATTTTAGGCATACCAGTCGCTAATCAATCGATCATAAATTCGATGATCGACTTGAAAAAATCGATGTTTGAATCTTGAAAATCAATAATTGATGAAATTTCAGTAATTGTTCAGCATTCCATATTCGATCATGAATCGATGATCAATCAAAAATTCGATAATCGATTAATCGATTAATCGATCGAATTATCACCACAAAATCGATAATTGACTCATGAAAATCAATTATTAATCGAAAACTTGAAAATTGATCAGTATTCGATAATCGATCAGGTTATCGATCACAGACTCGGAAAAATCGATACTTGAATTGTAGTATAATCAATCGATTGGAATTTAAGTACAATACCTAATGATCGATCTAAAAATCGATAATTGATCCAAAAATCGATAATCGACCAGAAAATCGATAATTGATCCAAAAAATCGATAATTGATCCAAAAATTGATAATTGATCCAAAAATCGATAATCGACCAGAAAATTAATAATTGATCCGAAAATCGATAATCGACCAGAAAATCGATAATTGGTCCAAAAATCGATAATTGACCAGAAAATTGATAATAATCGATCAAATAATCGAAAATACTTAGAAATCGATATTTGAATTATAAATAAAGTAAGTTATTATCAAAAACTTGGAATTCTGTCAATCGATCAAAAATCGATTATCGATCCTAAAATTGATAATCGATCAAAATTCGATAATCGATTTCCAACGATAAATTTTCTATTTCTGACACATTCTCTAGAATCCTTACCCAATCAATGTATTCCAAAAAACTTATAATCGATCGATCGACTACCTATCGATTGAAATGATCGATTACCAAGTACTACATAGATGAAATGATCTGTTCAATCTGAAATCTTCTCACAAATTTACTTTGAATGTTACAAAAAATTGAATAATTTAACAATTAATCGATTCCAATCGATTGGTATAGGTAACAAGCTGTCAAAAAAATTGACGAATGATGCCTTCTCTTCGTCGTGAAAATCGCAATCGTAACGAAACCCCCTTTCGAGCAAGTCGTGATTTGTTCGTATTCTTTTCTTCGTCATCAACATCGAACAATTATCAATCAATTTAATAAAATGAATAATCAACGAAACGCGATTACGATTGATGATTAAGTCTTACCTTGATTCGATTTTTTCTTTCTCATTCGTCGAATCGATAAAAAAATTGATAATTACGTCATTCAGATTATAAATTTAGTTCGCAAGGGGAATATTTTATTAAAAATCGAAATTAATAATAAATCAGACGAATAATTAGATCGATTAATAAAAGTAAATGATTTTCGTTCGTGATATATTTTTATTTATATTTTGATTAAAATAAATTCGATTCACTAGGCACCGATGCGATGGCGTTTGAAATAATCATTTAAAAATCTCGCTTTCATCAAACTGTATGAGAATTCCCCCCTCGAACGTGGTTAGTTCTCAAATTACATCTCATCACGTCGGATTTCTGTTTTTGTCAAATAGATATTCTAATACCGCGTTGACAAAATTTATCTATCTGTAGATTTTGCAATGTAATGAAATTGGTTTTTCCGGTCAGACGCGAGCACTGCCATTGAAAACACACTGGATTGATTGGCGCTTAATTCGCAAACGGTTTTCGCGCAGCCGGTTCCGAGTAATCGTCTTCATTAGTGGTTCTCATCGTGAACGATTAAGGAGTTCTTCAAAGACATGTGGCTATGGGATGGGAACTTGGTTAGAAGTGTACGTAATTCGTAGGAGGAGTGGAGAATCCGAGGGTCAATTTTCGGGATATCTTAATTGAATAATACGATTTTCGAATCAATTAGAGAGAATAATTGAAGGGAAGTGGTGCTTTATTTGCGGTTTGAACGAATTCGTCGGGATGGTGGAATTGAAAATTGGTGGAGGATTTTTTCCATGTGGGATGTTTCTTTGGAGACCCAGAACGTGTGAAATTAATGTATTCTTTGTCCCCCCCCCCTCCTTCCTCCGACTTCTCTCCAATTTCTCAAATTTTGAGGAAAATGAATATTAATTTACGTTTTTTGAAATTTTCCAGGTGTCAGCTCGTCCTCACCATGCAACGGGAGTCGACGAAGTCCCGAATCGTCCACAAGTTTAGGTCACCTATCTCCTGCCGCAGCAGCGGCCGCCGTCGCCGGTTACAATTCCGGCAATCCTTCGGGTCATTTTCTAAGTCACTACTATAACAACCAATACTCCTCGTCGAATTCAACGAGCACGAATACGGCCACATCTACAACCAGTCCGCCGTCAGCACTTCGACCTCACCATCCCTTCTATTCGAATAGAACCAACCGTAAGTACACGTGATTTTTCTACCTCAGCTACCCTCCTATTAGTCGATTATGTTGTGTGAATATGTAGAGGGTGAAATGGTTGCCGATATCGGAGCCGTAAATACGAATCGACGTTGGTTTTCGTTTTTTTGCTCGGAGTTTTCGAGAAGGTGGGAGGAGGAGGAGGAGGAGTGTCGAGTAATGATTTTGCCAATTTAATTGATTGATCGATCGTATGAAGGCATATCGATGGGTTTAATTTTTATTTCGAGATAATTTTCAAACAAACGAATTGAAGAGTAAAGACTAGAATATTTTCACTTTTTTAAACCATTAGAAAAGATATTACAAAGCAACTATGTACATTTTTTTACCTCCCTACTCGTAATGGTCGGGATAGTTGGCGCGAGCGCGGAAGTGCGTTACCTTTATGTACGAGACCGGGAACGCGGAGCGGAGGCGAGCCGCGGCTCGGTATAAATGTAAATGTATAAATAATCGTCCGATGTGGCGGACGTGCCAGAGGTGGCGGAACGACCAGAAAGAGTAAACGAGATACGGTGTAAGAGTTAGAAAGAGAGAAGTCGAACCGAACAGATATTAAAACATGACGCACTTTGGTACATTTTCAAGGTTAAGATGTCTTCCTGCCATTTCCTGGTCATTGGCTCGCTGGGTTTCTAATGTCTGGCCCCTCGTTCCCTTCGCCACTTGCTCGCTTTGCCCGTACTTGCCCCATTTCAAGGTTATTCGGTTTACAATTTCTGGTTTTTCTTTCCTGTATTCGGTTCTTCGTCTCTCTTCTTTTTGTATATAGAAATATATTTTTTCCGATATTTGTGTGAAAGTGTGTGTACGGTCGGAGGTGAAGTGTGGAGGTAGGTATAAGGTATACAACGGCGAGATGCGATATAATATGGCCGGGTTTCTTAGGTTCTTGCGTTGCTTTACAGTACCATACGTTGTCTTTTTCATCGGATGTGTGCTTGCGCATGCGAAGATGATACGAGTAAGAGGCGAGGCAATTTATAGACGTATTCTGTACTTTTTATGGTTGGAAAATTGTGTAAATGTGATGAAAAGGAGGGGAAAAGGCGGTATGCTGATTGTTTGTGTAACCTCAAGAGCTGAATCGAAAGGACTGAAAAATAGGGAATTGAATATCCAGATGATTTATCATTTTTGTAGCGAAAATTTGAAATCGAACTGAACCAAAATTGGAAAAATGTTCAAAAATTGACAGAAACCAAATTTCTGTGCTAAAATTTAAACTAAAAAAATTTGTACCGAAGTTACTGAGTAATGAAAATCGAGAAAATCAATTGATTATTGAAATATTAATGGATTTCGAATCATTTGTTATTGCATTTTTTTTCTCAGAATTTTTCATTTTGATATTTTTTATAGCAATTTTTGGAAAAATTGAACATTTCGCTCTTTATTCTCTCAATGCAGAGACAATCATGCCATAAATTGGCATATAGTAGTCTATCATGTAGTGAAAAAGTGACATAATGTGATAAAAATGAAAAAGAGTGGCAAATAGTGAAAAGGTGTCATAAAGTGAAAGAAATGCCATAAAGTGACAGAACTGTTATAAAGTGTCAAAAAGTGTAATAAAGTGATAAGAAAGTGTGATTGAAATGGTGGAAAGTCAAAAAGTGAAAAAAGTGTCAAAACTTGTCATAATGTGACAAAAATTGTCATCGAATGACAAACATGGTATGAAGTGACAAAAAAGTCATTCTGAGACAAAAAGTGTCACATGGTGACAGAAAGTGTCATAAAATGGAAAAATAATGTAATAAACTTGTAAAATATTTTAAAAATTTATCCTCCAGTGAAAACGGGTCATAAAGTGACAAAAAATGTTATAAAGTGAAAAGAAGTATAAATAAAATGAAAAGACTCAAAAAGTGAAAGAAGTGTCATAAGGTGACTAAAATTGTCATAAAAAGACAAAAATGACATAATTTGAACAAAAAATGTCATAATGTGACATAAAGTGTCACAAATTTAATGAAGGGAATTTGCAAGAAAGTGAAAAAAGTGTCCCCGAATAACAAAAAATTGAAAATGTCATAAAGCGAAAACATGTCATCAAGTAAAAAAACTGTTATGAGGAGTGCCATAAAGGGACAAAAAGTGTGATTAAAATGAAGAAAGGCCAAGAAGGGAAAGAAATGTCATGAAGAAACAAAAATGACATGAAGTGACACAAATGTACCATAATACAACAAAAAGTTCCATAAAATCATGAAAAAGAGGTGTAAAAAAATGGTTAAACTCAAAAACTGATAAGGATTAAAGTGACCAAAAAATGATATGAAGTGACAAAAGTGTTATAAAGTGACACAAAAGTCCTAAAATCATGAAAAAGAAGTGTAAAGTGTCGTAAAGTAAAAAAATTGAAATAGGCTCAAATGACAAAAATGTCAGAGTGGCAATAGTGACAAAAATGTCATAAAGTGGAAAGAATGGCAGAAATGTCATAAAGTGGCAAAAGTGAAAGAACTGTCATAAAGTGGCAAAAATAACAGAAACGCCATAAAGTGGCGAAAGTGAAAGAACTGTCATAAAGTGACAAAAGTGACAAAAAATGCCATAAAGTGACAAACATGACGAATTCATAAGTGACAACATGACGAAATGTCATAAAGTGCAAAGCAACGCATCATGCAAGTGCATAATGACAAAAATGTCAACACAAAATTGTCATAAAGTGACAAAAGTGGCATTAAGTGAAATAGTGATGCAACCGGCATAAAGCGAGAACTCATCATGAAATAAAAAAATTGTCATAAAGTAACAAAATGTTTCTTAAAATAAAAAAAGGTTGTCAGTCAAAAAATATCATGAAGTAAATAAAAATTATAAAATGAACTAAAAATGTCAAAATTGTCAAGTGACGAATATTGTAATGTAACAAGTGTGATTTTCACAATGCAAACAAAAAAAATAGAATTCACAGTCGTAGAATGTTTAGGCTCTAGAAAGTAAAATCTAAAATGATTGGAAATTTTGAAACTCGAATTGAAATAAATCCGCATTTTTGAAAGCTATTGTAATTCTGCATTAAAAAATCATCAAAACTGAAATTCTCACTTTCTCTTCAAACATCCGGAACAAAGCTTACAAATTTCCATTCCGTCGTCGAAATCGAAATAATTCAATTTGAAAACCGAATACCTCTTTCTGTAATGTTTCCAAGTACAGAGAACTGTAACTCGCCTCGTTCTCGGCTCTTATGTGCATAAAAGCCACATAAAATTTCACTCTAGCTCGTCCTTCGAATCCGGGGATTTAATAGGTAGCAAAATTCAGGCTGGAATTTGTTGCGAGCCTGTATCGCCATTAAAACAGAAGTCTGGTATTTTGACGGTGAAAATGGATGCCTTAGAGATGGATGTAGATAGAGAGAACGCATCCAGCTAACGATTTTCTCTTGTACCGAAGCCATTAGGCAAATGTAAAATTTTTTTCGCCTTTGAAGCGAACGCTAAGGGAGTTTTATGCGCGCTTACATAGGCAGGTTATTAAAATTTACGTCTCGACCTAGCAACCTACGGACGTGTATACTAATTAAATTATGAGAGGTTGAAATTTCCAAGCCCACAGTGAAGGTGAAACAGGTACTTGAAAATTTGTGGCCAAATTTTACTCTGTACGAGTCTGTAATGCGAAACATCCCCCCCAAGACTGTTCCCTTCGGCGACGATTTCCAGCTCGCTGCGGAGACACCTTCGATACGGGCGCATGTCTGAGTACTTTTACTTTGTCGAAAAAGTCGATTTTTTCAAGTCTTTTTGGATCGTTAAAACCGGGTTGAATACGCCGAACGATTTAACAGCTTTTGTTCATCGTTTAGCTGTTGATATAATAACCAGTTTCAAGGTTTTTAAATACCTATACGGTAGTATGTGTGAGTACGTAGGTACGTATTTTTTAATTCTGTTCGACGGTGTAAGTTGAAAATTACATTTCTGTATCTTCCGCAGCGCATTGTGTACATACAGAGCACCGGCGATGGTGAGGAAACCGGTATAAAGCAGTTGGCCCACCTGTACTATGAATAATCTTTTCGTCCCCTTTACCCTTTATTTAGGTCGGGGTACCCCTTTTTACCGAGGCATGGTGTTTCTTATGTGTATTATTTTGTCGTTAATGCGAGTTTTTTTGTTTCCACTGTCTTATTACCGCTTCTTGTCAACCGTTTGAAATTTATAGTTCCTCCCGCACGTTGTGCACGTTGCAAGTTCCAGGCCCAGGCGCCCTATATAGGTGGTTTCGATATCGGTAATAATTTAATTAGATATTCTCATTTGAGACCGCTGGTGATAATTTATACGTAAATCGTGTATTGCTTACATAATAATATGCGAAAATAGAGGTTTTTTTGCATAAGCTCTTTTTTACTCTTTGGCAAGGCAAGACGTACATGATGAGATGAGGACTCTAGAATCAAGTTTTTAATGAAAAAATTTTCGCTGCGTCGAGTTCGCCAAAGGATATTTCTTAATGAGATTCGTTAATGGTTTCACGTTTGTTTGGTATACACTCGCTGCTTTAGAACCCAGGGTAACATTGTCGTTTGGAATTTCGCCGCTGTGTCGTTTTCCTCTCCTTTTTTTTTCGACTTTGAATAGCGAAAGCGAAGTCTCTTCTGTTTTTGCTTTTTCTACAAACGCGCGATTTTAAAATTAATGAATGTCTGAGATTCACGCCGCCTTGTTCCCCGCTGTCTGGTGTGATTCGAGGGTTTATTTCGTCGCATTCGAGTGTTGGAATATTCATTTAGGTGGTTTGGATGGTGGAGGGAAGTGCTGCTAGACTGAAGAGAGTGGGGGTTGGAAAATTTGATTGATTTTTCGTAGGAAGGTGCGAAAAATGTGAGAAATTGGAATTGAAAATGTTAATAAGTGAGAAGTCATTTGAGATACCTATATATTTACTGAAGCAATCAAAACCATAACCATTAGTAGCAAAAATCTGAACTTTAGCTGAAAGAACGGTGCGAAAAATTTGGAAAATTGGATTCAAAACTGTTATCAAAGTTTCAAAATGAACCATTGCAATTAGGGATGCCCAACGAAGTGGAAAAAATATTGAATTTGGTTTAGCTGTTACAGTTTCAAAATTTTTAATTTCGGTTTTAGTTACAGTTTCAGTTTTGGGTTATTTTTTTTCGCTTTGGTTTCAGTTTCAGTTATGGTTACAGCAAAAAAATAACAGATTTGGTTTAAAATAACACTTAAATGTCCACCAAAATCAAAAAATATTTGTTTCAGTTTTGGTTTTGATTTTAGTTATGGTTTCGGTTTCAGTTATGGTTACAGTCCTTGAATTTTTTGTTTTGTTGAAGTAAAGAATCAGAAACCAGAAGCTATAAATCATGAAATTTTACTGATTTCAGAACTTGGGGCATTCTAAATCTCTAACAAACTGAAAAAAAATAATACTGCCTGAAATCAAAAAAATCTGTTTCGGTTTATTGGTTACAGTTTTGAACTTTTTTACTTCGGTTTTGATTTTATTTCTTCTTTATTTTGGGTTCAGTATCAGGTTTTGGTTTATTTCAACGGTTTAAATGGAATTTTGGTTCGGGTTTTGGTTCACAAACCAAAATAACGGTGCAAAAATATGATAAATTGGGTTTATAACCATTGGTTTTATTTCTTCTTTATTTTGGTTTCGGTATCGATTTTGGTTACGGGTTTTGGTCTATTTCAACGGTTTAAATGGAATTTGGGTTCGGGTTTCGGTTCACAAACCAAAATAACGGTGCAAAAATATGAGAAATTGGTTTATAACCATTAATTCATTCTTGGAAAACTGTTAGGTTACAAGATTAACTAACCGTAACCACCATTTTTGAAAATCTGAAACATAACCAGACCTATATTTCATTAACCAAAATTGGCTGTAAGGTGGTGAAATGAATCCAGGACTGTTTAATGAATATTCACAAGATGGTGCAAAGGTTTTTAAGAAAATACAATTTTCCTTTTTAAAAAAAAGTCAACAAAAATTACAACCATTTGACAAAGGATGATCCACAAAAATAATTATCTGGAGACATCTGGAAATTATTAGATTCAGAAAAGTAAGAAAAAAGGATGTAGAAAGTTATGAAAAAATTGTGTAGAAACTGTAGAAAGTACGTACAAAAAAGTGTGTAGAAAGACGATGAAAATATGTACAGGGTGTTTCCCACTGGCAAGAAAAACCAAAAATTGGCAGAAATTTGATCTTGGCAGCTAGAAAATCAGAAAATAGCAAGAATTTTAATAATTTTACTGTGAAAAGCAAGAATTTTCAACATTTTGCTATTTTTTTGCATTTTACTGATAAAAGAGGCAGTTCTTTTTTAAGCAAATCTGAAGCAAGAAAAATTGCACAAAAATGGCAAAAAAATTTCAGAAAGTACCGAGAATTTTCATCTTTTACATTTATTAGAAATCTTGATGTAGAAAATACAAAAAAAGTACTAAAAAAGTATGAATGAAGTAAAAGTACAAAGTGTCAGTTTCTAATTTCAGCAGGAATTAGATTTTCAAATTGTCGGTCTTGACCAACAAAGAAACCACAAATTAATTTGCTTGAGACTCTTTGGGTTTACATCTAATATTGCTTTCTATATCAATTTTGGTTAAAGTTGGAGATAGTTTTATCTACAGTTTGTAGCAGTTTTCAACAGTTATGGTGAAAACTCTTTGGTTTTTACTCAAATCACGGTTACTGTTTCAATTTTGGTTATGGTTAAGGGCAATTTCAACAGTTTTCAAAGGTTATGGTTGGAACTCTTTGGTTTTTCACCAAAAAACCGTTACTATTTCAATTTTGGTTGTGGTTAAGAACAATTTTACCGGTTTTCAACGGTTATGGTTGGAACTCTTTGGTTGTTCACAGATTAACCGTTGGTGATTCAACTTTGGTTGTGGTTAAGGACAATTTCAACGGTTCTCAAAGGTTAGGGTTGGAATTCTTTGGTTTTTCACCATTATGATGGTTGGTAATTCAATTTTCAGTTGCGGTGAAGAACGATTACAACGGGTTTCAAAGGTTATGGTTGAAAGGTTGAAACGCTTTGGTTCATTGGTTTTTGTTGATGAAATACGGTTGCAGATTCAATTCTGGCTTCAGTTGAATGACAATTCCTACAGTTTTGGTTTATGCATTATTCTTCTGATTCTGTTTCAACTCCTCTGAGCAAAAATTGAATTTTACATCCATTTTTAAGGTTGAGTTTTCTCCCAAGGATTTTTTCCAGCTATAATTTCTACTTGAAAAACCTCCAAATTTGGGGAAAATTCCAGAATAAGTTACTTCTTTTTGACAATCGAGTAGAGAAAAAAAAAGAAAAAAATTGTTCCGCGAGACCTTGAAAGTTTGCTACTTATTTCAAGCTTAGGTATCAGTTAAAATTTGATTGTTTGATTTAGAGTCGACGAGTACTATGGTATAAGTGTACAAAGAGGAACTGGGACGACGGGGTGAGGCAGGGATGGGATCGATTATATCTCCGAACCTATTGTCAAGTTTAACACGTACTTATCAAGCGGAAAGTGAAATTTCGAGTCTGTGTAGGTTCAGTATGGTAAATTTTCTCGTACTCGAAAATTTATCCGATAGGGACACGCCCTTTGCGAATTTTCACGCGGTCGACGAATGATGGGCGAATTTATTTTTATAATCTTTGGGTTCGGAGGCGAAGACGAAGGAGAGGTACGTTGATTTTTCAGCGTGTTTCTTTTCTTCTTCGGTTCTTAGGCAAGGTACGGGGAGGTGTTAACGTGTGTGCGGAGCTGTGTTGGGTGCAAGTGTGTGTACGTATAATATGCATTGAAAATCGAGATTCTCTCTTATCGTTATCTTTATTGGCACTTTGTTTCGCCTCTCTGCTTGCCTGCTAATATACGGCGACTATGTACATACGTCAAGTTCGCTGTTCTTCCTTCTTTTTGAACTTGAAATTTTTGCAGAATTTGTGGCCTTGGTAGTGGCGCGGCGCGTTTAATGATAATTAACCGATTCGAGTGTTGCGGGCAGTATAACCTTGCGATAACTTTTGCACAACTGAAATTTTTTCCATTGCGGGTTTTCAAACGTAAGCCGGACGAATGAAATGGTGATGAAATCGAGGAAATTTTTTTGCGAGAATTTTGCAACGAATGAAGAGGGGAGCGAGGGGATTAGGCTTATCGATGCGTTATCTTATTTTTTTAGAGAGAGGAAAGCTCGTGTTTTTTTATCGGATGTAAGTACTGAAAAGCGATTAGATTGGGCTTTTAATTTTCGTATTGTGTTTCGTTTTTGATGCGATGAGGTGAGAAATTGTCCAGGGGAGAGGGGCAGGTGATAACGAAAGGCGAACAGCCTCCGGTGATCTTCATATAACCTTTTTTTACTTTCCTCTTTTCAGAATGTTTCTCGAAACGTAGTAGATATTTTTGCCGAAATATAAGGCGTGTGCGAATGCTACTGAGAGTGTGCTTTGTATGCAAATAAGCGTAGGAAGCGGTAGAGGTCAAAAGCTCGATGAGCTTTCCGTATACAGTACACGCGTCGCAGGGAGGAGCCGATGAATTTTTTAACTCGTATGAGTGGAAATTTTTTATGAGGTTGTGTCTGAAAAAAACGTAAAATTAGGTAGGTACATGTTCGGGCTACGTTAAAGTGTTCGATTTTTCCAAACTTTGGGAGAAAATGCTGGTGTGAATTCGAGAGGAGGGGGAATGGGGAGATTCTACCTTCTCTAATAATCGAAAATAGATTGTAAAATGTTGGAATTTTTACTTTTTAAGAGTAATTCGGCCTTCACTTGCATGAAATATCTTTGTATTTTAGGGGAAAAATTCAAGAACTACCTCATTTTTCAATTTTTATCGCACATGGAACAAACCCCTGATTTTTTCCATTTTTTAATGAATTTTATTTCAATCCTTTTTTGAGGAAATGAAAAAAAATGACAGATAAAATTTGATCCCTCCCCCCTCTTCTAAAGAATCATCGTCCAGACCTGTGCCAGGGAAATCGTCCAAACATGTTTTGAAGGGGACCCAAAATCAGAGACTGAAAAGTGATTTCAAAAACTGGTGAAATTCAGAAAAATCTCAATATCAAAACCAATTCTATTTTTTTTAAAAAGCCAATTCGACAACATACCGAATGAAATCGTTTCAGTATTAGATTTGATCTTCCCCAAGTATCCCAAACACCCAAATTTAATTTCATTTTTTAAAAGTTTTTAACCTTTTAGGTTTGAAGCCTTTTTTAGGCACTTGGAAGCAGGATGTGGCCTTACAGCTAATTTCTTCAGATTTCTCTCAAAATTTTAGGTTGAAATAAAAATCTTTTCAATTTATTGGGGGTTGTGGTTATTTTGGTGACACGAGGGGAAGGGGATGACATGATCTGAAAATTTTTGGTATGGTAATGAAAAAATAGTGATTTTTGCTGAGAAAATTCTTGTAAACACTTGGATTACTGAGTAATAAAAATAATCAGCTTTCAGCCTTTGCTCAGAATAATAAATTTGATTTAGGTATATCAAAATCATGCTTCAAACTCCCATTTGTGGATATTATGTTTCAAAATAAGAACTTCTCTTTTTCCAAAAATTGTAATTTTACGTCTTTTTTCAAAAATTGTAATTTTACGTCTTTTTTCAAAAATTGTAGTTTTACTTCTTTTTTCAATATTTGTAATTTTACAGGGGTTTCAAATATTGTAGGTAATTTTACGGGGTTTTTCAAAAATTGTAGTTTTACGTCTTTTTTCAAAAATTGTAGTTTTACGTCTTTTTTCAAAAATGGTAGTTTTGCGTCTTTTTTTTAAAATGGCGGTTTTGCGTCTTTTTCAAAAATGGAAATTTTACGTCTTTTCCAAAAATAGTAGTTTTACATCTTTTTTCAAAAATTGGCCATCTCTCCCAATACAGGTCAATTGTGCCAGTTCTTCGCTTCTGATTGGGAAACCAATGACAAATTTAAGTTCAGGAGGGTCAAATTTTATGGATAAGATGTCATATACACCCCCTCTCTTTTGATGTAGAGAAATAAAGGATTTATTCTCTTGAGGCATGTGCTATTCCCTCGTCCAAAAGAAAGTTTTTGGAGGACTCTCTTCTTCGCAAAACTTTTCTTCTGGTTCATACTAAAATAAAAATCACACAATATATTTTTGGTAATAACCTGTGGATCCTCTCCAATTAGCTCACTCCTGCTTTCTCTATCTTCAGCCTTTCTCATCAAACTCCTGCTGCAAAGACAATTCTATGACCTTTTTATCAAATTAATGCACCCTGTTGATTTTCCTTTAGCTCTCTTTTCATCTACATGCCTTAGGGAAGTATTGCAGTTTCTGGATGATGGACCTTAATCCAAGGGATCCTCTTCATCAATCTCTGTAACTACAATTCTCAAATGTGGCAATTCTCTTTTACCCCTCCTTCTTTATGGTCCAGCGCATTGATTATATTTTTATAAATTAATGAAGAATAAGCAATTAATAATTTGATATCAAAATTCAAAAATTGAAATCCACATAGAAGAACGCTGAAAAGATCAGCATTTTCATTCTCCAAAGTTTGGTGGTCTTCTTGATATTGTGATTCTGCAAATTTCTCATCACCCAATTTCACATTTCCAACTTGGACTACAAATTGATCAATGTGGATATTTTGCCCATCTCACATGCTGAAATCGCTGCAACATTCAAAAGCATCCAAAACCACATACCAAAGATATTTCATACACTCTGGTCAATTCCAGGGTGAAAAAAAGTGCCAAACTCGTCTGCAGCGTATATTTAGCTCTTAGAAATACATAAAATAGACGACCTACAATACGTACCCAGCATCGTAGTGGTATTTACCCTGGAACTTGTCGAGTTTACCGACTCCACTCGTGGCATATGTGGCAGAATGATCCAAAGAAAGCTTCTATAAACGGAAGAGGCTCGGTGCCAAGTTCAAAGTCGCATATTGTCGTACACGGAATGCTTATTTAGGCGCGATTACGAATTGCACTATCGGAATGTTTGGAAACGATTTATTCTTAGTCCAGATTGTGTCGCGCAATAACCTAGGATAATGTGTTTTATTTTGCGACAGTGAATTCGGAGTTTTGTTTTTTTATTTCTTCGTCGGCATTTTTCTATTCTGGGTGTCGAGTGATGCCAAATGCATGGTGAGTTATGCGAGTTACGCGACGGATTGAAAGTCCTTTGCAGGAGGTGATAAGATGAAATTGTCATCAGAGTGGAAGGTGTGGTCGTAGCGGATTGATTTTCTGATTAACTCGAGTGCCTTGAACGTGTGTTAATTTAAAGCTGGAGTTGGAAACGAGTGTGAAAAAAAATGTATTACACGTGCACTCGATAAAATAATAAACGACCTAAACGGAAGCTAGTCTAATAAATATTTTAACAGCAGCGTTCGAGATTGCGTAATATTTACATAATGAGGAGGAACTAAGAGCAAAAAAATGGATTTTTTTGGTATACCGAACTAAATGGCAACGTTGCTTGGAAAGAAAGAGAAATAGCGAGTAGAAATAACGTTATAAAAGTATATTATAGGTACTTACGTAGGTACACATGTAGAAAAGAGGAAATACGAAAATGCGCCAGAAGCGAAGAAATTTTCTCATGGTGGTGTGCTTGTGTATGTACGTAGATATGGAAAAGCTCCTCCTGCGCGCGTTTCGGTGTATAAATTTTTCGCTAGACTGGGAATAGTCTTCGGTGAGGGGAGTGGAGAGGGTGGTAAAGAAATTGCGTTGGCATTTCGGCTTCGGCGTTGTGTTCCCTTCATTTTAATGGTGGCGTTTCGGCCTCTGACCGCCTTCAAGGTCGCTATGTTACTCTCTTGTCACTCGGCGAACGTGGTATCTGCAGCCTTCCGTCGCCCCGTACCTCGTCCTCGCTGCGACGCTCGTTTTCTTCGCTTTTCCTTCTTTTTGTACGATCGCGCATCTTTTTCTGTACGATTGGAGAAAAAAATTAATGGGATGAATTTTTTGCTTGTTTTGTTTCGATACAGTACCAGAAGCGTATACTAATGGATATATGCCTCCGCCGCTTAGTCAACACGCAGCCATGGCGACCAATGGCCAGATAACTCACGGTTACGGAAATCCGTTCATAATGCCGACTGGCCCATCACCTACTCATCAAAACACATTAAGAACCCAATCTGTGATACAGGCCGCGGCCGCGGCTACTTCCAGCTCACCTCACGACGATTTGTACCTGTTGGATCTCGGATTTCAGCAACGAGTCAAGAAGAAGTTGAAGCGAGTCAAATCCGAAGGAGGTGCACCGTGTACCGGACCTAAACGCAAGAGTCGTGAAGGTAAATTTTAATTTTATTTTGTCGAAATGATGGTCCCTGAAATGTCCCCTACCCTTAGCCTGGGTGAAATGGGATTCAGGTATTAGGAGGTGGTCTGAAGGGTCTTATTCGATGGAGGATGGAGGATTGGCTTATTTTGGTGTGTGCGGTCGAAGTTTCAAATTTTGAAGTTTGAATACTCTGAAAATGGCTGCCTAATCTTGAAAGCTCTTGAATTGAAATTTTGTGTTGAAAAATGAAAAAGTCAAATTTCTAGTTTGAATACTATAAAATTCTAGTTTATTCGATGGAGGATGGAGGATTGCTTATTTTGGTGTGTAAATTTTGAGCATCAAAATTCAAATGTCACCAAGTTAGCTGGAGTGTTTAAAATTTCAATTTTGAGCTCTTTTGAGCCTCAAACGGTCAAAACTTGGGCTCTTCTGAGCCTCAAGCAGTCAAAACTTGAGCTATTTTTGAGCGTAAATCTTTTAACAGTTCAATTCTGAGCTCGAATGCTTTTCAAATCGAATTTTAAGCTTTATTTTTTGATTAGTTGAACGTTGAGCTTCTAGATTCAAAAAGGTAAATTTAGAGCTCCAATGCCCAAAAAAGTTCAATTTTGAGCTGAATTGTTCAAAAACCAAATTTTGAACTTCAAGTTTCAAAAAAGAAAAGTTGAAGCTTCGAGGTTTGAAAAAACTTAATTTTGAGCTGATATGTTAAAAAATCGAATTTTGAACTTTAGGGCTCAGAAATGTTGATTTGAAGGTTCGAGGTTCAAAAAAGTTCAATTTTGAGCTGAAATGTTCAAAAAATCAAATCTGAATTTCAAGGCTCAAAAATGTTAATGTGAAGCTTTGAGGCTCAAAAAGTTCAATTTTTGAGCTGAAATGTTCTAAAATCAAATTTTGAACTTTGAGGCTCTAACATGTGAATTTCAAGTTTCGAGGCTCAAATAAGTTTAATTCTGAGCTGAAATGTTCAAAAATCAAATTTTGAACTTCAAGGTTCTAAAATGTGAATTTGAAGCTTCGAAACTCAAAAAAGTTCTATTTTGAGCTCTTTAGGTTCAAAAATTGAAATTTGAGCTTCAAGATTCAAGAGGATAGAATTTTGAACTACTAGTTCTAAAAATTGGATTTTTTAATGTCAAAATTGAAAATTAAATTCGAGCTCAGAAGCTCGAAAAGTCGAATTTTGAACTTTAAAACTGAACATTTTTAATTTTTATACTTTAATATAGATTTTGAACTACAAACCTCTAATCATTGTATTTCAAGCTTAGAAATTTCTATTGTCAAATTTTTGAGCCTCAATTAGAAGTATTTTTGAGCTCAAACGTCCAAAACATCTTAATTCTTAGCTCAAACATTCAAAAAGTTCAATTTTTAAGTTCAAACACTTGGAACTTCTGTTCGTGAGCCGAAAAGTTCAAAACGCCTCATTTGGAGTTCAAGCGTTCTAAAAATCTAATTTTGAGCTTAAACGCCAAAAGTTCAAAAAATTAATTCTGAATCCAAACGCTCAAAACTTCTTAATTACAAGCTCAAAGTTCAAGAAGTCTGATTTTGAGCTCAAAACGCTAAATTCAAGCTAAAACGCTCAAAAGTCCAATTCTGACTTAAAATGCTTAAAAAATTCAATTTTGAACTCAAGCTTTCCAATTGTGAGCTCAAACGTTTTGAAAATTTTTCTCGGAATTCTAATGCTTTAGAAGTCTAATTTTGAGCTCAAATGTTCAAAAAATCAAATTTTGAATTCGAGTGTTCAAAAAAGTAAGTATCATCTTGGAGTATAAAATTTGAAAAATTTTCCGAAAATGAATTTTTGCTCAAAACGACACGTCGCGTCGTCAATTGGCAATAAATTCTACTCACCATTATATTTTTTTTGAGCTTACAAATCCTTTTTCTGTCACCTTTTGGCTCAAAGGTCAATTTTCATTCAATTCGAACAAAATTACTTGAAAATGTTGAACTCGACGACTGAACGCCACAATAAAAAAAATAGTCGTTTCTGGCAGATGACTTCGACCCTCCCTCACCCTTCCCATATTCCAGATAGAAATGAACTTGAAATCTAAAACCATCTCCGGATCCGAGTCAAATAAAACACTCGGTTTCATCCTCTCGAACCCAAAATCCATAAAAACCAAAGAAAGAAATAAGCTGCAGAAAGCATCGCAACAGGGCTCCTGTTCGAGCCGGGGAACGGGGGTAAATTTATGTGCGCAACATGGCTGTACCGAGCTCACGTCTCCGCCTCGAGTACCCAGCTTCGAAAAATATCGCAGATACCCATAAAGACGTTACGACGCGGCGGATGCAAATAATAACACGTGTATACGATAACTTGTAAAAATTTCAAGTTCACCCGCGCACGCTGCTCTTTAAATTTTCCCCACATGTCGTCTCCGGCGTCCGTTCATTTTACTCTCGCTCTCGTACGATTTTTTTTGCGCTTATATCGCGCCCATAATTTGCTTCAATGCGACGCGAGATTTTCGACTCACGCGGTAGTCAACGTGATTGATACGATGGTACGGCGCTGGGAGTGTTTTATGAGCCGAAAAGTTGACAAGTACCGAGGCACGATTTCAGCAGTTTGCCTTTTTCCAGATAAGAAACAGTTGAACGAGATACCTACTTATACGTGTGCGAGGTTCCTATTCGATGATGTCTCGAGTACTTGGGTATTTTATCGAGTTCGAAAAGTTATACTTTTTTTGCTGATTGTCGAGGGACCTGGTTTCTTTTCAGGGGGAGGGGGAAGGAGGGCATCTCATAAGCTCGAATAATTGAAATTTCAGTCCCATTCGAAAAATGCGACGCGACACCGTCGAGAAAATTCGTTAATTCAAATGGATATGACTCGAGCTCGGCAATTTGCATTACTTGATGTATGAAAATTACATTTTTAATTGGAACGTGCTACGTGCTCCAAGTTTGAGCGATACGATGTGCAAATCGTCGCAGGACGTTCGACGTTACGACGTTTAACGATGTACCAATATAACGACGTTTTGAATATTTATTCGGTTTCGTTTAATTTGTATATTGTCGGTGTAACGCGTCGCGTCTTCTGAATAATATAATTATACGAGTGCCATAGACTAATAGAATGGTGGTTCTGAGAAACGTTCGTGTAGGTCTGGGTACAATGGTCTTTGCCATATCTGCCATATCTGACATATTTTTACCATTGGGATAGGTTTTGTGGAAGAGAGGATTGATTTGTCCCAGAATGACCCCTAAAAATGGATTTCAGAATGATTTTTTGAGATGACGAAGGATTTGGGGTGATTTGGAGTTTGAGGAGTTGAAAAAAAGATGAGATGCCCAAAAATATGCGAATTAGGAAGAAGTTTCATTCATAATTTATTTATGTCCCAATTTGACCACTTTTTAAGCTTTGATCTTCAGATTTTGCTCAAAAAAATTTTTACGAGGTTCTCCCATCCTAAAGGTTGGAAAATTATCGTTGTTTTGGTTCCAGCTCCCTAGTGGCTCCGGGGAGGGGGAAGCTTAGTTTTTTTGCATCTCCAATTTTTTATAAAAATATCCAACTTTGATGTCTTTTATTTCAAAAACGGTGACATTTAGAGCATCTTGGCTCGCAGAGTTGAAGAGAAAGTTGAAAAAAATTATTTATAAAAATTTTTCAAAGTTCATAGTAGAGCTTTTCTGTAGTAAAAAGCTCAATTTTCAGTGATATATCCAAGTTCAAGGATATAATTTAAAAATCTGCAAAAAATCTTGTGAATAGTTTTTTATTCGAATATGGAAATTTTCATAATGGAGTATTAATGGGGGGGGGGGGGGGGGGGGGTAACATTCCAAAATTCAAAAAAATCAAAAATTACATGTGAAATATTGTTTGTTATTGTTTTTAAGGCGCTGAGTTCGAATATCAACTGGTTTCTGGATTTGACCCTCCTCCCCTCTTCATCTCCACCAAAATATGACTCAAAATTAGTCCAAAAAATGAAAAAATTGAGAAAACTGTCATTTTTTATGTTTTTTGGGGGTCGCTGAGTTCGAATATCAACTTTGTTTCTGGATTTTACCCTCTCTCCCCCCCTCTTCATCACCACCAAAAAATGACTCAAAATTAGTCCAAAATATAAAAAAAATGAGAAAACTCAAGTGCCATGTCACTTATGTTTTTTTTGGGTCGCTGAGTTTGAATATGAATTCTTTGAGTCAGAAATTGTTTGGTCGTCGAGAACAAAATTTGATAAGAGTTTTTAAAAAAGTCATGACAGTGTTGCCAACAGATTGAGAACTTATTTTAATTTCCGTAAAATTTCAGTTAGCAGCACTGCTTCGAAAATTCCAAAAAAATTATGAAAATTTATTCTTATGATCAAAAAAAAACTGGACTCAACTTTTTTTTCTTTCCATAGAATGAAAAACTTTAATTGAATTAAAATTGAATTTATTGCCTTGTTTTTTTTTGGAAAAATTTCAAATTTCATCAAAATTTTATTTTTTGGTGACGAAAATTTTTTTGGATCGATATTGAGTTGTTCAGAAGTGTGATTTGAATTTTTGACGATTTTCTTGATTTTTACTGAAATTCAATCTCCCATTGTTTGCTCCAGGTATTATCTCAAAATTGAGTCCAAAATTGTTTGGTTCCTGAGAGTAAATTTTGTTGAATTTTTCAAAAAAAAAATCATATCAGTGTTGCCAACTTCATTTAAATTTATACAATTTTTATAAATTTTCAATTGGCAACACTGCTTGGATAAAAATATTTCCAAAAATTGATTAAAATTTATTTCTTGTAACTAAAGACATCTTTTGACTCATTTCTCAGGTCATTGAATGAGAAATTTGAATTTTACAAAAATTACATTAATCGTGATGTAGTTGGTAGCATTGCTATGAAGAATTTTTCTGAATAATTTCATCAAAATTTATCCTTTGGATCAAAAACATTTTTAGCTCGATGTTTTGAGCTGTTTAAGTGGACAATTTGAACTTTGTAAAAGTTTTCTTGATTTTTACAAATTTCAGATCACTCACTTTTCATCTCGAAATTGAACCAAAAAAATTCATTGGTCGTCAAGAATAAATTTTAAAAAAATTCGAAAAATTTCATGTCAGTGCTCCCAATTACGTATCAGCTTGAACAATTTTTTCAACTTTTTATCAAGTTGGCTGCACTGTCTTAAAAATTTTTCAAAAAATTGAATAAGATTTTATTTCGTATGACACAAAAAATTTCACTGTCATTTCGGTCAATCTTCCCCCCCCCCCCCCGCCCACCGATCCATCTGAAATAATTTTTTCATATTTTTTGAAAATCTATTCGTACAGTTTTTAAAAATAAAAAGTTTTCAATCGAGTTTAATATGCTTGAGATTTCCAATTCCTATAAATTTTTCGATCTCATTGATCTAGCTTGGAGCAGGGGAAGAAGAAGAGGGAGGGCAGGGGATGGCAGGTGAAGAAAAGAATCTAATAGCCAGGAAAGAATTTCATAAGGTTGAAAAAAGCTACCTACAAGTCGAACGAAAAATAAATCTGTGTCTTTTTTCTAAGTCTTGGATTTGGTATTTGCGATGATCTTTCTATCCTTCCCCTCCCCCACCCCTCCCTTTATTTTTTCTACCCGGATCTAACGAAATACGATTTTATTAACAATTTTTTCTATTTTTTGCCTCCAGGATCAACAACCTACCTTTGGGAATTCCTACTGAAACTTTTACAGGACAGAGATTACTGTCCAAGATATATCAAATGGACGAACAGAGAAAAGGGAGTTTTCAAGTTAGTCGATTCGAAAGCCGTCTCCAGGCTCTGGGGTCTGCACAAAAACAAACCAGACATGAATTACGAAACGATGGGACGCGCGCTAAGGTAAGATTCGTGTAAAAAATACAAATTGCGCAATATTTTGGCACCAATGTGCAAATTTTTCACACATGGTACCCAACTTGGACAATATTAATGGTATTTTTCTTCTTTCCGCAGATACTACTACCAACGCGGTATCCTGGCTAAAGTAGACGGCCAAAGATTGGTTTATCAGTTCGTCGACGTACCAAAGGATATAGTGGAGATTGACTGCTCGGGCACAGGCGCCGTGTAAATCTCCACATACCAAATAAACCCTGAGAAATAGAGTGAATTTTTGAAGTGCCTTGGGAAACACTCCCGAGGAATTAAAGATCTCTTATCTACAAAAGTCAGTTGCTTTATGTTGTTTTGCTCCTTTTTTTTGTTCTATCCTTTTGTTTTTATTTCTTTTCTCTCTATTTCTTCTTTTTTTTCTCTCTCTTGGTAATTTTTTTCTAATGTACATATTCATACGTAATTTTAAGCTGCAATTCGCGCTATTTGATTAACGTACGCGTAAAAACCTAAGTTTTAATTTTGCTAGTTGTAAGGTTTTTTTGTTCTTTTCTACTTCATGGTTACCTTTATATTATATGTATTTAAGTTATAGAGGAAGTAAGTGGGGGGCAATGAAAAAAAAACATTCGATTTAGACTTATCTGTCACGTCCTTTTTTTTCCTTTTAATTTTCTCTCTCTACGTTGTTTTTATTTTATTACGTAAAAGAAAAATATTGTACGGCGATTTCGCGGCTTTTTTATAATTTTTTATATGGTTTTTTTACGTGTAATATTTTTTTCTTTTAATTTTCTTTCACGATGACGGAATTAAGATGGTTCCTCGCGAGCAGCGCGATCGAAAATGCGGAATTTCTAATGAATTTTGTCGGATTTTTTTTCATGTTGGCTTTTTGTACGTTTTCACTCGTTTAGATTTATTTATACGTTGAAATCGACTAGAAAATCAAAATTGAGGGGGTTTCGTGGATCGAAATTGCAACGATATCGTACGAAAAGCTGGTAAATTGTAGGAAAATATTTCAAGGTAGAATCCCGAGGGTTTTTATTTTCTCGGCGTAAATTTTTGGGCGTTGAATCGCTTCCGGTGAACTCGAATGAATTTCGTGTACAAATTAAGTAAAAATTTTACGACGAAGTTATTTTTCCAATATTGTTACCATGAAAAGATATGTACAATTATTTTTTCGTCATTTTTTTTTAGTTTACTTAGTAGGCTAGAATAATTTTTATGTATATAGTCCCGTTTTCCTCTTTTCTAGTTAAATTTCAAATTTAGTTGGGGCCTTTTTGATGTTTTTTGACGTAGTTGCCGGTACAGATTTTTTAGAATTTTTTACGTGGAGAAATTTCGATTTTCAAAATGAAAATGCTCGGTGCGAAAATATCGTGAGTTTGTTTTTAGGTAAATTTTAAATTGAAAATCCGAGGTGATGTCGAGCGGAGAGATTTTGATTTTGAATTTGAGTATTTAAAATAAGATTGGTGTAAGAATTGGAAATTTTCTCTTCGAATGCGCCAAAGCACAATTTTTTACCACTTTTTTTCTTATTGTAAATGTACCCTGATTTTTATTTACGACGAGGTGTTTCTTTCAATACCGTTGAAGTACTGAAGCGGCCGTGTCATTTTAGAGTGATAGTACAAAAAATATGTGCTGTGTCGGAAGTGCCTTAGAAGGTTTAAATTATTGAGGTGATATTGATGTCCCAGACATGTGATATGGAACCTTGATAATTTTTTTTTTTACTCGTAACCGGAGAAAAATTTTAGCTGAAATTGATTATGTAGTAAAATATTATACGAAGTATGAAAATTTTTATTGTTGTAACAGTTTAATTTTTTTCTTGTTTTTGCTTCGAAAATTTTAAATTTTTTTAGAAAATTACCTACCTGTTTGATGTATAGTAGTACAAACGAAAAAGAAAAACACATTCCAATTCAATTATTATTAAATAATAATTTTGTAAATGTTTTTTTTTGTACCTTGTGTTAATTTGGAAATGCTCCTCGAATTTTGTCTGTTTTGGTGGGGATTTTTCTTATTCGCGCTTCTGGTCTATTTTTACTTAGGAAATTTTAGATTGATTTTACCTAATATTACCATTGAGATGTTTTTGAAAACGTGGAACAGTATAGGAAGTGATTTTTTTTTAAATTTTGCAATTTTTTACAACGAAATTTTTATCGAATTTTTTTTCACGAGGAAATTAAAAATAGTGGATGTCGAGTTGAAAATGATTTAGTTTGGGTTAGCGTGGTTGGGTTGATTAGAGTGTTTGCGGTCGTGTTTTAATCAAATGTAATCATTTCCCATTCGACTGAAATTTTTGCCTTGGGAGTTGGATGTTGTGAGGGAGGAGCTCGTATGGATTGTATTTCGACTAGTTTGTATTCGATGGATTACCATAATGAAAATGAAACGAACTCTCACAATGTATATATTATTAAGTTTATATAAGGAGAATTTCTAGCTTAAGTATCGTTTGTATTGAAATTGTGTATATTTTTCAAATTATATGTCAACTGTTACAAATGGTCGGTGTTTGTTATTGGGAGGTTGTTGAAGGGGTGGTTGGGTAGTTTGGGGTGAGGAGGGAGGAGTAATTGAGAAAGTGGAAAATGTGAGAAAATGATTATGTGAATTTGAATGTGTTTTTTGTGGACTGTAAATAAGAAAAGCAATTGAACATGCAAGATGTATGGGTAGATTCAAAGTTGTGACGTTCAAAAAATCTAATTTTGAAGTCAAATGTTGGAAAAATCCAATTCTGAGCTGAAACATTCAAAAAATCGAATTCTTAACTTGAATGCTTAATATATCTAAATTCTAATAAACATTCAAAATGTCTGATTACGAGCAAAAATGTTCAAAAATTCTAGATATAATTTAGTGAAGTATACATATTAAATTCACCTATAATTCTTGGACAATTTTATTTTTTTTAATAAGAAATTGGAGTTATACTTCGTAATTGATAATTTCTATTCGAGAATAATTTACGTTACGAAAATTGAAAAGAAATGCATTAATTTAGTTTTATAGGAGAAAAAATCAACAAAAAAATTACAATTTTGGTAAAATTGCCCATTTGAAATGAAAAATAAAAAAATCACGCGCCCGTGGAGCACATACGTCGATACTAAAAATACATTGAAATTACCTCCGTAAATTCGACAGAAAATTGCAGTTTATGCATTATTGATATCAACGATCGAAGTACGTCAATATTACGAGTGGTAAATTTTGTGCATATTTGAATTACGTACGACGATGTGATTCCTGTCAAAAAACATCAGATTTACGCGCGTTTTATTGAGGTAGCATTGCAGTATGTGCAATAATAATGATTACGCCTAAAATACGTCAAATTTACGATTTTTATATTTCTGATGTAAAAACATCATTCTATGCACCACAATATTACATCAAAAATACAACTTGTAAAGGGTACCGGCGCGGCGGTTAAGATAGGCGAATCTGCCCCCGAGCTGAAATTCGAAACTAACCGATGGAAGTTGGTTCTTATGGTCTGAAACCCCTGTAGAAAATTTTTTGGCCCCCTACCCCTCCCCTATTCTTAGTTATGGGCCAAAACGTTCTTTTTTTCAGCCTTTTCATTAAGAATTTTTATTTTTGCGAGTTTTCAACCAAATTTTTTCAAACTTGCGTGGGTGGTACTGGGTGGTACACTATACTAAGGGGTATTAGTTGATGGTTGGAAAAAAAATTTCGATGATTTCTGGCTCATTCCATGTCAACTCGACCAGGTTTTGACCTTGGGTCTTCCGATTTCGCTCAAAAATTTTTTACGAGTTCTCCTCGATGGTCTAATGGGGGGAATTACCGTCATTCCGATCCTAATCCTTCAGGGGGCGGGGGGTGGGCGTTGTAATTTTCGTATAATTAGGATTTTTTGCAAAATGGCTCAACTTTGACGGCGCATATCTCGAGATCGGTTAGGTCCAAGATGAAACTGTTCATGAGGATTTGTAAAGAATGGAAAGGAAATTCAAAATTGATAATCACATTTTGAAAAGTTCAAAGTTGAACTTTTGTGATGAAAGCTCAACTTTCATGATAAGTACAAAACATCAGGGCCCCCATTTAAAAATCTGAAAAAATTACCATGAAGAGAACTTTTTATATATTTTTCAACTAATTACTTTTCAAGATGGGATCTCAATACCCCTGGGGGGCACAGGGGTCCGAAATTTTGGTCAAAATTCAAAAAAATGTAAAAAGTGAAATGATACATCGATTTCTACTAATTCGAAGGCGCTGAGTTCGAATATGTGCTTAGTTTTTTCACTTGACCCCTCTGAACCCCCCTATAAGCCCCCTAATGAGGTCAAAATTCAAAAAAATGAAAAATAACGTATGACGTGTCGTTTGTTGGGGTTTGTAGGGCGCTGAGTTCGAATATTTGCTTATTTTTGGGATTCGACCCTTTGGTGCCTCCTAGCCCCCAATTTTGAAAAAAACACATGTAAAAAAATAGAAATAACATGTGTCATATCGATTTCTACTAATTCGAGGGTGCTGAGCTCGATTATCAACTTACTTTCTCGATCCGCCTCCTTCGCTTCCCGCACTGACTTCCAAATTACTAAAAAAATTAAAAAGTCAATGTGTTTTTTCAAAATTGGGGGCTATGGGGCCCTAAAGGATCGAACCCCAAAAATAAGCAAATATTCGAACTCAGCGCCCTATAAACCCCAACAAACGACACGTCATACGTTATTTTTCATTTTTTTGAATTTTGACCTCATTAGGGGGCTGATAGGGGGGTTCAGAGGGGTCAAGTGAAAAAACTAAGCACATATTCGAACTCAGCGCCTTCGAATTAGTAGAAATCGATGTATCACTTCACTTTTTCCATTTTTTTGAATTTTGACCAAAATTTAGGACCCCTGTGCCCCCCAGGGGTATTGAGATCCCATCTTGAAAAGTAATTAGTTGAAAAAAATATAAAAAATTCTCTTCATGGTAATTTTTTCAGATTTTTAAATGGGGGCCCTGATGTTTTGTACTCATCATGAAAGTTGAGCTTTCATCACGAAAGTTCAACTTTGAACTTTTCAAAATATGATTATCAATTTTGAATTTCCTTTCCATTCATTACAAATCCTCATGAACAGATTCATCTTAGATCTAACCGATCTTGAGATATGCGCCCTCAAAGTTGAGCCATTTTGCAAAAAATCCTAATTATACGAAAATTACAAGGCCCACCCCCGCCCCCTGAAGGATTAGGATCGGAATGACGGTGATTCCTCCATTAGACCATCGAGGAGAACTCGTAAAAAAATTTTGAGCGGAATCGGAACACCCAAGGTCAAAACCTGGTCGAGTTGACATGGAATGAGCCTTCTTCTAGCTGAAACTCGTGTTTGAAAACTTCAAATCGAGTTTTCCACAAGATGGTTCAGAGGTGTAATTCTGAAAAAATATATTTTATGTACCTAGTCTCTATGTATAACGTGATATTTTTTTCAGAATTTTCCACGTGGTAGAACATCTTGAAAAATTCGAAAAACCATTTTTCCACACCGTTTTTCACTCATAAAGTGGTCATTTTTGGTCGAAATTTTTTTTTTGTGTAATTATACCCCAAAATACGTATTTATACGCCACTTTTCCGATTTTCACTTCATTTCATTCCTTTCTGGCGATTTTTGTAATTTTAAGTACAAATAAGTGCAGCAGAAGGCTTAAAATTGAACATGTCACTTTCTTTTGTATACGAAATTGGCATACGAAAAAATTTGCAACAGATCCGTGTTCAGCAGCTTAAACTACTTGCATGTACCCCATTTATACGATAAAAGCACCCTAATTTTAAAAATTCACCTTCCACCAAACGATTTATGATTTATCTTTCAAAAATACGCCAATACTAAGGTGAAATGTTTTTGTTAGATTTCGGTTGTGCCACCCCGCCAATTTTTTCCTTTGTGAGATGGTATTACACAGAAAAAATTTCAGCCTGTTCGTGGGGAGGAGATCCGTGCCACGCCGGCCCCAATTTTGAAATTTCAACAAAAATCTCACAATTCACTGAATAATTTTTTTTGTAAGGGGAAAAACAGGGCCATGGAAGCAACAATAATCTTTTACTGGACTATAAAAAATCTAATGATACCACAGCCATTCTTGTAGACATAATGGGGGGGGGGGGGTTGCGTGATACGAGCAAGGGAAGTGGCCAAATCGAGAAAATGACATATTATTATGGGTAGGTATAGCATCAAAAAAATTTCAGCCCGATCGTTGGTGGTGGTGGTGGGGGGCTCGTAACTCTCGCCCCATCTCAAAATGTAATGAAAATCACTTTGAACTAATGCCAACTGAAATAAGTTCAAATACATTGATATTGATCATTGATAGAGTAACAAACATAATTGAAACACATAATGAATTATTATTATTTTGTACCTACACTGAAAAAGGAAATATGGTACACCCCTCCCAATAGAAGTGATTGTCATTTATATTTTTACAATGTACAGAGGTTGGTGCATTATTGAAAAAATTCCTCCCCCTTCCCATCAGACTGGTTGTAAAATTGGGGAGGGGGAGGCACATTTCCTCACCCATCGATCAGAATTATTCCCAAAATTTCACTTCTCTGAGTTGAGGTTAAACCGTGCCGCCGGACACTCAAAGTTGAGGACGCAATGCCCCAGCGCTTTCGATGCTACCCCGCTAACGTACGCGGTGGTGAAGTTTTTTGGGTACGGGCCATGTTACAAAAATGTTTTTACGTTTTTATGGGTGACAGGGGAGGGGTTGGTGTTAATATTACTCAATAAGGAATCGTTTTAGATAATCTAGAGTATACCCAGCCTGTTTCGAATTTTTTTTGTGATTTTATGACTGTTGAAAAATCTTGTAAATATAGCGATTTCCCCCATTGTTTTCGATGTTTTTCGCTTTAAATCAGCCCTCAAAAATTGATAACCCCAAGTTTATGTAAAATTTTGGCTACATTCTCGTTTCTTTCTAATACTCAAGTGTGAAATACTTGCAGAGCATAGTTGAGAATCGATTTTTCTGTGAAAAACATCGAAACAATGCAGAAAAAAATCTCTATTTGTATGTTTTTTCAACAGACAGAAAATCACAACAAAAAAATTTCGAAACAGACTGGGTATACTCTAGATAATCTAAAACGATTCCTTATTGAGTAATTTCAACACCTACCCCTCCCCTGACACCCATAACGACGTAAGAACATTTTTGTAACGTAGCCCGTACGCAAAAAACTTCACCACCATGTACGGTGGCGGGGTAGCATCGAACGCGCTCGGGCGTCGCTTCCTCAACTTGAGTGCCCGGTGACACGGGCTAACCTCAACTCAGAGAAGTGAAATGTTGGGAATAATTTTTTTCATACAAATGGACACTTCTGGGGTGAGCAATTTCAAAATCGAAAAAAAAATTACCCATGATTTTCATTGTCACTCTGACCTTAGTAAGTATTGGCGTATTTTTGAAAGATAAATCATAAATCGTTTGGTGGAAGGTGAATTTTTAAAATTAGGGTGCTTTTATCGTATAAATGGGGTGCATGCAAGTAGTTTGAGCTGCTGAACACGGATCTGTTGCAAATTTTTTCGTATGCCAATTTCGTATACAAAAGAAAGTGACATGTTCAATTTTAAGCCTTCTGCTGTACTTATTTGTACTTAAAATTACAAAAATCGCCAAAAAGGAATGAAATGAAGTGAAAATCGGAAAAGTGGCGTATAAATACGTATTTTGGGGTATAATTACACAAAAAAAAAATTTCGACCAAAAATGACCACTTTATGAGTGAAAAACGGTGTGGAAAAATGGTTTTTCGAATTTTTCAAGATGTTCTACCACGTGGAAAATTCTGAAAAAAATATCACGTTGTACATAGAGACTAGGTACATAAAATATATTTTTTTCAGAATTGCACCTCTGAACCATCTTGTGGAAAACTCGATTTGAGGTTTTCAAACACGAGTTTCAGCTAGAAGAAATCATCGAAAATTTTTTTCCAACCATCAACTAATACCCCTTAGTATAGTGTACCACCCACGTAAGTTTGAAAAAATTTGGTTGAAAACTCGCGAAAATAAAAATTCTTAATGAAAAGGCTGAAAAAAAGAACGTTTTGGCCCATAACTAAGAATAGGGGAGGGGTAGGGGGCCAAAAATTTTTCTACAGGGTTTTCAGACCATAAGAACCAACTTCCATCGGTTAGTTTCGAATTTCAGCTCGGGGACAGATTCGCCTATCTTAACCGCCGGCGTGTATAGTAGCGTAATTGAACGAAAAATAAAAATAAATTTTAATTACTTAGACTAGATTCTCTATTTAAAAAAAAAAAAAGATGGACGAATTTACATCACATTATGTAGGTATCCAATACGCTTTTTCTTCCCCGGAAGGTGGTGTCTGAAGAAAAAAGAAATCGATCGTGTTTGGAAAATGGCTGAAAACTGTGTGAGATGTTGTCAATTTTATTCGAGACCATTCGATATAATTTTTTTTAAATAATAATAAATTAAAATCCGATTGCACCTATTTTGTTGAAAACTTATTAATTATTAGAAGATCATTATCAACGTGTAGTCTAAGCTTGTACTCGATGGTAAGGGAAGCGACAAATTTTTCACAAATTTTAGAAATATGAATGATGAAAACTGAAACCACGACATTTTTAATAAAATGAGAAAAAGTATGATTTTTTATTAAAAATTAGGATGAGTATAAAAATATTTAGGTATCAAAATTTAAAATTCAAAAAAATTATAGCAACATTTTTTAAAAATCAAATGAACGAAATGATCAGAAAAGGTTCCAGTAGGTAAGTAATTGAAATAGAACGCTAGGACATTATGTCCTTTTCTATGAAAATATTTCAAGTTTTATTCTCATCAGTAATTGTTAAGTAAAAAATTGAATTCATGCGTTACCTAATTGGGTAGGGCTAAATATCTGGAAAAAATTCGGGATTTAAATTCAGTTTTTACAAAGTTCAGAACAGTTGAATGAAAAAAAGTGTTGATTTGAAAATTTTGTTCTCTAAAATGAATGTATTATCTGATCCAGATCCAGGTACGAATTTCAGGATACTTTTTTTAATGAAATGAGGAGAGATAAAAGGGTAAGTTGACGAAAGTAAGAAGCAAAAAAAACTCGAAAAAACGGAATATAATTCAAAATCGACAATCGAACCTCATAAATCAAACAATTTTTTCATTTTTCAAGATCTGTTCTTTCATTTTTGAAAAAAATGAAACACTGTGTACCTTCACAATAACACAAAAATTACGAATTTCAAATTCTCGACAGAATTACTTAGTTGAAAGGGGAGAAAATTCATTCGATCCATATACTCTAGTCAAATATCTCCATCCCTACCACTGCCTCTGTTTACCTATGACACCTTAACCGGAACCAATTAAATTGCAATATTTTTATTAAAACGGGCGCAATAGTGTTCCCACCTTCCCAAAAATCCTCTCCAAAACTGAGTAGCGAGTATACCTCATCAAGGTTCATAAATTCTTCACAAATTTTATAATTTCCGGTACACTTCAAATATCTATACGCGTTCAAAAATTCCACAAGTTTCTCTTTTAAATATGTTTTCGGATCCGATAGGTGTCTACTTTTCTTCATAGAATGTGTGATGGAGTTTCGTTTTTCCCGTAACATTATTAGCATATCATCACAATTCTTTATTGAATACTTATATGTGACCGCCGTATATTTTGACTTCCTGTAATAATACGAAAAACTAGAATTAATAAAATAACTACAAGTTCCTAGAATTAAGCATACCTACGTGATCAGGCAAACGACACGTGCCAGTGTTCAACAAATAACTATCCGAGTATTAGACAAATATCCGAACTTAAATTCGGGATTTCTCTGAATAGTTCAACCGGTTTCGGGATGTTTTCGGAGCTTTTCAGCAATTTTCGTGTGATATCCGGATAAATACCTATTATCTGGATATTTGGATATTTATCCAAATAGTATTTCGTATTTGGATATCCGCCTATCCGGTTATTTGAACACTACGGGGGTGCATGATCAAACGATCACACACCAAAAGGTGTAGGTAACTGACATTAAGCATAAGCAATTAGTATTAAGCGCCTATAAAATAAACCTCCGCCCTGCAACTCGTCATTATAGTCCAAGAGCCACACCTGCTGAAAAGTGGCCCAAAGAACTGAAAGCTGGGACCGGTGCCAAAAGTTAGTGTATGTACCCCTATTTCGAAAATAATCGGTCTGCCGATCCGCAACTGCTGCTTTAAAGCTCAGCGAAAGCTCAAAGTTCACAATTTTCATGAACTTTTGGCCGGAAACACTGATGGCCAAAATTGGTGTCAAATTAAAGGATTTTTTGCGTTGAATCCGAATATGTAGGTCTACCGACCCTAAAGTGCTGCCCAAGGCTTGGCAGACCGGGTCAAAGGGGGAGAAAACTCGAAAAATACACGATTTTTTGATGAAATTCACATAAAATTCGACTAATTGGCATTAAATAAGTTTAATAAGTGTTTTTAGGTATTACTCAAGAACAATCATGGCTTCTCAACTTCGAAATTTTACAAAATTTTCACATTTGGGGGAGGGGGGCATAGGGGTTCATCAACAAACTCATGTATATAGGCATGCGATATATCAAAATGTATGTTTTCAAGGTCGTAGAACTCGATTACGGCAATGTTTTTCACATTAGGGATGATTTGGTGGTACCTGTTGTACCGATGCGATGTTTCAGTGTCATCCTCTTACCCCTAATGTGAAAAACATTGCCATAATCGAGTTCTACGACCAGTGGCGTCGGAAGCTTTTTTTTTTGGAGGGTGCAAAGTGAGTACAAAACCTTGGGATAACAGAAGGATTTTTGGGGGAGAGAGCAAAAAGGAACCTTTTTCGCACTGTTGACTCAAATAATCTATATAATTGCGATTTTGTTCATGCCCGAGCGAAGTGAGGGCAAAGCTTTGAAAAAATTGAGCGTTTAATGCCCAAACAAGACCTATTTTCATGTTTTAATTCTTCGAAAATCCCTATCTGATGCAATGGGGGGGGGGGGGGGTTGCAAATAATACTTTGCACCCCAGCCAGATTGGGTGAGGGTGCAATTTACCCACTGAACCCCACCTTCCGACGCCACTGTCTACGACCTTGAAAACATACATTTTGATATATCGCATGCCTATATACATGAGTTTGTTGATGAACCCCTATGCCCCCCATGTGAAAATTTTGTAAAATTTCGAAGTTTAGAAGTCATGATTGTTCTTGAGTAATACCTAAAAGCACTTATTAAACTTATTTAATGCCAATTAGTCGAATTTTATGTGAATTTCATCAAAAAATCGTGTATTTTTCGAGTTTTCTCCCCCTTTGACCCGGTCTGCCAAGCCTTGGGCAGCACTTTAGGGTCGGCAGACCTACATATTCGGATTCAGCGCAAAAAATCCTTTAATTTGACACCAATTTTGACCATCAGTGTATTCCGGACAAAAGTTCATGAAAATTGTGAACTTTTGAGCTTTCGCTGAGCTTTAAAGCAGCAGCTGCGGATCGGCAGACCGATTATTCTCGAAATAGGGGCACATACACTAACTTTTGGGACCGGTCCCAGCTTTCAGTTCTTTGGGCCACTTTTCAGCAGGTTTGGCTCTCGCACTATTATATTTTAATCGCCTTTGTTAGTCTACAGTGTTGTTCATTATCATAAGTTACTCTCTCATTCTGAATCAGTGAAAAGTCACTGATACACAGTCAGAATTGCAACACAGGAAAAACCAGCGAAATTCACGGATTTTCAGCGAATTTTCGCTGATTTTTTCAAAGATTTTCACTGATTTTTCAGCTAATTTCATAAATTTTACTGGCTTGTCAGTGAATTTTCACTGAGAAGCCGGTAATTTTTTTCATTGATTTGTTTGCAGTGAAATTTTTTTCGTGCTGCAATTCTGACTGCTTCTCCGTAATTTTCGATATTCGATAATTTTCACAAATTTATAAATAAGAGAGTAGATATCGTTTTGGAAGCGAAACCCGCGTATAATTATTTCCTCGTTTTATTCCAAAAAAAGCTTACATTTTTTTTGTACTGCTTGTTTTCTTTTTCGTTGTTGTTTGCTCGCGCTGGAGCCACTCCGCAGCTGCTTCGCCTAATGCTACTATCCGATTCTCCAATGTATTTTTCATCTGCTCGGTCTTCAATTTCTGTACTTCATATAAGGTGATGGCCATTATATCGCCCATGCTGATGGAGCTTTTGGTAAAATCGAGCTGAAAATAAATTGAAAAGTTGTACAAATAAGTATAAGGAAACTTATTAATGAATATACCTAGTTCTTATTGAGCCAACAAACACCGGTGTCATTTTGAGCCCTGAAACCGCTTCATTATAGCAAATATTGATGCTTGGACACTTTTTGGGAAGGAAATAATGAGCCACTTACCGATAGAGATGGTTGTGCATCCATACACGTATAAAAGTCGAAGATATTCCAATTTTTCTTTGGCTTCAATTTATCGTTGAATATTGTAATCTTCTCTTTTGTAGAATTGGAAATCAAACCTCGAACTGTAATGCCACAATGCTTCTTCAAGGCTGAGACATCGAGATAACCGTTTTCATCCAACGGAAGTTCAACGAAATATTTTGTGGTGTTGATGAACACAGTTTCTTCCATACCGTAGTAATAGGTTGGCTCAGCTAGAATTATATCATTCGTACATAAGTGAAACGTCTTTGGTGCAGGTATGAGGTAAGTATGTATGTACCTAATATTAATAGGTATGAAAAGGTATAGATAGATGCATGCGAAATAATTGTATTACCGGGTGTATTTTTTCCGTGTTTCGGGGATTTTTTACAGACAGCAGCGATTATCAATGTGCTTGTGCATATTAAGAATATTCTCATATTTGCAACCTTCATCTTCTGAAAAAAATAAATAAACTTAATGAATAGCTAGTAATTGAATCAATTTTTATAAATTTACATAAGCTGGTAGGTTATGTACTTACTCCCCAAGGACAAAATGGCTTACTTCTATCAAATTTTACACAGCAAAAAATAACTAGACTAAGATGGTGAACGAGCAATTGATAAATAATATTCGAGGGAATCAAAAAATAATTGTAAGATACCTTCACTGAAATGATATTCAACTTGAACGGGCCAGATATTAGATTAGATATTACAGTTGATTTACCAAACTACATGTCTAAAATATGTTGGTATGTGATTGCAAAATTAATTTAAAAATTTATCTATCGGGTGTGATATTTTGATTTAAAAAATTAACATAGGTACAGTACCTACTAAATGCCTATTGTTTAATTGATAATGTCACGCGATTTAAATTGTAAGATTACACGTTTTTTTTTTTTGTGTGTGTGTGTAGGTACATATGTGTATACTGTTTCTTTCTTTTGTTGGTGACTACCTCAAATGTAGGTTCGAGTAGTGATGCCCATTTTTTTGGGAACTATCGATAACTAGTTTCAATTTCAAATTCAAACCAGTGAATCGATTTTGAATAAAACCGGTACCTATTTGGTAGACGAGTGAATTTATCCCAATCTCGACTAAGTATTGCTTTTCAATGTGCGTACTTACTACTTACCTACTTTTTACGAAAATGTGTACGTGATTTTTATCATGATTTTTATCGAGTACACGGGTTCAATTAGGGTAAATTTAATTTGCAAAATATCGCTGGCTACTAAATTTTTTCATTTAAGTAGGTACTCGTCGAATGAGTAAAAGTATGTTGTATCCGAAATGAAAAATCAGATAGTGTAGATTATGAGATTGTCCATGGTAGAAGGCAGTGACAGACCGATAGGAGGGAGGGGGGCTCCCCCTCCCCGAGGAAATTTTTTACTTATGAGTTGGGAAAATTGAACATTTCAACACATTGGTTGGAAAAATTGGAGAGTGGGGATTAATTTTTTTAATGAAAAATAATAAATAAAATAGTTGGAAATCAACAAAATTTTCACTTGTTCTAACTCAAAATTGGTAATTTTTCCAATTCAAAATTGGTAATTTTCACAACTCAAAATTGGTTATTCTTTCAATTCAAAATTGGTCGTTCTCCCAAGTGATGAGTAAAAATGCCAGTTGGGACGATTAGTATTTATTTTTTTAATGAAAAGTGAATAAATAAAATGGTTACCTATTTTAACAGTCAGAAATCAACAAAATTTTCATTTGTTAGTTGGGAAAGAAAATTAGTCATTTTCCCAACCTTTTCCAACTGAAAATTTATCATTTTACCAGTGAAGGATTATTAAACCGTTGTAATAAATGCTTTTTTAGGAAAAAAAATTATCAATTACCTTACATTTTTAAAATTTTCACTCGTTAACCAAAACATTTTTATTGTTGTAAGTACCTACTTGTAATTTGAAAAAGATTTTTTCGCATTTTTCTTCAAAATTATTCCAATTAATTTCATTGTTCTTGTTCTCCTTAAAACTTATTTTTGATAGGTATTTGAAAATCCAATTTTTCAAAAGCTTCGGCCTCGCTACGCTCGGCCATGGTATAGGTATTTCTGCTTTAATCATTTCAAAGTAGAAACAGTCGATTTTTCATTAAAGTTTATTCTTCCAAAACACTATTTATTGCACATTCAATTTGAGGTTTTCTAAAATTTTTTCCCTCGCTTCGCTCGGGCTAAATCCATCTTCTTATTCTTTATATTGAAATTACAAAATTTTATTGATGTAAAATTATAATTTTTCTTCGAAATTCCACCCTTTCTTCGCTCAAGGCAAATAAACTATTTCGTATGTTTTTTCAAATATGTACCTACAATGATATTGCTTGTAGATTTGAAAAAAAAAAAATTGGAGTGACCAATGAAAAATTTATTCAGATTTTTTATCGCAAAAAGGGTCTTATAGTCATGGGTTGTAAAAACTTCAAAAGTTCACTAAAATGATGAAAGCGAGTAAAAAAATCAAAAAACCTCATGACTTTGGAAAAAGTAGGTACCTACATGTAAATTTTAAGAAATCGGCCGGAAAAGCTTTAAAAAAATTGATTCACAAATTTGAATCTCACCCCCTTCCCCGGAATTCTGATATCGCGGCTAAATGTAGTTGGAAATTTTGAAATTTTGAGTTGGGATTTTCACCTCTTCTCCCCCCCCCCCCCCCCCCCTGGGAAATGCCTTTGGTACATCACTGGTAGAAGGGGCATAAGAATACTTATTTCAAAATCTAATGTTTTTAAGGATAAAAAGTCAGTTGAGATAAGAAAATATCTCGAAAGTTTATTTTTCCGTGAAAGGTGTTTTGTGATGAAAAAATTTCTCAGTTTGGCATTTTAATGAAACGGTAGTTTCCTGTTGAAGAACAACTCAAAATTTACGTGTTTTTTTCAACCTGAAAAGGCAGATGAGATCGAAAAACATCTCAAAATTTTAAATTTCCACGGTCAGTTCATATAAAACTATTTGAGATCAAAAAACATCTAGAAATTCGATATCTCTATAAAAAAATCACTTCAGATATTTTTGAGCTATTTTCAGCTCAAAATGAGGTCAATTTTCAAATATTTTCACTAGTTTCAGAAAATTGACGCGTGACCAATAAAAATGGGTGAGAATTTTACCAAAAACTTGAAAATGTTGACCATCTGTTTTTTGACCAGTTTTTGAGAATCTTTACCACAGGCTAAAGAAGTCTTGGTCACTTGAAACACTTCTCAATATCTCAGAACTGAAAATAGATATGTACCAATACGGTTCAAACAGCAATGTGATCCTGGCGTCGAGAACATTGAAAATCGATAATCGAGCTTTCAGCCCGACGTATAGGGTGTCCACAAATTGAGAAACCGGTTTTGGTCAAAAAATGGGGGACCGGTTTTTTTATTGAAATGAAGTCTACATACTGACGCGATTAAAATGTACCTAATATGTTTTTTTGAAACCGGTTGGGCAGTTTCGAACCAGTTGACAAAAATATCCAAAAAAATTGAGATATGAAAAAAAGTTTAAAACAAAAGTTGTAGAGAATAAAAAAACAACCATTTTTTGTTTCATAATTTTTCTTTCATCTTGCAATGGAAAGAAGTTGTTGTACAAAAGGTTTGAAGTAATTTTTTCTTATTCAACCCATAACTCTTTTCCATTACTGGATGAGGAAAAAATTACAGAACAAAAAATGTTCAATTTTCAATTCTCTACAACTTTTATTTCAAACTTTTTTTGATATCTTCACCTTTTTGAAACTGGTACAAAATTATCCAATTTTTTCGAGTTTTTTAAGTAGTTTTTTATTTCAAGTCGATAACCAGTTATCAAAACGTGGAGATAACAAAAAAAGTTTGAAATAAAAGTTGTAGAGAATTTAAAATTGAACATTTTTTGTTCTGTAATTTTTTCCTCATCCAGTAATGGAAAAGAGTTATGGGTTGAATAAGAAAAAATTACTTCAAACCTTTTGTACAACAACTTCTTTCCATTGCAAGATGAAAGAAAAATTATGAAACAAAATATGGTTGTTTTTTTATTCTCTACAACTTTTGTTTTAAACTTTTTTTCATATCTCCATTTTTTTGGATATTTTTGCCAACTGGTTCGAAACTGCCCAACCGGTTTCAAAAAAACATATTACATTTTAATCGCGTCAGTGTGTAGACTTCATTTCAATAAAAAAACCGGTCCCCCATTTTTTGGCCAAAACCGGTTTCTCAATTTATGGACACCCTATACGTCAGGCTGAAAGCTCGATTATCGATTTTCAATGTCCTCGACGACATTGCCGTTTGAACCGTATTGGTATCTCTTTTCAGTTCTGAGATATTGAGAAGTGTTTCAAGTGACCAGGCCTTCTGTGTCATACATGGTCATACTGTATATTAAAAGAATTGTGCCGAAAAACCTTGTGACAGTTCGCCAGCCAAAACCGCTCGACCGTTTTTCGTCATTCTTTTTTTAAAGCGTTCCTACCGATGTGTAGATATGTCATCAAGAAAATTTTTTCGAAATTTTAATTTTTAGGGCTCAAAAAATCAAAAAAAAAACTGCATTTTATAGCCGAATTAAACCAACGTAAATGCAACGCGCGAGAAACGCAGCCGTAGCGGCAACGACAACGTGTTCGTATTTCGGTTAGAAAATATCAACTTGGTTTCTTGATTTGACCCACCTCCCCTCTTCATCACCACCAAAATATGACTCAAAATTAGTCCAAAAGATGAAAAAATTGAGAAAACTCAAGTGGAATGTCATTTTTTATGTTTTTTGGGGGTCGCTGAGTTCGAGTATCAACTTGGTTTCTGGATTTTACCCTCCCCGTTCTTCATCACCACCAAAAAATGACTCAAAATTAGTCTAAAAAATAAAAAAAATTGAAAAAACTCAAGTGCCATGTCACCTATGTTTTTTTTGGGGGTTGCTGAGTTTGAATATGAATTCTTTGAGTCAGAAATTGTTTGGTCGTCGAGAACAAAATTTGATAGGAGTTTTTAAAAAAGCTTAGACCATAGAGAATTAACATAGACCGCGCTACTGATAAGCGGCGAGTTCCAACATTATTATGCATGAATTGGGTACTTGGCGTATACGACTAAACTCGAACTAGAAATGAAATCGCATCGTTTGATTTCGGTCCAATTGTTTCTATGAGGTCCCCTTGATAGTGCAAATTGACTTAGGCATAATTTTTCTGGATTTCTCTTGCAGGAATTGATCCAATTCAAGCAAGTTGAACTGGGTACTTGGCGGATAAATAAGACCGATGACCGATGCACCGAACTCGAACCAAAAATTCAGCCACGTCCTTTGAAATCGCTCCAATTTTTTTTTACTTCTGAGTTCCCTTTGATGGTGCAAATTGATTTCTCTTAATTTCCCCTGCAGGAATGGGCCCAATTCTCATAAAATAATGTTGGAACACGGTAACAACGTACGTCTTATGGCCGTAGCGCGGTCTATGTTAATACTCTATGGTCTAAGTAAAAAAGTCATGACAGTGTTGCCAACAGATTGAGAACTTATTTAATTTCCATAAAATTTCATTTGGCAGCACTGCTTCGAAAATTTCAAAAAAATTATGAAAATTTATTCTTATGATAGGTACTAAAAAAAAAACTGGACTCAACTTTTTTTTCTCTCCATAGAATGAAAAACTTTAATTGAATTGAAATTGGATTTATTGCTTTGAATTTTTTTTGAAAAGATTTCAAATTTCATCAAAATTTTATTCTTTGGTAACGAAAATTTTTTTTGAATCTATATCGAGTTGTTCAGAAGTGTGATTTGAATTTTTGACGATTTTCTTGATTTTTATTTACTGAAATTCAATCTCCCATTGTTTGCTCCAGGTATTATCTCAAAATTGAGTCCAAAATTGTTTGGTTCCTGAGAGTAAATTTTGTTGAATTTTTCAAAAAAAATCATATCTGTGTTGCCAACTTTATTTAAATTTATACAATTTTTATAAATTTTCAATTGGCAACACTGCTTGGATAAAAATATTTCCAAAAATTGATTAAAATTTATTTCATGTAACTAAAGACATCTTTTGACTCATTTCTCAGGTCGTTGAATGAGAAATTTGAATTATACAAAAATTACATTAATCGTGATGTAGTTGGTAGCATTGCCATGAAGAATTTTTTTGAATAATTTCATCGAAATTTTTCCTTTGGATTAAAAACATTTTTAGCTCGATGTTTTGAGCTGTTTAAGTGGACAATTTGAACTTCGTAAAAATTTTCTTGATTTTTACAAATTTCAGATCACTCACTTTTCATCTCGAAATTGAACCAAAAAAATTCATTGGTCGTCAAGAATAAATTTAAAAAAAAGAATTCGAAAAATCTCATGTCAGTGCTCCCAATTACGTATCAGCTTGAACAATTTTTTCAACTTTTTATCAAGTTGGCTGCACTGTCTTAAAAATTTTTCAAAAAATTGAATAAGATTTTATTTCGTATGACCCAAAAAATTTCACTGTCATTTCGGTCAATCCCCCCCACCAATCCATCTGAAATAATTTTTTCATACTTTTTGAAAATCTATTCGTACAGTTTTTAATAATAAAAAGTTTTCATTCAATCGAGTTTCATATGCTTGAGATTTCCAATTCCTATAGATTTTTCGATCTCATTGATCTAGCTTGGAGCAGGGGAAGAAGAAGGAGGAGGGCAGGGGATGGCAGGTGAAGAAAAGAATCTAATAGTCAGGAAAGAATTTCATAAGGTTGAAAAAAGCTACCTACAAGTCGAACGAAAAATAAATCTATGTCTTTTTTCTAAGTCTTGGATTTGGTATTTGCGATGATCTTTCTATCCTTCCCCCTCCCCCCACCCCTCCCTTTATTTTTTCTACCCGGATCTAACGAAATACGATTTTATTAACAATTTTTTCTATTTTTTGCTTCCAGGATCAACAACCTACCTTTGGGAATTCCTATACTGAAACTTTTACAGGACAGAGATTACTGTCCAAGATATATCAAATGGACGAACAGAGAAAAGGGAGTTTTCAAGTTAGTCGATTCGAAAGCCGTCTCCAGGCTCTGGGGTCTGCACAAAAACAAACCAGACATGAATTACGAAACGATGGGACGCGCGCTAAGGTAAGATTCGTGTACAATATACAAATTGCGCAATATTTTGGCACCAATGTGCAAGTAAAATATTATACGAAGTATGAAAATTTTTATTGTTGTAACAGTTTAATTTTTTTCTTGTTTTTGCTTCAAAAATTTAATTTTTTTTAGAAAATTACCTACCTGTTTGATGTATAGTAGTACAAACGAAAAAGAAAAACACATTCCAATTCAATTATTATTAAATAATAATTTTGTAAATGTTTTTTTTGTACCTTGTGTTAATTTGGAAATGCTCCTCGAATTTTGTCTGTTTTGGTGGGGATTTTTCTTATTCGCGCTTCTGGTCTATTTTTACTTAGGAAATTTTAGATTGTTTTTACCTAATATTACCATTGAGATGTTTTTGAAAACGTGGAACAGTATAGGAAGTGATTTTTTTTTTAATTTTGCAATTTTTTACAACGAAATTTTTATCGAATTTTTTTTCACGAGGAAATTAAAAATAGTGGATGTCGAGTTGAAAATGATTTAGTTTGGGTTAGCGTGGTTGGGTTGATTAGAGTGTTTGCGGTCGTGTTTTAATCAAATGTAATCATTTCCCATTCGACTGAAATTTTTGCCTTGAGAGTTGGATGTTGTGTGGGAGTAGCTCGTATGGATTGTATTTCGACTAGTTTGTATTCGATGGATTACCATAATGAAAATGAAACGAACTCTCACAATGTATATATTATTAAGTTTATATAAGGAGAATTTCTAGCTTAAGTATCGTTTGTATTGAAATTGTGTATATTTTTCAAATTATATGTCATCTGTTACAAATGGTCGGTGTTTGTTATTGGGAGGTTGTTGAAGGGGTGGTTGGGTAGTTTGGGTGAGGAGGGAGGAGTAATTGAGAAAGTGGGAATTGCGAGAAAATGAGTATGTGAATTTGAATGTGTTTTTTGTGGAATGAAAATGAGAAAAATAATTGAACGTGAATAATTTTTATTGATGGATTCAGAGTTGTGACGTTCAAAAAATATACTTTTGAGGTCAAATGTTGGAAAAATCTAATTGTAAGCTCAAAACATCTAATTCCAAGCTCAACTCTGGAAGAGTCTGATTATGAGCAAGACTGTTCGAAAATCCAATTCTGAGCTGAAACATTCAAAAAGTCTAATTTCAAACTTGAAGTTGAATGTTCAATACATCTAATTCTGATCTCAAACATTCGAAATGTCTGATTATGAGTAAAAATCATTCAAAAACTCTAGACATTATTTATTTATTTATTTATTTTATTATTATTTTTTTAAGCATATTAAAATGGAATTTTACAGGAGAGTAAAATATAATGCTCAAAATGTTTTAAGGATAAAAAATTAAGTTCGCCAAATGTCAAAAATTGAAAAGAAAATTTGGCCCATGTGTTTCTACTTTCTAAATCACAGGTCTTCGAAGTTTTCAAGTTTTTTGTTTAAAAAACAGCCATAATCCAACAGGTTGATTCTGATTGATTATTCACAACCAATCAGAGTCATCCTGCTGGACTATGGCTGTATTTTTAAACAAAAAGTTCGAAAACCTCTGATTTAAAAACACAAAAAAAAATGTTGGTCTTTTTTAAAATGCAAAATAAATAATACCGTCGTTTTTTTCATAGAATTTTATTTCCGAAACTGCAATTTAAAAAATGTCCTGAATTTGAACTATGGTTGTTTTTAAACGAACGCGAACGCTTCGATTTAATGTAATTCAAAAAAAAACACAACATGGGGTCATTCCACGTCAGTTCGTACGCAAAGTGGTAAGGGGGGGGGGTCGGCGATTTTTTTCATTTTTTTATGTGGGTATACCTCGATGAGAGATGACGAATGCCGCAAACCGCAGCTCTCAAAGTCTTTTTGGAGGACTGCCACGAGCATTTAAAGTTTTGAGGTAAAGTTGGATATGGTAAATTTCGAGCGTGGATACCTCGAAAACTGTGATGGGTTGAAAGTTGAAACGTGTTCTAATGTGTAGGGCCTTTGAAGAGCTTTTTGAGGATTTTTTTAAAATCAGTGTTGCCACTTTTTTTAACGCCAAAAATTAGCTGTAAAAGTTGAAGAATGACATTTCTCTATCAAGTCGTTCATCAAAAATTCTGAAAAAATTCAGTAAAGTACAACTTTACATGCTAATTAACATATTAAAAAATTGAGTTGCACATATTTTGTATTTTCGAGAAAAAAATCTCAAAGATTGGAAAAAAATACAATTTTTTTTCTTCAAAGGTCGAAATTCTGTAAATTGATTTATTTTCATCAATTTCACACCATATTCAAAGAAAATGTCGCTAAAAGCATTTTAACTGTATTCAACACCCGTTAATATGTTTGAAAATGCCCCAGACACAACAAACCCCGTCTGATTCATCATAGAGTTTAATTGGGACTCAAGAACGTAAAGAAGTTTTACATCTGAATGAGTCACTAAAATGTATTCGCCACTCACCGGTCATCAATAAAAAACTACGTTCGAAAAAGTACAGAAACCAAAAAGTTGAAAAAATTCATAAAGCCATGAATAAACAAGTTTTTAAGGTATGTACACATATGCATAATAGGGTGGAGTGAAAAAAAAAACATATCTTGGATTTCGACCAAATTTGGTGGGGTGGTTTACTTTGAGTGGGAGACTACCCAAAAAAAATTTGAGCCCCCCAGGTGCAAGGGGAGGGGAGCAGGGGGTGCTCAAAGTGCACCTCCTTTTGAAAAAAGCGCAGTTTTTTGTGTTTTTTAGAAAATCAAAATCGTGCAAGAAGCCGTCACAGCACTCAAAAGTTGCGATTCGAGTTTCTACAACTCCCTGAACCATCGCCGTCCTCCTCCGATCAAAATTCAGACTGCTACCAGGGGGTCCAAAAGTTGCAGATGGCAATATTTCAATAATATGAATTTTTCACTAAGCTGGAATGTGTTTTTTCATCAAGTTATTGAGCAAAATTTTTTTTTCGATCACTAAAAGTAAATTTTGAAAAAAAATTATGAAAATTTTGTGCACCAGTGCAGCCAACAGCGAATCGTAAAATTCCAAAATACAGAATTTATGCCAACTTTGAATTGATTACTTTTTCGCTTGAAAATATTATGAATTTTTTTCACTCACTAGAAGTGAATTTCGGAAATTTTTCCACTGAACAGTAAGCAGGTTGTAACTCGTTACTCTGCACGAATTGTAAAAATGGTAGTGGTGGTAGTGTGATTCAGGGGTAACCAATTGAGAAATTCTGATACTGAAATGTTTTTTTTCAACTTTCTAGTGTAACATTTAATAACTCTGCATTTTCAAACATATTAACGGGTGTTGAATACAGTTAAAATCGCACCCCTAGTGCAATAACAACACATCTCAAAAAAATTTGACCTTCGTATTTTTTCCTGAAACGTGCTCATCTTTGATCAGTTTTCAATTTACATCAAAAATAAAGAAGTTCATTTTTTTTGAGATGTGTTGTTATTGCACTGGTGGTGCGAAATGCTTTTAGCGACATTTTCTTTGAATATGGTGTGAAATTGATGAAAATAAATCAATTTACAGAATTTCGACCTTTGAAGAAAAAAAATTGTATTTTCTTCCAATCTTTGAGATTTTTTTTCTCGAAAATACAAAATATGTGCAACTCAATTTTTTAATATGTTAATTAGCATGTAAAGTTGTACTTTACTGAATTTTTTCAGAATTTTTGACGACCGACTTGACAGAGAAATGTCATTCTTCAACTTTTACAGCTAATTTTTGGCGTTAAAAAAAGTGGCAACACTGATTTTAAAAAATCCTCAAAAAGCTCTTCAAAGGCCCTACACATTAGAACAAGTTTCAACTTTCAACCCATCACAGTTTTCGAGGTATCCACGCTCGAAATTTACCATATCCAACTTTACCTCAAAACTTTAAATGCTCGTGGCAGTCCTCCAAAAAGACTTTGAGAGCTGCGGTTTGCGGCATTCGTCATCCCTCATCGAGGTATACCCACATAAAAAAAAATGAAAAAAATCGCCGACCCCCCTTACCACTTTGCGTACGAACTGACGTGGAATGACCCAATGGCAAAAGTGAGCATTTGAAATGAAAAATTATTTTAAAATAAGCACATTATTGCCCAATTATTACCTATTGACAATTTTTTTTTAAAAAGGGGAAAAAGTTGAAATCATCAAATTTATGACAGATTTAAATTGTTGAAGAAATTCTAGCGTAAAAATGTAATTTGAGTGCTTACTCATTTTTAATCTGATCACATTGGAGCTGCTTCAATCCATTTCCTAAAAAATTATTTTAATCAGCTGATATGTACCTACTACGTCTTTCAGAAGTATTTGATGATTCCATGAGGCTAAAGATACAGTTGTGAAACAAAATGAAAATTTAGAACTTATAGTTATAATTTGTTTTTTAATAAAAAAAAACAACATTCTAATGTAGGCTATTAAAATTGAAACCAATTGCGAACAATAAAATCAAAAATTCTTGTGAAATTGGCCAAATTTTATTTCGGCATATTAACTGAGCGAACACCTGAAAATTTTCATCTTGGTTCCTTCGATTTATAAGGATAGGCAACGTATTTGACATGCCAAAACCAAGATTTGGTTGAATTTTGAGCACGAAAAAGAACTAATTTCATTGGGAGAATAGAAGATACCGAAAGGTCTTCAACTCCTAATACTGAAATCTCTGATTTTTTTAAACCCTTTGATTCAACAAAAGGGGTTAGTGAAGGGTCCTCTCCTCCTCGGACATGCTTTCGAATCCGCGGAATTCATTTTTGGTGTTGGTATTTTTTTTCAGAGAGTGTTATTTTTAAGAAAACGTAAATTTTAGATTTCATCAATCGTGATTTATTCCGGAATGTTGGCAATCCTGCGGGAAGATATGGTCTTAGGATATGGTCTAAGGATTAGGATAATTACAAATTCGTAGTCAATGACTAGCTACTAAATCATTTTGACGTAAAAGCGATTTTGACTTATGATAAGTACAAATTTTTTCATATTCTTTAATGGTTCTAATTTTTTTTCAAAGTTGTGTCCAATTTAAAAAAATTTCCGTAAGTAAGTAAGTAAATGTTTTTAATTTAAATTTTTTCAAAATTTATCCAACTTTGATTTAAAAAAATTTTTGATATCATATTTGTATTACTTTTAAAAAAATTTTATAATTATTTATTGAGTAGGAAGATATTTTGAAAAACATGAAGTTGAAAATTTCTTTTCAAATTCAAAGTTGGAAAAAATTTTAATAAATTTTCAGTTAGAAAAATGTCATATTATTGTGGCGGGAGACATTAGCGCCAACGACTGAGGCAACAGTGCGTTTTGTATGCGCCTGCGCTAGTTTTCACAGATAGGTTCGGATTTACGAGCATAAGTACAATTCAGTATTGGTTTCCCATCCGGAGCACTTAGTGAATATTGCTGTACGAATTACTGTGTTAATATTAATTGTCAAATACAATCTTATGACGTGACTGGCAATCTTATTCCAGTCTGGAATCGTTAATTATTGTGTTTTACACACATTGGCGCCCGGAATTGTAAGAACTTTATTGTAATATTTCGCGATCTTGCTAGTTGTGCACGTCCAGGTACGTTCATTTCGCGATCTCGGGGATATTACCCCTTTTAATTTAATTTTAAGAAGTGTTATTTCATAAGTATTACGAGATTATGGCAGGTGAAAAGCCGATAAACGTCGATGGAGCTCAGAGTAGTGAATCTCAATCTGAGCATGATGAGGCGTGCCATAATACCAGACAAAGGCGAGCGAAATCGCACGTCAGTGACAAGATAACACAAGGTTATCATACCAAATACTATACCAACATCAAAAGGTTGCCGAAAAAACGAGTCAAGTCCCTAAAGGATGAATACGTGTCGAAAAGATCGAAAATAGGCAACCCAACGTTACCAAATTCTCCAAACAAAGTGAATGATGACGAGTACTCGTGGCTAGGAGCGACAGCTACGTACGAAAACATCGACCTCACCAAGCCAAATCAAACCAGTCGTTCCATGATCATTTAAACTGGACCATGCCGAATTTCGCTGATGTACAAACTACCTAGTGAAGATGAAACATCAGTATACGAGTTTAAGGCAGAAAATCAGCTGTATAAAACACAAGAAAATACAAAAAAATACTTGTACAGCAGACGCCAGCTATTTTGGAGAGAAAAATGATTGCTTCGAATTGTGGCGTTAATTTCACTGAGACTAAAATTAACCAGTGGCTACTGACCGTAAATAATCATTCAACTGCCGATGTATGGAAACGCCCACCAGTCACATCGGTTAAGTTGCCTATCTCATCAATATCAGGCGGAGCATCTATTTTTAATACACCAATTTATGAGTTAAAATAGTATTCAAACAACATTGGACACAGATTCGCCATCTAATATGTACACGCATTGTGATCATCATACTTTCTCAGAAATTTGGAACTGGAAACCGCCTAATGCTATGGATATTAGGCAACACACATTCAACATTAAGAAGCAAACTCTCCATCCTCTGATATTTACGAGCATAAAAATAACCTAATACCTACTATTATAATCCCAGTGACAAAAAACCATACGGATGTCATATTAGATAAGCCTATGCATAGTATGAGTAAAAATGATTTTTGGGCTATAAATCAATCTGCTCCAAACCAGCAAAAAAGGACCCTGTAAATACAAGTATAAAAACGAATTTAAATACTCACCAGCTAGTTACCAAACAAAAAGGCATACCAACGCTGCCATTGGGGCAAAAACATAGGCCTATAACAAATTTGGAGCCAAATCCTACGCCTACTATTGATGCAAATTTCAATCAAAGCCTATATGTTAAAAATCAAGTAAAAATAGACCTAGCCCCAAAAAATAAAACTTGTGATATCTTTAAAAAATGCTAAATCAAAAAACTCAAAAATTCCAGTTCCCAATACTACAAATCAAGCCGACATCAACAATATTCTCAAAAAAATGTATGAAATGCTTGAAAATGTCCAGCAAATACTTCAACTCACACCTATAATAGAAGAGAATTCGAAAGCTATTAAGAGACTAGATCAATGTACTATATCTACCACAACTAATATAAATATTCTTCTCAATAATCAAGCCAAATTATTACAAAGCCTAAATAATGCTGAAATACAAGTAAAAGCAGCATTTCAACGAAGTCGAGAGATGACGGATCAAAATATAGCCCATGTTATGAGTCGGGTAAAAAAATTGGATAACACAGTTAATAAACCATGACCTAGAACAACGACAGGTCAATGAAAAAATAAATCGGTGGTTTATACAACAAGCTGGTACCATAAATGATGCAATTCAGATGGCAATGGGTTACATATGAGTTATTAAGGGATGGCCAACTTCCACAATCTCCTGCCACTACTGTTACTGCTCCCATGAATGTAATACAAAAATCCACGCAGAGGATTACAGTAGCCATGCTTATGAGTCCCCTCAAAATATTACATTTCAATAAACAAAATATGTATCATCCTCACAGATTTGTTGAAGCCTTCGAGAAATACGTCAAACCCAATGTTGAGGATAGAATAGGCCTGTTTCATGGGGGCAAATTTTAGTTCCGTCTGCAAAATCCTTGGTATTGAGAGTAAGCTGGGTATTAAGGATTATGATGAGCTAAAAAAAGAATTTTTTGAGAAATTCTGGTCGGTGGAAGAACAGAAAGCAGCGTTCTATATTTTTGTACAGAGGAATTATTACTAGGCACCCCATATCAACATTATGTGCAAATTGCGACTTTGGATTAAAACCATATCCCCCCCTGCGATCCCACATTGATAACCAACAATTGATTAAAATTATAACGAGTAAGCTACCAAGTCCACTGGATGTTTTGATAAATTGGAGTAAAGTGAGACTTCCTCTTGACGTGTTAAAGCAAATTAAGATTGCTGCTAAAGGTATACGAAGGCAAAACAAGATACTATGAAAGGTCCTCCACCCACCAAGAAGATCCATTCAATAAAATTGGAGCCAGTTACGATTCAAAGTGCAGTTAAAAACTACTTAGTTGACAGTTGTGTAGCTACACAACCTTGTACAAATTTTATGACAGGAAATTATTTAAATTTAAATGACGTTGAAATAATTGGTGACTTCACTTGCATGTTATGTTGCAAGATATTTTTATTTGACAATGATATGCCATATAGAAAAGATCAAATGCATTGCAAAGGTTACAAACAGAAATTGAAGGAACAGAGTTTACAAAACCACAAGCCCTCCTGTCCATGGCACAATACGAGTTAAATCATACCAATAGACCATTTGAATCAATTGAAAAGGACCTTGAAAAAATTATTCAGACTCTTAAAGCAAAAGGAATTAAAAAAATTTTCCTACTTTTTCCTTTAATCAAACCTACGAGAGAAAAAGGGAGAGGTGTCACTATACAACGCTATAAAAAATATATGCACATGTTCTGGATTTAAGAGCATTAGGTGGAGTACATGTGTGGCTTTCTCCATCCCAAAATTACTACTCAAAAGCACCCAACCAACAAAAAATGGTGCTTACTTGATGAAAATCGTCATATCCGATCCCATATGATATGTTTAATTGGTCTGAAAGATATAAAAAGTACTACCTATCGTCAAGAATGGGAGAAATCATATTCAATCAGCTTAAACAAGAATATGCTCAATTCTGTGAATATAAACTCCATAAAGAAGACCAGAAGAAGAATGCTATCGTACATCGGGAAGAAATATTAGCACCAATAAGAGTAGATGAAATGTCTACTCCAGACACCACTATTAAAAACTATTGGTAGATTATGAGCACACACCATCCATATTTGCTCAGTTGAGTAGCACTCCAGCTCCAAAGCAGAAAAATCAGCACTGCAGTAAAAAATACGAGTCACAAAATTGAATCTGATTATGGAAATGCAGATCATACCAATTCATCATGTACGAATATAGATATGGAAGAGTATGATGTAGAAATCGACACTGGGGGCAAAGCAGAATGTGAGCTCAAAAATATGGCTAATTATCGAGATGAAACTACCAATTGTGATCAAATGGCCAAGAAAATCACATAACCCAAAAATCCATGAAAAGGAAGAATATGAGAAAGAGTTAAAAATTAAGAAAATAGCTGTGGGTGAAAAGTATGTGTGCCAAATTACAAAACCCATGAAAGGAGGTACATGGGGCACCCAGCTGAAGAAGGTAGATAACTTTCCAATGTTAAGGAGAAAATTAGGAGAAAATTGTGACTCAGTGAGATTGGTACCCAAGGGAAAACATACGGTAAATGGGGCACATCATAAAAAAGTAGACAATCGAGAGCAGATTCGCCTTTCCCAACGAACCTCAAGATGTATTGACTTTCCTGCTTCAATCATCCAGTCACAGATCGAGGCCTCAGTCCCTAATCCTTGGGGCAGTGGCGCTAGCCTCCCGTCACCCACGTGTTCCAGCGTTCATTTTGGAAGTCTTAGTTCCTGACCTCTCCAGACTCCCAGGGGCAATGTGGCGGGAGACATTAGCACCAACGACTGAGGCAACAGTGCGTTTTGTATGCGCCTGCGCTAGTTTTCACAGATAGGTTCGGATTTACGAGCATAAGTACAATTCAGTATTGGTTTCCCATCCGGAGCACTTAGTGAATATTGCTGTACGAATTACTGTGTTAATATTAATTGTCAAATACAATCTTATGACGTGACTGGCAATCTTATTCCAGTCTGGAATCGTTAATTATTGTGTTTTACACACATTATGGTTGAAAAAAATTGAAGAAAAATTAAAATTTTTTCGAAACAATCTTAGATTCGGAAAAATTATTAATGCTAAAATTTTTCCCAGGTAGGTACCTATGTAAAAAAATTTAATTAACATTTTCTTGACATTTTTCAACCTATTATTTTTTCCATTTTTTTAATTCAATTTTTTTCCCAATTCCAAAATGTTTCTTCGAATTTTTTTCACTTTGGAATTTTAAAAAAATTTCAACTTCGTGTTTTTCAAAATTCCTTTCAACTCAATAATTGAAAGAACTTTTAAAATATGAAAATTAAATTCAAAAAAAAAATCAAAATTGGACAAATTCTGAGAAAATTGAAGTGTGAAGTGTTGGAAAATTTTTAATATTGAATATAACATGATATAACTAATTTTTAATTAAAAAATACGATTTTGCTCCTGCGAATGTATAAAAACGGTGGCACAGCTATGGGAAACCCCCTCTCGCCATTCATGGCAAATTTCTTTATGAGCCATTTCGAAATTAAAACCAAAAAAGAATTTAAAAACTTTCCTAAATTCTGGCGGCGCTATGTTGATGACATTTTATGCATTATACCCAATGACTTTAACATCACAGAATTCTTAGACTACATCAACAACCAATTCCCATCAATTAAATTCACTCACGAACTCGAACAACAAAACCAAATCCCTTTCTTAGACTTAATGATTACTAGACACCCAAAACAACTCGAGTTCGACATCTTTCGGAAACCCACTCACACTAATAATTACATCCCACACAATTCTTTTCAACCTTGGAACCAAAAATTTGCCGCCTTCAACAGTATGATATATAGATGTATTAATTTACCTTTAAGTATAAACAACCTTGAAAAAGAAACTACAAAAATCATGGCTATTGCAGAAAACCTTGGCTACACAAAATACTCAATTCAGAAACTTTTCAAAAAACATAAGAATAAAAAACTTATAAAAGATACCACAACTTTTGAACCAGAAATAGAAGATGTTAAAAGAATTAGAATCCCCTATTACCCACCCATCACTAACAAATTTAATGCAATCTTCAGCAAGCATAACATACAACCTGTTTTCTGTAATGATAACAAAACAAAAAACCTTCTTGGAAACACAAAAGATAAAGACAAACCTGAAGATTGCAGTGGTATCTACAAAATTGATTGCCAAAATTGCCAAGGTTGCTACATTGGACAAACTAAAAGAAATATAAAAACGAGGTTCAAGGAGCATCTTTATTACACCAAATATAAAATGGAAAATAAATCTGCCTTGTCAGACCACCTCATACAAACTAATCATAAAATTGACACCCAGAACTTGAACCTCATACAAAAAGTAAACAAACCATCCCAACTCAACATTAGAGAAGCAATAGCCATGAAGAAAAATAAAAATACTCTAATAAATAATGATTTAAGCCCCTTAGAAAACATCCTTTTAAAAGCTATTAACACCAAAACTGACTATGTGACTCCCAACACTTCTGCTAGACCACACCTTTGACCACACCCTTCTCTCCCCTAACCACACCCTTATATCTTGCTTATATATTTAGTTACTCTTGTGTTTTCTTGTTCAGTAGTGATCTAAGCCTGATGATGAACACTTGGTGTTCGAAAAGCTTTGCTAATAAACTTTTTTGGAGAAGCAGAGTTATTCTTTCCATATTATGAAATAGTATATTATGCAACAAGGGAGATAAAGTGATTTTCGACGAATTTTGAGGTTTATTGCCCGAGCAAAGCGAGGGAAATAACTCAAAATCGTCGAAAATCATTTATCTCCCGAGTTGCATACGATATTTTTCATTGTAGAGGGAGTAAAAGTCGGGTTTGAGCACTCGAGCGATTCGCGAGAGGGACTCTACAATGAAAAAAATATTTTATGTCTATTTTTGACCAATCAAATTTCGAAATTGAGTTCATTATTTTTTTTCCCTCAAGTCCGTGTTTATTGTTCTCGAAAAACTTTATTGATTCGAATCATCGGACAGAAAATGATTCGTGATTCCTTCGAATCATTCCTGTGATTCGTGATTCGAAATTTTTATACTTTTCTAATGATTTTACGAATCATTTTTTTAAATATTTTTTTCTTTTTGATAATTTATTCTTAATTTTTTTGTATGTATCTTAATATTTTTTTCGAAATTTTTACCAAATCTTTTTTGTTCACATTTTTCAACTCTTAAAATATTTCTTCTTCTAATTTTTTCCAACTTCGAATTATTTTCTCAACCATTTTCCTACTTCGCATTTTTCTGAGAATTTTCATTTTTTATTTCACTTGAATTCAAGATTATTTTTCCAACCTAAGACTTTCTGATTTTTTTTTTAAACTCCGAATCACTTTTTTTTCATAAATTCTGAATTTCATTTCCCACTTTCTCACCCAAAAGAAATCTTCAATTAAGTGAATGAATGAAATGAAATCTATTTCTTTTGGGTATGGGAAAGTGGGAAACAAAATTCAGAATTTATGAGAAAAATTAATTCAAAGTTGAAAAAAATTGAGAAAAGTCTTGAGTTAGAAAAACAATCTTGAATTCAAGTAGAAAAAAATGAAAATTCTTAGAAAAAAATGCGATGTAGGAAAAGGTTTGAGAAAACAATTGGGAGAAAAAATTTAAGAGTTGAAAAATGTCAATAAAAACTCAAGATTTGGTAAAAATTTCAAAAAAAATATTAAGATACGAATAAAATTAAGAATAAATTTCACGATTAAAAACTGTCAATGAAAAAAATTTATAAGTGGAAAAATTTTGAAGTACTTAATGATGAAGTAAAATTTTTCTAAATTAACTCGAGTCGCAAATTTTTTTAAACGGTTACAATTCGGAGTCGGATTTTGGAAATTGCGATGTTTTGAATTTGTAGATCACACAATCACACATTTTGAAATCGATTAATAGATTAATATTATATTTTAATATGCACGTGGTAGATGGTAACTGGTACTACAGAAAAATCGAACTGGATTTTAGTATTTTTGGAATTTTCCCGATTTTCCGGAAAGTGATTCAAATCATTTCGAAGAAAAGGATTCGTGATTTGAATCAAAATGAACGGGATTCGGCATAACCCTGAAAGCAACCAAAATTTGGCAATCGGAACCCAGGTACAAAAATCGCGTCGACCTGTGTAATGAAATAGAAAATTTAATAAAAAAGTGAAACTTAACTGAAATTTCATTTCAGTTTCAGTTTGAGTTTCCAGTTTTCAGTTTTCATCATTGCAGTTTTAGTTACAGTTTCAGTTTCAGTTTTTCAATCTTAGTTTCAGTTTTTTTCAGTTTTTAGTTTCAGTTTTTCAATTTAAGTTTCAGTTTTTCAATTTAAGTTTCAGTTTTCCATCACTAATTTTTTTCTAAAAAATTTTAACTTCATGGTTTTCAAAATTTCTTTCAAATCAATAAATAATTAGAAAAAATTCAAAAAAGTAATAAAAATATAAAATTGAAAAAAATTATTTTGAGAAAATTTAAATTAAAAAAGTTTTACTGATGGAAAAATTTTAAAATTGAATATAGTACAGCTTTGAAAAAAACTTTTAAATAAAAAAATTAAAAAAAATTAAAATTGAAAAAATTTAGTGTTAAAAATGAAAAAATTTTAACGTGGGATAAATTCGAACTTGAATCGTCGAAATCTCATTTGCGTCAAAAATAATTAATAGAATACTAATAATATAAAAATTGATTCCAAACAATGTTGCCATTTTTGCCTAAAATCAAATTTTTTACATTATCACGCTATGGTTGCCAACCATAAGCACCCAGGCGAGTAAAAATGGCGTTGGTAAAAATTCACCTTGAAATTTCTCATCTGCGACTGCGTCACTTCGAACGCAACAAATACGATACGTAATGACCATCTTGAAAAAAATTCATAGGTATCACTGTATCAGTCGAATGCTGAAAAATAAAACAATGTTTATTTTATACCATTGGCATTGGTCAAACAGATTTTCCTTCACATTACATATTAATATAAAAGGTATCATTATCTTTAGTCATTAAACTTACCTTCGACGAAATTAAGTGGGCGTGGTAAACGATACAGAAGTTTACCAAAAGAATGACGAAACGAGGCTAGAGTCCAGGTATTCGAAATAATCGACGATGTGATGTGTAGAGCTTTTTTGGACGACGAAAGTTAGACGTCTCTTTGTTCTGAAAAAGTGAAAAAAAAAATTCGATCGAGTTTTGAGTAATTTTCAATTATGACTATGACCAGTATACATTCCAAGACCATCGATGAAGTGTACGATGTGCCGATGGAAGTCATCAGGAGACCGTTGCAGTCTGTATTGGATGAAGATAAAGTAGCCAGTTTGATGAAAACTATAAAGGTTAGTGGATTTGAGGCTAAATTTTAATATTGATTATAAAAATTATAGAAAACATGTGTACCTACTTGCCCTCGTTGGCCTATCAGCATAATTTAAAGTGCAGGTAGGTAGGTAGGTAGATAGATAGATAGATAGGTATTTGGACAGATAAATTTTATCTCAATCACTCAACAAATAAAAATTATCAAATAATTACCCATTTTACCAATCTCTTTTACACAAAAAATTTTCATCCAAAAAGAACAAATTTCATAGAATTTTTGGAAAAAAATTCCAGTCGTGATTATTTTTTAACAATTTTTCAGTCTGTTTGACAATTTGACACCTTCAATTCACTGTACCTAGAAATTATGTAACGGAAAGGCTCAATTGGTGAAAAAATGGGGGAGGGGGACGTGTACCTCATTTGATCATAAAAAATGCTCATTTCATTGAAAAAAATTCTCATTACAGACAGAAAATGAAAAAGTACCCCCTATCGATGTCCTTTGGATAGAAGGCAGCAAAGGAGGCAATTATTACTACAGCTTCGGTGGATGTCACAGATTCGCAGCTCATCAACGTCTGAACCTGCCTACCATCAAAGCAAAACTCGTTCGATCCACGATTGACGATCTAAAATGCTATTTGGGCGCCTCAACGCCACAATTAGAGTAATTGGTGCTCAAAATACCTACATTTTTGTGAAATCAAACTAAACTAGTCATAATCTTTTTTAATAAAATGTTATTAAGTATATACAAATAATATTTCGTAATTTATAACGACAAAATATTGCACTATTAATCTAGTTACATTTTTAAAAAATGTTTTTATTTCACTTTATCGATTTAGCAATGACGAGACTTGGTTTACAATCTCACCAAAATCAATTAGGTTCATTTTTTTTTCAACTTAAATATTACGAGATCCAAAAATTACGCGTAAAAAACAAAAAATGGATTTAAATGAAATTTCTTAAAAAAACGATAAAATATTCTCACGTGAGACGCGGGTAAATACAAAAAAATAGAAATAAAATAACGCTCGTTTTCGTTTCACAAAATAGGTGCTAAATGTATAAATTTCTAGGTAAGTATAAAATAAGGCTACAAAATCAATAATAATTTTGGTCTTGCCAAAATTTGCAAATGTTTAGCTCATTTGAAGCGAACGCCAATGTAAGTACAAATTAATCTAGTGAAAAATACGAAATGTGCTTAAAAAATTAAGATGCTGCGACATCTCACTAACAAAATTCAACTGTGATCTAAAAAAAATAAGTAACAACTTAGCCAAGTACATACAAAACAAAATACATGTAAATAAATGCAATTTCAATTCAAATGAAGCAAATCACACGTGGCCGGCAGCGAATTTATTTTGTTATCGAGCTGGGCACAAGATGGATAAAAATGAGATTTTTGGAAATTTTTGATTTCGTAAATTATATCTGGAGTTCTGTACCATTTCCCCCAATTATTATATTTGTGTGACTATGTAAATGATAATAATTTTTTTAAATTGAGACCTGCAATTTCTGACAGATAAATGGACCATTTTCTAAAAATTGGTAATTTACAAATCCAAAAATCAAATTCAAAATTTGGCCAATTTTCAAGAAATTGTTAATTTTTTAAATCCAAAAATCGACCAATTTTGTTTAAGACTAAAAATTGGTAAATTTCCCCAAAAATGTCAAATTTCTGAATCCAAGATTCAGTCAATTTTCCAAAAATTGGTTAATTTACTATAAATTGGTCAATTTTATAAAAATTGTTCATTTATTCCCCTTTTTCAAATCCAAAAATTGGATCATTTTACAAATTTAAAAATTGATTAATTCTTCAAATTCAAAAATTGGTTAGTTTTTTAAATCCAAAAATTTATCAATTCGCGAAACCTACAATTTGGTCTATTTTCCAAATTCAAAAATTGATTAATTCTCCAAACTCATGATTTGGTCTCATTTCCTGATCCAAACGTGTCAATTTTCAAATCCAAAAATTTGGTCTATTTACGAAATTCAAAAATTGATTAATTCTTCAAATTCAAAAATTGTTGGGTTTTCAAATCTAAAAATTGATGAATTCTCCGAACTCACGGTTTGGTCAATTTTTCAGGTCCACAAATTGATTAATTCTCCAAACTCATGATTTGGTCTAATTTCCTAATCCAAAAATGTCAAATTTCCAAATCCAAAGAGCAGTCAATTTTTCAAATCCAAAAATCGCTCAAATTCCCAAATTTGAAATTTGGTCAATTTTTCAAGACAAAAAATTGGTCAATTCAAAAATTCAAAAATTTTTTCAAATCCAAAAATTGATTCTTTCTCCAAACTCATAATTCGGTCTAATTTTCTAATCCAAAAATATCAAATTACCAAATCCGAAATTCAGTCAATTATCCAAAAATTGCTCAATTTTGCAGTAATTTTTCTAATTTACCATAGATTGGTCAATTTACGAAAAATTAGACACTGTTCCAGCGAATATGCCATTTCTGTGATTTTTTTTTTAGCTCGAACCTAGTTTTTCTCTGGCATTGCCATTACAATCACTCATAGAGACTGCTTCTTATCGAGAAAATCTCAACTTCCTAATCACTCTGAACTAAATACCTCCTTCCAACGACGTCTGCCTTCTCGAGGGCTTCAAGGGAGAAAATGGAATAGATACGAATAAATGTCAAGCTGCCGGCACTACCAGTCATACAAGATTCGTAAACAGTCGAGATACACAATTTTATGAGCAGGTGATTCCGGTCGGGAATATGCGAGCGATTCATTCAGCATCATGGAGCGAATAAGCAGCGTTGTATTTTCTTCTGAATCCTACAAAATTGGAAAAAATTACGATTTGATTTTTTTTCGTAAGTTGAAAATTCTACAAAACTATAATACACAACCTGGCTTCGCATACGAGATATTATTCTTCTGCGAATTTTTCAGATGAGTTTTCAAACGAGGTGGGATGTCTTTTTCCTTCATATGTAACAGTCTAGTATCGGTAACGGTGCAGTCGATTTGCATCATGGTGATCGTATCCGGAGATAGGAACGAACCTATTAAAATAGAACGATTTTTAGTTCGGTCGGAAATGATTATTTTGAAGGTCATAATACATCAATTAGCTGCTGTTTTGATGTTTCGACCTTGGATCGTACGATTTTAGTGGTATTTTTGAACTAAAATATCTGATACGAAATTAAAAAAAAACTGATAATTACTGCTATTGGTAAGTGACGGTAAAACTAAGGACATCTTTGGTCTGAAAGTTTGATTATGCGAAAGAGCAGGTAACAGGAGATGATCTCCGGAAAACGAGACGACATAGAATGTATCTTGCTTTCGATCCATCGCTTGATACAGCGCCTCGTTGACATCAAAAAAGTTATTATTTAATCTGAACATATCGACATCGCGGGAACTGAAAGTAGACAAAGAAAAGCAATTAGGAGCGAAAAACGGAGCTCTAATTGCGGCACGAACCGAAAAATTGTTTGTGACACGAGATTGGCCAAGTGCCCGCATTAGGTGAAAATATTTTTTAGCTAAATTTAAATACGAAAAATACGTCAATAGTTTGAAAATTACTGACATTGCAGCGTTTCCGTATCGTTTCGCGATGGGAGGTTTCTTCTCTTTCTTTTCCGTTGAAAATATCGACGTCCAGGGAGTGAGTTTGTAATCGTTGGCGAATTTTGAAGACGTGTTGGTCGAATTATCAGCCGGATACGTATCGATCCATTTCCGTAGTTCGGTATCGAGTCTATGAATAGAATAAAGAGTGAGAATGACATTTTTGAAATAGTTGTAATGTGTTTAAGAGTCATGTAGTCACCTTAAAGATTCAGTCTGATTTATGAACATGGGACATTTTAAATCCGACGTGTTAGTCCAGCTCGGAAAATCGGAGTTGGTAATGTTATCTAATGACTGCTCAGTCCATAATAAAGATCTGCTGTTGAAATGGGCCGGATCTTTGTTCACTTGAAGTATCACATCATTTGCACCAATGTTATCGCTTTCTGAGCCGGGGAAATTCCTGGAAAAAGGGATCAGATTGGATTAAAAGATCGAAAAAATATTGGATTTTGCCGAAAATTGGTGAGGTAGATTGCTACGACTACGAGGGAGGGGGAGGAGAGTTACCCAAAAATATTTTGAGTTCAGGCCAAAAGGGAACAGAGCTAGAGGATCTGAAGGTGGAGTTATTTTGGAAAAAATCTGGTTGTGCTACCTGCTGGGAACCTCAAGCATCCTCACCCTTCGAGAAAGGTGTTAGCCTATGACCTCAGCCAACCTAAGCCAACCAGCCACCATCCCTAGTTGATCCTAAACAACCTCAGCCGACTCCAGTCGATATTCGAACTCGGGAGCCCTCAAATTAGTAAAAATCAATGTGCCAATGCTATTTTCATTCATTTTTGAATTTTTTTCTCTAAAATTGTGAGGGCCAGGGGGACTGAAGGGTCATATCTAAAAATAATGAATGATTTTCAAACTAGATACCTTTGGCTTGAGGGGGATTAGTAGAGGGGTTCACAAGGGTCGGGGAAAAAAACTGAGTACATATTCGAACTCAGCACCTTCGAATTAGTAGAAATCGATATGCAACGTCAATTTTTGCATTTTTTTGAATTTCTATCAAAATGGACCTCTGACACCCCCTCTCCCGGTTGAGATCTCATTTTAAAAATTTACAGGTTGAAAAAAGATAAACGGGGGTTCTCATGATAATTTTTCAAATTTTTACAAAGTATCCTTGAACTCTTGTACTCATGAAAATTTGAACTTTCACCACAAAAATTAAACTTTGAGTTTGTCAAAATTCAACCATCGACTTCGAATTTCTGGTCAATTTTCCACTGAAATTGCGCAAACAGATTTACCCCAAGTGCAGCTGATCTCGAGATATGAACTCTTCAAAGTTGGGTAGTTTGGCAAAAAGTGCAAAAATAAAAATTATGAAGCCCACCCAATCATCCCCCTGAAGGGTTAGGAAATAAAAATGATTGTTATTATTCTACAAAACATCAAGGGGAACTCGTAAAAAAAAATTGAGCGAAATTGGAAGAGCAGACTCAGTTTTTGATCAAAGTTTACTTCAAATTCGGCGAGAAGCAAGAAATCCCCAAATTCACTATCTGCAACTTTTCAACCCCTTTGTAGAGGATAAGAAGTGATATCCATTTTCAAAATGAATAGTTCAGGAAAACGAAGAAACTCAAATCTCATAATTTCAGGGGTGAAGGGGGTATTTCAGGTTCTCAGCAGGTAGCACCGTCCAAAAATATCGAAAACCCGCGTCGTTTTATGAAATCGACACCATTTTGAGGTCCCCCAGCTCCGTCTTCCTATAGCCAGTTGCGACTCAAAATTTATCTGTGCCTCAATCAAAGTAAACCATTTCACCAATTTTCGCAAAAATCCGAACGAATTTTTTCTCGATCCACTGCATCTAACACGATCATTATACCTTAAAGATGCGACATTGAATGAGATCATGAACATGACAGCGAACACAGCAGTGATTTTCTTCGTATGGTCGAACAATTTGCCATGTTTTTTCCAAACCGACGATTCGTACGAAGATAATTTTTCTTTAAGGGATTTGTTTTCCTGTAGAGTAAAATCATTGGTAAATTTTCAATTCACAATGAGTGTGTAAAAAATAACGATGTAGTACCATTTTCAATCTGGCATTCTCCTTGGCCATCTCATCGAGTTTGATTTCCAACGCAGAAACGTATTCTTTCTTCTTTTTACGCGATAGACTCGCAGATTCTCGATTTTTTATCATCCTCTGCTGCCTTTTCATTGCTTTTACCTAGAAATTTGAAAAAATGAAACGACCGTTGGAATGATTCACGATTTAAAAATACTCGTACCTGATTGGCTGAAAGTAACGTAACAGGTTTATTAGCTGTGACGAGTAGATTATTCTTTAAATCGGTGTTCGAAGGAGGGGAGATACCTAATGGAACTTTATTAATAGGCCCTTTATCACAATTTTTAATTCCATTCTCGCTGGTTACTTCGGATTTATTATCGTGCAGAGGAACTTTAATAATACAATTTTTTCTAGTTTGAGATCGTAAAGGTGTGACAGGAACTAATCTCCTACCTAGAAACAAGATAAGAACCATACAGTTATTTGCGAATGCGGGTAACTAATGGACTTCGAACTATACCATTGCAATTAGTGGAAGACAATGGGTAAACGGTAGCACTCGGTGAAGTAGTTGGAACCGAATCAATAACTAGAATATTCATAGGCGCAGAACCGTTCACTGGTACAGATTTGATTTCGGGTGAGACTGGAGGCGTTTCGATGATTCCGTTGCCACATGACTGAAAAAATAAAGAGTTGATTTTAATCTGCAGAGTACTCATGGAATAGAATAAGTATTCAGCGGGGACTAACGATGGACGAAAATTGCGATGGTATGGTTTTCATTTGCAACGAATCATCGGTGTTATCAGTTTCGTCTTCCTCTCTCATTTCCTGCTTTATATAGCAGACTAAAAAAATAAATAAAATAAATGGTTAAAATTGAGCAATAAACTCGAAAAGATTTCATTTAATGGCTCAAAATACCTGGACTGTTTGGTAACGTATCGAAATTGCGCTCGTTTAGTTCCCAACTCATGATAAGATTCTTATCATCTTCATCGCTGCTGCTACTAGTCGCTGGTTTCAATTGGGCTATTTCATTGAACACCGAATGAACGCTATTGTTGAGTAACGAAGTTCTCTGTATACGTAGACGAAAATATTCGACGGTTAATCGAGGAAAACGAAATAAACGAAGCATGAAGTGCTGTAATACTCACATCGATAGTACCAAAATCGTAAACATCGTCGTGATTATTTTCGAATTCAGTTATGGATAATTCGATATCTGAGGAAAAAAAGACACGTTGAAAGTTTGATAGAATTGAAAACGTCATTGATATTTACTATTTAGAATGATCAACTTTACCAGAGTCATCTTTGAACGGAGAAGTACAAAGGAGAGTATCCATAAAATCGCCAGCGTAATTCGGATCCACCATGTTCGCATCGTATAAGAACTCAGTCATTTTACAGCGTCTTGTGAACGTTGAAGGAATATTATTTAGATAATGGATTGATAATACGTTGGAAATGCATTTTACACAATTGCCGCTATTGCATTGCTAACTACACAGCACTACGTAGTAAAAAATTCACGAAACGTAGGTATTGATAAATAACACCGCAGCGCACATGGCGAACGTAGACAGTATTATATTCGCTTATACGAACGAATTACTACTACTACGAAAACGAACGAGTCAGTGCCCTTTCACTTCCCTTCGTCTACCCCACCCCCACCTAGGATGCTTCTTTCATTCTTAATTAATTATGGGAATGATCAAAATGAAAGTAAAATTGAATCCGATTGAGAAAAATTGGATGCAGTTCACTGCTGTTTTAAAATAATCTTGATTTGTTTAGTTTTCTCATAAGTTAGGCATGTTATAATTGTGAGGGAGGGAGGCCAATCTATCAGAGGTTGAGATAAAAATTTCAAGATTGACACTTTCGTCTGAAATTCTAAGATCCTGTAATTTGACATAACGTTGGAAAATTACTGATTGGTGTTTTATTTTTTAGGCAAATTTTTGAAAAAAATTATGGCTAGCATACTTGATAAATTTTAAATTAAGCAAGGAGGGTAATTTTTTCACTTTTTAGGCCTCTTGGATCCTAAATATTATTGAGATGTCTTAGGTCAGGTCGAAAGAAGCTATACCTACCACAGAAGTTTGAAAGACCCAAATTGAAATTTGTAGTCATTTTGATTTTTGTAGATACATAGGTGAGTAGGTAGTAGGTCTAGGTACCCTACTGGTTCGAAATTTGAATTAATTTTTTTTTTGAAATTTTCACCAGTGATAAGTAGGTACTCACATTGTGTTTACCAGTTTAACATCACCTACCAAAATTTCACCTGGCCAGTTTATCTCTCCTCCTTTTGAGGTCCCAAAAAGTGAATTTCTCTCCATTCTTTTACGTTGACATGTTCATAGCTCATACCAAATGATCTGAAGAGCTAAAATTTTGTAGATACCTGTGTGAAGTTGGTAGAAGTAACTGAAGTGTTTTTTTCTCATTTTTGATCTTTGAAATCCAAAAATAAGAAAGGGGGGTTTTCTAAAGAGGGTTTTAAAACTTGCTCAGAGTGAAAAAAATTCCTAAAATTTTTACGATTGATGAATATTAATTTTTTTGTAATATTTTCAAATTTTAGCTCCCCAGCTATCTCTTCTTCCAGGCAGAGCCCAATATGATTTTTTTTTCTCTTATGGAGTCATCCATTACAGCTAAGAGGAGGTTACAATTTTTTAAGTAAGGTAAGTTGGTGCCACTGGTGTGAAAGGTGTAAACTTTTGAGATCCTTGGAAGTCCCTTTTATTCTAGGGTGAAAAAATCAAAAAAAAAAAAAAATGAAATGTTGTGAGGTTTTACTTTACTTGTCGTCAGTTTATATTTCCACCCAACAAGCTGAAAGTGTAGAAATTTCAGAAAGTTTTACCGTTGATGAATATTGATCTAGATAATACTTATTGCTAGGTATCCAAAATTTCAGTTTCCCATTTCATCCTAATTTTTTTGAGACCCCAAATTGTGATTGTTCTCAGCATAGGGATCCCAAATTTAGCTTATTGGTGTGCCTTTTCAAGATTTCAGATTTTGAGAACTTTTAGGCCACTTCTTGAGAGAACCCGTAAAAAATCCAAAATATTGAGAATTTTTTCTTGTTACCTATTATTTATTATTCAACTTATGTTCACGTACCTATATCCCCAAATCAAATCAGCTAAAGAGCAGAATTTTTTATTTTGTCAATCCACGTCATTGAGGTGCCTTTTGGCATTTTTCACCTTTAAAACTAAATGCTTATCCTAATCACTAATCTTAACAGAAGTTCCAAATCAAGTTCCTGGTACCTATGTTTTTTTTTAGAATTTTGAAAAAGTCCAACAAAATATTAAAAAGTTGAGGAAATGTCAAAAAACATTCTTGTTATTCAATATTTTCTCATTTTATTAAAATTGTTTAACAATAAAATTTTTAGTAGGTAATAATATTTGAAAAAAATTGACATCTTTAGAAAATCATCATCATACTTTCGTATAATATTACGTACCACGTATTGAAATTCAAGATGCGTAGTGTTGATGTGACCAATACGAAATACTGAGATTACATTTTCAATTATTTATTAAAACATTGCTCAGCAGCAGTGAAAATTGAAAAAATTCATACGTTTGTCTTTTGTCATTTATAGAGCAATTTTCTTCAATCAGAGAAAAAATTCTGATTGGAAATTCAGATTTTATTTTGATTTTTCATTAATTTTTAAAGTTGCTCAATTATTTTAAGGAAAATAATCAAATTAGAGTTAAATTACTCTAAATAAATGAAGCGTCCGTAAAAAAGAAAACCACTCAATTCAGAGAGTTTTTGCAAGGAGAAAGAAGAAATCTGCAAGGAAAAAAATTATAATACCTAGGTATAATAATTTATTCTCAGATATTTTGAAGATTTGAACATTTGATGGACGCAATCATCGATTGTTTGGTGCTGAAAAACACTCTTCTCACAATATCAGTTGAAATTGAAGGTTAGATTAGAATAAAGAATGTAAAAATGCCCTATGGTCTTTTTTTAAAAGGATGCTTTAAATGCTCGTCACAAAATTCATTATTACTTCAACATTATTTTTATTCATAGTTTGAGTTTGAATTTTTGATAATAATAATAGTAATTAATTAATATTTGAATTTGAAATGGTAATTTAATTTAAAATGATCCATTTAAAAATTGAAATAATTTCACTTAAACTCAAGGTACTATACACTACATTAAAAGACTAGATACTTAAGTAGGTAATTAAGCTACATATAAATGCAAAAAATTAATAATTAATAAAATGCAAGAATTTAATCGTCCATCATTAATCATTAAAAACAAGCGAGATCCGGGGGGGGACCTGGCAAGAGGGTTCCCGGAATAAGTAATTCAGAAGTAGGAAGTAGCAGCTAGCAGCAGCGAATTTAATGCTCATGGGAAAGACGATTTTGTTTCGTATTATGGACGTGGAGTGTGGATTTATATGCTTAATTAATATTAATCCAATTGATTGGTCTTCAAGTTGGAAAGAATTTTCAAAAAATTCAAAACTGGAAAAATGTTTGATTTTTGAGAAAATTGTAGGTTGGAAATCTTGAAAAAATTTGAAATCGGCAAAAATGTTGGAAAAATAAATGCGAAAATGAACAAACTGTTGAGAAAATTTGAAATTGGAAAAAATTTCGAAATTCAACTGAATTTGAATTTTGGGAAAAAAATAATAAATATTTCACACGATAGAAAATCGTCTCTCCTGCGAGTACAAATGGACTTTCGTTAATTTCTCTCTTCCTTGTTTATGACTGGTTTCAGTGATGGAAAACTGAAATGATATTAGTTCTAGTTTCAGTTCTCAAAATTTTTTAGTTCCAGTCAGAGGTGGATTAAGATCTTCGCCACCCTGAAGCTAAGCTAACCATTAATCTGTGCCCCTAATTTTAAAAGCTTCATAAAATAGTTAGCATGGATGGAAACCTTTATTTTGTTTATTTATGGTTTCGGTTTTAAAGGGTTTCTCTGAAAGATTTATTACGATTTCGTTCCAGTTCGGCTCTTAAAAACTCCAAAAATTCAAGCAAATGGTTACGGATTCGGTTTTTGAATTTTTACCATAGTTGCGGTTTTTAGTGGTTTTCATAAAAAACATTAATCGGTGACTTGGGGTTAAAAAAAGTATCTCACCTGAAAAATGCAATTATCGGGGAATTAAAGCACGAAGTACTCAAAAATAACGTCGTTTTCGACTAATTTGAGGTCGATGATTACAAATTTGACACTATTTTTTATCCGTCTACGAACGATTCACCATAAAGGTAAACTTCGAGGTAAAAATGGGTAATATCTCGAAAACGAAGGCCTGACGCCGTAAATGGACACCGGATTCGGAATCAGCGACCTCGAATTAGTAGTATTCGACTCCTTTTCTGCATATTTAGCTATAAAAATGGCATAAATTATCGTTTTCGCAAAATGTAGGTATTCATAGCATGTTTGAGCTCCCACAAAACAACAACTTTTCAACCTATTTATTTTGAAAATATACCTACTTAATCATTTTAACTGCTTTTAAAGCGGAAAATATCCAAAATAGGAGTCGAATATAACTAATTCGAGGTCGCTGATTCTGAATCCGGCGTCCATTTCCTGTACCAGGCCTTTGTTTCGGAGATATGGTCTATTTTCACCTGAAAAATGTGATTTTAGGGCAATTAGCGGACGAAACACTAAAAAATACTGTCATTTTCGACTAATTTGAGGTCGCTAATTACAAATATGACATTAATTTTCACCCATCTTAGATCGATACGCCATAAAGAGCATTTTCGAGATAAATATGGGTAATATCTCCGAAGCTAAAGCCCGGCGCCGGGAGTGGACACCGGATTCGGAATCAGCGACCTCGAATTAGTCGTATTCGACTCCTTTTCTGCGTATTTAGCTATAAAAACGCTATCTGCACAAGTAATTAATTAATACCTAGAACAGAGAAAAAAGAGTAAATTCCGATGGTAAATATTTATTTATTATTTCTTTTCACACATTGGTATATAATTGCATAAATATTCATATTTTTTAATACTTAATTAACACTTAAAATTGTTTTTATATGTTTACAGGGAATTCATCGATACTGAAAATTTCTCGAATTAATTCTGCGTTTTGAATTCAAGATTATGATTTACAACAGCAATCTTCATTTAAGGATGATCACATCTTGAGGTAAATTCCAACTGAATTTTTAAATAGCCCCTAAAAGGGAGCAAGATCCGGATCTTGCTTCAACTCCTAGTCGCACGTCCACGTCGTGGGGGCTGGGACCTCGCCGGAATTGGATCCGGTGTGCTAACGCGACAGGGGGGCGTATCAGGGAAATTCCCTGACTCGCTGGTTTTCGAAATTTGAATTTTTTGGGAGGCAACAAAATTCTGATTTTGGTTCTGGGCTAAATTGGTAATTTAGGTAAGTTGTGTTAAAAGTCGACTCATGCAGGGTCACCCTAATACTTGGTATCGAGTTACCCTGCATGAATCGGTCAGGTGAGTGAATTATGTAACGTCATCGGTGCCCACTTCAGTGCAGTCCAAATGAAGGGTTCACCGATGTGGATGCCTTTGCCGGTGCATTTTTCTCTCGCTGGATCAGGGCTTTTCCTCAATGGTAGCTGTAGGACTTTCTTATGACCTGCGTAATGCGCGAAATCCTTTGGCTTTGCTGAGGATCATTGATCCCCATATCTACCTTTGCAAATCCGGTATGGAGGGCATTACGTGGCTCGTTGCGCAATCAGGTGTCTGGTCTTTTTATCAGCGTTGAGCAAAACCTGAAGATGGTCCGACCCGGACGGTCTTTTTAGTATCTTAAAAAAATGACTTTCACTTTCTATTTTCGAACTTTCACTTTCTTCATTTTTTCAGTAAAAAGTGATATTTTTACGGTACTAAAATGACCGTCCGGGTCGAACCATCTTCAGGTTTTGCTCAACGCTGATAAAAAGACCAGACACCTGATTGCCCAACGAACCACGTAATGCCCTCCACCCCGGATTTACAGAGGTAGATATGGAGATCAACGATCCTCAGCGAAGCCACAAGATTTCGCGCATTACGCAGGTCATAAGAAAGTCCTACAGCTACCAAGAGGCAAAGCCCCAATCCAGCGAGAGAAAAATGCACCGGCAAAGGCATCCACATCGGTGAGCCCTGCGCTTCGACTGGACCGCAGTGGGCACCGATGACGTTACACAATTCACCCACTGGACCGATTCATGCAGGGTAACCCGATACAAGTATTAGGGTGACCCTGCAGGAGTCGACTTTTAACTCAACTTACCTGTATTACCAATTTAGCCCAAAACCAAAATTAGAATTTTGTTGCCTCCCCCAAAATCGAAAAAAAATTCAAATTTCGAAAAACAGCGAATCAGAGAATCTCCCTGATACGCCCCTGTCGCGTTAGCACGCCGGACCCAATTCCGGCGAGGTCCCAACCCCCACGACGTGGACGTGCGACTAGGAGTTGAAGCAAGACTCGGATCTTGCTCCCATTAAGGGGCCAATAAATTAATTAATCTAAAATTTTTTCATTACTTTTGTTCAAATTATTTATCAATTAGGAAACATTGTCAAAAATTGTGCCACAAAACCTTCAATAAATAAATAACTATCAATGCAAACATACATTCAAAGGTGTACATAATTTTTATTTTTTTACTGTCTGTTAAAAATTAGTAGGTAGGTACTGATACCTAGGTATTAAAATTTTCAAAAAATAATCGTGCATTTGGAAGTTGAAAAATAATAAATTATCAACTTCAATTTTATTAGAAATTTCTACGCTTTTGAGAATCTCACTTACCTATCTTGAGTAACATCGTGCAAAAAAAATAGAAAAAAATCATGTTATGAAACTGCTAAAAAAAAAAGAAAAGACACGGAACGAATCAATTATGTTCATTAGGTTCAAAAAGCGAACACAAAATAACACATCATGATTGAAATTAAAAAAGCAAATCATCTCGGGTTTTACCCTGGTCTTCATTTCATCAACCGAACCAAGTAGACTCGAAAAAATCCAGTTATTAGTGATTTTAATAGGGCTCCACGGCCTTGGAAGACCGGGAACCCTAAAAACAAAAATCATCAACTTTATAACCTACCTTTCTAACCTATTTTTGGCTTTCGATGTTTCGGATTTACACCACACACATCATCACTCAAGGTTAAACACGCAACATTTCATCTGTGACTCATAGCACGTTGCGCTGTTTACAATTTTTTATCTGCCAGTATTTTTATTTGTGTGAGTGTGTAAACTCGTGTAAAATCATCGTTGTATTAGTATTTTATGCATTTCAAGCGCATTAATTGCAATTGCACCTGCATTCTGTCGAATATCGCGTATACGTTACAGAACTTTCCAGAAAGCTTTTTCTAGAAAAGTCTCGAACGAATAAGGAAGTGGTGGTGTGAATAAGCCGGTAGATTTTCTAGAATATTCGCATCTGGAAATAATATATTGAATTGGCGCTGCATGTACGTTGAACATTATACGTTTGTGTGTTTCGTGATCAACGAGTAATTGCTCCTGTGTTCTGCATTTCGTTTCTACATTATCGAAGTATTCTCTAAAGCGATTTTTTTTTACTGCTTTTGTCGATAATTTGATTCGGTGAAATTATTTTTTGATTTATTTTATTGTTTCGTACCAAGGTAAGGATTATTTTCGAATTTTCATTGAGTAATTTGTGTATTTTTCGTAGTTAGCGATATTTCTACGGTAACGTGGGTTTATATCTTTGTCATCGATCTCTGAGTCACGTTCGCTATGACTAAGTGAAAATTTATGAAAATCTTTGAGAATTAAATAATTCGTAATTCGTTATTTATTTCAAATCCTTGGAAGGTGTTTTTGAAGTGTAAAATTTGAAAATCGAATTATTCCACGTGTTTTATTTCGATTCTCCTTACCGTAGTGATTCCTTACCGTAGTGATTCGTGTTTCTACGAGCCGGTGCAATAATTCTATCGATTGCGTTATCGTATTAAATTAGTTTGTCTTTAGTTTTCGATTCGTAAATTGATAATTTTTCGTTTCTGTACAGATGCCGGAAGACGTAGCAATGCAAGAAGTGGAAACCTTCGCTTTCCAGGCGGAAATCGCCCAATTGATGTCTCTTATCATCAACACGTTTTATTCCAATAAAGAAATCTTCTTAAGAGAGTTGATCTCCAATTCGTCTGATGTAAGTATACGTTGCATTGTTCATCGAGTATCTTGACCTTGTAACTTTGGTTATTTCTAATACTATATTTTTTCGCAGGCTTTAGATAAAATTCGCTATGAAAGTCTTACCAATCCGGAGAAATTGGATTCGGGCAAAGAATTATTTATCAAGATTATCCCGAATACGGCTGATAAAACGCTTACCATCATCGATTCGTAAGTATTTCTTTGAATTTCGTCCTTATCTGTGTACGATGTGTAATATTTGGTAGGAAATTTTCGATTCGAGGTGAACACGTGTTCGTGAATCGAAGTATTATTTGAATATTTTTGGGTTTCGGTTTCTAAATTGAATTTGATTTGATATTTTGGGTATGTAGTTCGAGGTCATAATTATCTGGAAACGTGTTCGCGAGTTGAAATTTTTGAAAGATTTTATATTTTCTTTGATTATGGAATAAGTTTCGTTTCGATGGCTTTAGTACTAGAGTTCGAAATCTTAAATTTTTACCTCTGGAGTCTTTGAGTTGCTAAAATTTTGCTGAACAAAAAAATTCGAAGAAATTAGAGTCGTAAAATTTATGTATTTTTAATTCCCCCAGAAAATCTATTTCCAGAAATAATCAGTTCATTCTCATTGTTACACTGAAAACTGTTGCACTCAATTACACTCAATAAACATTTTGGCCTCTAATTATAGAGAAATGATTGAATTTGATAATTTTTTCAATTCTAGTTTCAAGTTTTCCCCTCCTGAGGCGAATTCTTCGATCGTGTTGTTATGTAAATGTATCAATTTGAATTTCGTTCAATTTTTATTTGAAATTTGTACCCCTCGAGTGTAATTTTGTGATTGTTTTGTTATAAATTTCTACGTTTAAATTTTGATTGAATTTCGTCTTGTGATTGGGATTTTGTAATCGTTCAGATTGGTGAAATTTCAAAATTTGAATTAACATAAATTTTTATATGAAATTTTCACCTCACTAGTTGATTTTTTGATCGTTTCGTCATTTCTATTGATTAGAATTTCATTCAATTTTTATTTCGAATTTTTTCCTCAATAAATTAACTTTTTGATCGTTTTGTAATTTTAATGTTAAATTTGAATTTTGATCTATTTTTATTTCGAATTTTTGCCTCGTGATTGAAATTTTATGGTCGTTTTTAGTTTGTGAAATTTCAATATTTGAATTTCGATCAATTTTCAGTTCAAAATTTCCTCTCTATTGTAATTTTGTGATTGTTTTGTTACATGAATGCCCATATTTGAATTTCGTTGAAGTTTTATTTCGAATTTCTACCTCGATAAATTAAGTTTTCAATAGTTTTGTAATTTAAATGTTGAAATTTGAATTTTGATCAATTTTTATTTCAAATTTTTGCCTCGTGATTGGAATTTAATGATCGATTTGATAGTTGAATGCTTAAATTTGAATTTTGACCAATTTTTATTTCAAATTTTTGCTTCCTGATTGAAATTTCGATTAATTTTCATTTCAAATTTTCATCTCGAGTGATTTTTTAATCGCTTTGTCATATGAATGCCTAAATTTTATTTTCGTTCCAATTTTTATTTCATGTTTCTACCTCCTGTAATGAATTTTTTAGTTGTTTTGTCCTTCAACTTGGTAAATTTGAATTTTGATCAATTTTAATTCAAAATTTTGCTTTGTGAAGGGAATTAGGTGTTAATCGTTTTGTTATTTGAATGTTTAAATTTGAATTTTGATCAATTTTTATTTCAAATTTTTGCCTCTTGATTGATATTTTGTGGTCGGTTTGAGTGGTGAAATTTTGATTAATTTTCATTTGAAATTTTCATCTCACGAGTGATTTTTTGATCGCCTAGTTACTCGTATATGAATACTTAAATTTTATTTTCGTTCCAATTTTCATTTCATATTTCGACCTTGATAAATGAATTTTTTGGTCGTTTTATCCTTCGACTTGGTAAATTTGAATTTTGATCGATTTTCATTTCAAATTTTTACCTCGTGATGGGAATTGGGTGTTAATTGTTTTGTTATTTGAATGTTTGAATTTTAATTTTAATCAATTTTTATTTCAAATTTTTGCCTCGTGATTGAAATTTTGTGGTCGGTTGGATTGGTGAAATTTCGATTCATTTTTATCTGAAATTTTCATCTCGCGAGTAATTTTTTGATTGCCTTGTCATATGAATACCTAAATTTTATTTTCGTTGCAATTTTTATTTCATATTTCGACCTTGAGAAATGAATTTTTTGTTCGTTTTGTCCTTCGACTTGGTAAATTTGAATTTTGATCGATTTTCATTTAAAAATTTTGCCTCCTGATGGGAATTTGGTGATCATTTTAATTAATGAGATTTTCAAATTTGAGTTTCGATCAAGTTGTATTTGAAATTTTCACCTGAAGAGTCGATTTTTTGATAGTTTTGCTATTCAATCGTCTGAATTGAAATTTCGTTCAATTTTTATTTCAACTATTTCCCTCTGGGAGTTATTTTCTCTCTACAGTGTAATTTTATGATCGATTTGTTATTTGAATGCCTATATTTGAATTTTGTACAATTTTCTTTTCAAATTTTCACTTCACGAGTCGATTCTTCGATTGTTTTGTCATTTAGTCGTCTGCGATAGAATTTCGTTCAATTTTCATTTCAATTACAATATTTTACAGTGAAATTTTTCCATTACTGTGCTAACGTACGATTTTTTCTATGTTACAGTGGTATCGGTATGACCAAAGCCGACCTAGTCAATAACCTCGGTACGATCGCCAAATCCGGTACGAAAGCGTTCATGGAAGCATTACAAGCTGGCGCAGACATCTCGATGATTGGTCAATTCGGTGTCGGTTTCTACAGCGCCTACCTAGTCGCCGATAAAGTCACCGTTTCGTCCAAACACAACGACGACGAGCAATACCTTTGGGAATCGTCGGCCGGTGGCTCATTCACCATTCGTCCCGATCCGGGTGAACCGTTGGGACGTGGTACGAAGATCATCCTGCATATCAAAGAAGACCAAGCCGAATACCTTGAAGAACGTAAAATCAAGGAAGTCGTCAAGAAACACTCGCAATTCATCGGCTATCCGATCAAACTGCTCGTCGAAAAAGAACGCGACAAGGAATTGAGCGAAGACGAAGAAGAAGAAGACGATACCAAAAACGAAGAAGAAAAGGATGAAGGCAGCGGCGACCAGAAACCCAAAATTGAAGACGTTGACGAAGACGAAGAAGGTAAAGATAAAGAAGAAAAGAAAAAGAAGAAGAAGACCATCAAAGAAAAATACGTCGAAGATGAAGAGTTGAACAAAACGAAACCGATCTGGACCAGAAACCCGGACGATATTACCCAAGACGAATACGGCGAATTTTACAAATCGTTGACCAACGACTGGGAAGACCATTTGGCCGTTAAACACTTCAGCGTCGAAGGTCAATTGGAATTCAAAGCCCTGCTCTTCGTCCCTCGTCGCGCTCCTTTCGATTTATTCCAAAACAAAAAAACCAAGAACAATATTAAATTGTACGTTCGTCGTGTATTCATCATGGATAACTGCGAAGATCTCATTCCGGAGTACTTGAGCTTCATGAAAGGCGTTGTCGACAGCGAAGATTTACCTTTGAATATTTCTCGTGAAATGCTGCAACAAAACAAAATCTTGAAAGTTATCCGAAAGAACTTGGTGAAAAAATGCTTAGAATTGTTCGAAGAATTGGCCGAAGATAAAGATAACTACAAGAAATTCTACGAACAGTTCAGCAAGAATTTGAAATTGGGTATCCACGAAGATACGCAGAACCGTAAAAAGCTCTCGGATCTGTTACGTTTCCAAACTTCGGCCAGCGGCGACGAACTGTGCTCGTTGAAAGACTACGTCTCGCGTATGAAAGAGAACCAAAAACAGATCTACTACATCACCGGAGAGAACAAGGATCACGTTGCCAATTCTTCGTTTGTCGAACGTGTAAAGAAACGCGGTTTCGAGGTCGTCTACATGGTCGAACCGATCGACGAATACGTAGTACAGCAGATGAAAGACTACGACGGTAAAACTCTTATATCCGTTACCAAGGAAGGTCTAGAATTACCCGAGACCGAAGAGGAAAAGAAGAAAATCGAAGAAGACAAAGCCAAGTTCGAAAACCTCTGCAAAGTCATGAAAGACATCCTCGACAAAAAAGTTGAAAAAGTCGTCGTTAGTAGTCGTATGGTCGAATCGCCTTGCTGTATCGTAACATCACAATACGGTTGGACTGCCAATATGGAGAGGATCATGAAAGCTCAAGCTCTCCGAGACTCTTCCACTATGGGCTACATGGCTGCCAAAAAACACATGGAGATCAATCCGGATCATCCGATCGTCGACACGTTGAGACAAAAAGCCGACGCCGATAAAAACGACAAAGCTGTAAAAGATTTAGTCATTTTGTTATTCGAGACCGCCTTACTTTCGTCCGGATTCAATCTGGAAGATCCTCAAGTCCACGCGACCAGAATCTACCGTATGATCAAATTGGGTCTCGGTATCGACGAAGACGACGCCGTTATGCAGGAAGAAGATAAAATCGAACCCGAAGTACCAGCTGCCAGTGCTGAAGATGAAGAAGATCTGTCGCGAATGGAAGAAGTCGATTAAATCATGAAATGACTGAGGCTATGAGTAGCTTTGTTCCTGGCTAAAGTGTATCGGTCTCATTTTTTTTTCTTGTGTACACGATATGATAATTCCTCTGTAATTCCGTTTATTTTTTTTAATTATTTTTTTGTTTTTAAAAATGTGCTGTGTTCATCGAGGTATGTATTATGTGGAGATAAGTGTAATAAAGTCGTGTGTACGTCTTTATAATTTATTTGTGTTGGTATTTCTTCAGATTTTTTGGTGTTTGGTAATTGGTGGGCGAAAAGGTATTTCTGAGGTGTTGGTTGATTTTTGATGAATTGTGAAAATTTCTTGATGGGCTGAAAATGAGTATGAAATTGATGAATTGCTACGAGAAATACGATTTGAATTTGGTTTGATGTTGGTGAAATTATCGTAATTGAAGATGCTTTTTAGTGAATGAATTTCAATTGTGTTGTATTCGAATTGGATGATTTCTGTTCATCAGTTTGATTTTCGAAATTATTTCCAAGTTCGATTCGGGAGTTTATTTTTACAAATTATAGAAAATCATCGATCGAAATTTCTCAACTTTACTATTAACTTGTTGAACTTTCCTGAATTGAAATAGTATATTACTATATAGGAGGTGAAAGTGAACCATTTCTTGTCGAGTGCGAATGTTGGCGAAACGAGCCGTAGGCGAGTGAAGCCATCGCACGAGACAAGAAATAGTTCACTCTCACCTCCTACATTGTAAGATATTTTTCTTAATACACATAAAGAAGCGTTTTTGAAAAATTCTATCAAAATTTATGCAAGTTTCTTTTCAATCAAAAACAAATAATTCATAGAGTGCGCTATTGTAGTGCGATGAAAAGTACTACTTTTCATCGCAGTGTGATGAAAAGTACCCTTCTCTAAAATGGTGTACTTTCGTATGCTGCGTAGCGGGAGTAATGTTAAACTTTCATAGCGTGTATTAAGAAAAAAAATTGTAATAATTCAAGTTCATTGTTTTTAATTTTTTGGACCGTGAAATTATTGATATCAAAAGGTCGAGTTTTTTAGGGGTCAAGCGAATCGGAAAAATTTTATTGCCTGATCGGGCCTGGAATCCGGCCAGAGGTAGAATTTAGATTGCCAAGTAGGAATCCAGAGCAAGATTTTCGAAGAATACGCTATCGTTTGCTCGTTTGTTTTGAGGACGAAATCCAACGCTTATGACGTATTGTAGGTATCCGTATTGAAAGGAATGGATGCCGGTAGTATTACGGGCGAAGATCATGGTTCGATGTTATCCGAACTACCTTCTTGTTGGTGGATCTCAGTAGCGATATAGTATTACCTCGATAAGGTGATCGACGTCGACGTTGAACGAAAACAGAGGTTCATGGGTAGTAGCATTTTTACTTTCGGATTCGAAAGGTATTCATTTCCAAAGCTCGACGATGAATTTTTAAAAGGTCTTATTCGTTGTTATTATAATACTGAAATATTAGCCCGAATGATTGTCTCCAAAAACGATCGAGTTTTTGTTTTACCATCTTGGTTGAAAGTGAAGAAGTGGTTTACTGGGGAAGGATTTGCGATAATATTCGACGGGCTTATTCGGATTCTGGACTATATTATAGACGAAGTCGATACTCCAGATCAGATCGAAAAACTTGTCGAAGTTATTTGGGGTAATGATCCCACCTCCCACGTTATTCAAAGAATTCGCGTTGGATTACTTTCATCGTAATCCTGTCCTTTGCGACGAATGTAGTTGGTTGGTGATGTGACTATGCATTTTTTTTTCAGTATCTATCTATTTGAATCGATTAGGTAGCGGTTTTTTGATTTTCTCTTTGCGATTTAATTGCAAAGCGCAAATTGTTTACTTTTATTTTTTAATATAACAATGCTCGAAATATCGAGCCTTCTTTTTGATTAATTTGGACTTGATAGAATGAGGTTAGTTGGAATTAAAATTCGAGGAAAGTCTAGATTCACGTCCTTCTTACCCAAGTTATCCGGGTCAAAAAAACAGTAAGAGGTTAGTTCATGTTTTTTTTTGATTTTTGAAATTTTTTCAAAAATTAGGTGAAAGGCTAATTTAAGGTCGCTGATTACGATTCCGGGGTCCATTTTCGACAGCGGACCTTCAATCGACTGTTATGGCCAATTTTTGCCTCGAAAATGCGGTTTTTCGGAAAACGAGCGACTATCGTGCCAAACGGACGCCAGATTCGAAATCAGCGACCCCGAATTAGTCGAAAAACACTCTTTTCGCGAGTTTTTGAGATAATTTCAATTTTCGCCTCAAAAACGCGATTTTCTCGCAAACGAGCGCCGATCGCGCCAAACGGACGCCAGATTCGAAATCAGCGACCCCGAATTAGTCGAAAAACACTCTTTTCGCAAGTTTTTGAGAACATTTCAATTTTCGCCTCAAAAACGCGATTTTCTCGCAAACGAGCGCCGATCGCGCCAAACGGACGCCAGATTCGAAATCAGCGACCCCGAATTAGCCGGAAAACACTCTTTTTGGGAATTTTTGATAACATTTCAATTTTCGCCTCAAAAACGCGATTTTCTCGCAAACGAGCGCCGATCGCGCCAAACGGACGCCAGATTCGAAATCAGCGACCCCGAATTAGCCGAAAAACACTCTTTTCGCGAGTTTTTGAGATAATTTCAATTTTCGCCTCAAAAACGCGATTTTCTCGCAAA